>JASVER010000001.1:9409507-9620978 GCA_030449065.1 Oceanodroma leucorhoa
GGGGAGGGGGAAGAGGGGATTTTGAAATACCCATTTCAAATACCCATTTGAATACTCATTTCAAACTAGCATAGGGGCATGCAAATGGGGGCCTATGTAGCAAAATACCCTCTTGAACTGTGCTCCATGGGTTGGGTCCTGTGCTGCTTCTGTCTCCCAGTGCTTTCCTGTAGGAGAGGAATTTGAAGCCAAGCACATAAATTGAAAAATACTATTCAGAAAGAGATTTATGATCCTGTTTCATCAGGGATGCTTATGTGGAATTATTGCCTGCCTGAAAGCACTGACTCAGATCTCACATGTAAATTGCCAGGATAATTCCACTATTCTGTGTTTCACAGAATTGAATGTTTTGTGCCTTACTTCAAGTGTTTTGTTGATGAAAATCTTTCCGTTTTCTCCTAGAGAGTTTCATAGACAGCTGAGCTGTAACTATGTCTTCCTGACTTGCAAATGTGCAATGACTGCTAGTCAAATAGGTAATATCTTAATTTTGAAACGGACAGCTTCCCATGAACACCACTGTGTTCTTGCAGTAACTCTTTTGAGTAGTAGCATTTCTCATATGTGTGAAGTTTTGCATGAGGCGAAATACCTGGAGCTTAGCAAAATTGTATCTGTGCTGTGTCTTAACTTCACATCCCAAAAAATCCAAAGGTGCAAAACCAAAGGTGGCTGCCCAGCGAGACCTGGTCATGGGAATGGGTGATGGTAACACACTCGCATGATTTACACGTTCATACAGCCAATAGCTTAATTTTGATCGGTTTACTAAGACCCTTCATTATAGCACTGAAATAAGAAAACAAAGCACTTCTCAAACTGCTGTGATAGGTTAGGTCAGTAGTTAGCACCCAATTTGGAAATTAAGAGTGAGGTCTGAAATGGGTCACACAAGCAGGCACACGTACTTTTGCTTTACTAGATATTTTCCAACTGATTCCTCCAAACTTCTGAGGGTCAGAGCAGCATGTGCTTGCTCCGACCAGAGCAAAGTGCTGCAGCTGGGTACGTCCACACACCCAGCTCTGTTTGACCCRTCTGACTGTGATAGCTGTGGCTGTACAGCTGCTCAGATGGTTTTCTGTGCAATTCACGTTTCCCTGAGTTGTGAAAGTCAAGTATCCACCTTTCTCTTTTTGCCAAGACTAATGACTTTGTAGCTGTTATATTTCATAGGCTAGCACAGACTAGCCAAGCGGTCTCACAGAGCTGTAAATATTTGATAACGCTGCTTTGCACAGTGTGAGTGTGAATTCCACACTGCAAGAGAGAGCTAAAAATCAAATTACGCTGGACATTATCTTCCTGAACTAAAAGCCCAGATCATTACTAGTTTTGTTCCCTGGACTGAAACAAAGATCTGAAAATCATGAATAGGTTGACAAATGACCAGCATTTGGGGCTGGTATGAATAGAGCACTCACCTGAGGGGTTACAATTCACTTCCCGGCTTGTACGTGTATGAGCTTTCTCTGGGCTGCATTTCACACAGCGTCTGCTTGCTGAGTCTTAGGAGGGCTTTCAGGGATCTTAAAACACGAAGTGTTCCTCTGAAAAATAGCAATCATCTTGTCCATATTTGAATTCCTCCCACGGGTCCTTGAAAAAGCTAACCCATCAGACATGGGAAGGAGGAGAGAGGTAGGACTTGTTAACTATTTGAGCCTTTTGCTATTAGGAAACCCATGGTCTCCTTTTGTGGATGTTTTCCARTTGTGTCAGGTAACACATTGGACACAAAAGAAAAAGCCCCCCTCTTACAGAGGAGAACAAAACAAAAGAAAAAAAAAAGGGAGGAAATAGTAGGAAATTCTTATTCTAGTACAAGAAATAGTAGTTACCCAAAATCATTACAATTTGTGCTTGGAGCCTGGTGTCAGAAGACCTCCCATGGTTGGACTGTGCTGCCTGGCTGAGCCACAGCGGGGTCTGGGGGCTCCGAAAGGCTGTGTCTGAGGTCTGGGGGCAGGGACTGCAGTCCTAATTGCTCCCACTTGTGGAGAAGTTTGGAACCAGAAATTAGGGAAATTTCTACATGCAATTTTTCTTATCGTTATTAAAGAAGTGAAGCAAGCCCTGCATTTAACCTGTTGGTTGTGACTGTCTCTGTCCTGAAGAGTTTGAGGCAAACACAGAGTTTCTCTTCTCTCTAGTAGGCACAGAAGTGTCTGCGAATGAGGGAAAAATCTTCCATTAACAGCAACGGTGCCATATTTGCTCTGAAACCTTCTCATATTAAATGGCAATTGACACTTTTTAACGACTTATTGTAGTCCAATTGTCTCTTTGAAAAGGATACAGTATTTAGTTCAAAATATCAGTTTTCCATAACTGTTGTTTATAGGCTCTGACTTATGATTTAACATATATACTAAGCTGCTAAAATGAAGGGCATGCTAAAAAAAGTAAAGCTTGCTTATTTTCCCAAGTATTTGATAATAGAAGAACTATTTTCAAACACTTTGCTAAAAAAAAGCAAAAGAGAAAGATACTTAAAGTATCTCATACAGGAGGAAAAATCATATCATAAAGAAAACCAGATTAGCCACACACAAGGGGTTTAGGCACAGCTTGCTTTGAGGCAAGTTGGGTATGTGGGTGGGCAATAGATAGGTATAMTGGGATTTAGTGGTGGAGGTATTTGCAGCTTTTTTAGCTAGCTGTCAAAAAGCACCTCATGGGGGTTTGGAAACTTATAATCATGCCATTTCTGTTAACTGTTCTGTTAATAAATGCTAGCAGAGAACCCTGCCCAGTGCTGCTGAAAAGCAGTCAAAAGAGCAAGTGCAGAAGTGAGGTGAGAAAGTCCTGGCCAAGCCCTAGGGACAGCCAAGCTCAGGGAGGGAGCTGAGCTTGAGGCTGATGTTAAGGTACTGCTTTGCATTACCAGGAAAGCTTAAATCTTAGAGTACGGGCAAGTCCAGATACCAGGTACAGGGGAGAGGTAAGGACTTGGCCCAATCACAGCAGTATATTGGAAGAAAAAATTCACACCAATTTTCCTGAGTCCCTGCTATCTATTCAAATTCACTGCATGTGCTTCTGGGTTTTGTCTGCATCCCTTAGGCACTGTAGATGCCCACTGGAGCCAATAGATACCTGGGAACTGCTGAGAACATAAATACAAATGAATATATAATCAGATAGGGGAAAGAATATTACTTAAATGTCTTCCACACCTTATTAAAGAGATTAGCTTTTCTTAAACCCAATTTCTTTATTTTCTGGTTGCTGAGGGAGTTTTCCAAGGGAAAATGCTATTATCCTGGTTCCTTTATAGTTTGGGGCACTCAGCAAATGTGAATAGAGCTAAGTTCAGGCTCTTTCCCAACCTTTTCAGATGTGAAGGAGTTTTTGCATACCCTGTATATGAGATCCAGGCTGTGTCACACTGAAAATGATCCTGTAGCTTTCCCTGATGGACAGGGTACACTGGCATCCATCACCATCTTCTGCCCACACTCAACACCACTCTGTGAGGCTTGTGACCAGGGGACAAATATCTCATTGCTCCCCATGGCTGTGTCCACCCTGGCTGTTCCTTGCCAGTGCTTCTGCCTGGGTGTCAGAGGAGGGTTGGAAAAACCCAGGGGTTGAAAGGGTGGTTCCTGAGCAGCCAGAGCCAGATGACGGGGAGAAAACTGAGAGTTTGCATCCTTGACTAAATAAAGCAGCTTCCCAAAAGTGAACAACATGAAGTTGCATCCTCTTCCCATACTTTACGAGTGCCCCAATGTATGACCAGCTCCTGTGCCACCGAGCAGCCCGGTAAGGGGAAGGGGAGCTCATGGCCCTCCCTGCTGTGCAGCTGTGCCCTGGGACCTCTGGGACTTCCAGCTGCAAGGGAGCATGTAGCACAACAGCAAGGAGCAAGCAGTAGAGCTGTTACCATACAGTCTTCAGAGCTTGAACTTTGAATATAAAATGCAAAAGTAGGTTAAAAATGCAGGGGCTAGCATTTATCTCTTCTCTTGGTTTAATTTTTACAGTGCCGCTTAATTTGATTTTCTCTTTTTTGTTTGACAGTGTACAGCACATTCTAATCAACCATTTAATAAGATGTTCCCATAAGGTTAAGAGCCACAGTAAAATAGTCCTTATTTACTGATAGATTTATACCTGAGAAGCTTGCAGGCAGCACGCTGTGAGCTGTGTGATGATTTTAATGTGAGGGTGGCATTTTCATGGATAAATTTCCATTATTTCATAACCAAGCTATTGTTTTCTAACCAGGCACACAATGGGCATTATTCAAGAGGGGGGAAAAAAGATACAGTTATTTCAAAAATTATACTTTGGGGTGCATGTAATATCTCTCTTCTCTGTGTACTTAATTCATTGTACTTTCGATACCATAGTTGATTTTCAGAAAAATATGTTTTTTCTCTGGAACTGGTTTATGAAATTATGTTTTTTAAATGTTATCTTCAGCAGGCAAAGCAAGGAAGTAATTTTATTTTGACTATTTTAAGCATAATGCTTTTACATTGTTGATTCAACAACAAGTATCTTAATGGACCTTTTAATGTAACAACTTTCAAATAATTTTACTGTCTAGTACAGCTGATCTAATTTTGGGCCATATTGGAATATTTCAAGCTGTTCCATGAGGCAAGAAATCCTGCGTATGTAGTTCAAACTGTGTGCAGTGCAAAGCTGAACAATACTGCGTGATCTTGAAAATTATTCTGAAAATCAATCGGTCTGAATTTTCACTTGTGCTAGAATGTTTTTTGGCAGATAGGGGGAGAAAAAACCATTGGATGTTATAAGGTCAAAAAGAGCTTGAAATGTACAATGCATGTAAAAGTAGACCTTGGACAGTGAAGCCAGATGATGGGAAGAAAATCATCAACAAGCAATGCCCGCTGATAAGTTCCACATCCTGGCCATCTACCCATGCTGAGCATGATGGAGTTAAATTGCCAAAAACTCTTTGATGGTTTCTTGCATTTCTGCACTTAAACATCAACACACAGAGATCTGGATAGTCATTGTAGAGATCTGGATAGTCATTGTAGAGATCTAGATAGTCATTGTTTCTTGTGGAACCAACATTGTCTTCAGAAATGTCCCTGGACAACTGACTACTAGTGGATTTCAAAAATGGTGTTTCTTTACCTAATTCCTTTGGTCCCTCAAAATTTGTGTTCAATTTCTATYACATGCCTGTCAGGTATGCTGCAAAATGGCATCCCAAATTACTGATTTTGACAGSTCATTTAGACATAAATTTCCCTTGAAGCCATTTCCAGGACACTTTTGATCCTTCCTTATCAATTTCGGCAGATATGTTGATGCTGTTGACACATTTGCCTACTTCCAGTCACCTTCCAGTGTTAACCTTCTTGTGCCARCGTTTGCCCCCAGGTGCATTATCCTTTGCATTGAATTCACAAGTGGGTGTGGGTGTAGTCAGCACCTTTGGAAAGAACTGGAGCACCTCTGATCATGTAGAGATCTCTACACCTTCACCTGTAGACTCTTTCCCCAAATCAGTGTCATCCAGGCAAAGATAAATGCTTCCTGTGACCCCAAAAAACATGCATTTTCCTGATATTTAATGTGCCAAACATAATGTAGCAGAGGAGAAAGCCTTGTCTTCCGGTACTGTTGGGGATCAAATGTGAGCTCTGTTCTAATGGCTCCTGCCAGAACTCTGTTAATGTCCTCATAAGTAGGAAATATTTAGCATCAGCTATTTTTTTTTTTTTTTAAATGGACCTTTCTCCAGTTACTAGAAATTATTGCTCTTGTATATATTGCTTCTAGGACTACACCAAGGAAAGGGTCTGGGTTTGATTGGGAGAGGAATCCTGCTGGTGACCTTTAGTTGCACCAGCCCGCTGGCTCTTCTACTCCTGAGGTTTCTCAGAGCAGTGAGTCTTTCCAGGATGCCCAGAGAGAGGGCAGAGCTCTGAATCAGTTTTGGTTTTCTTCCCTCTTTCCAGAATTCAAACTTTGGTGGGACTTTCAACCACACCAGTATTCCTCCAGCGGGATTTTTCTCATTTTCCCCTTGTCCTGTGGTGCCTGCTCACTGTTTGCAGGCAAGCAGCATGGCCACTCATCCCTGGGAGGAACCAGTCCTGAAAGCCCAGCCCTGGGTAAGAGGAGACACAGGCTGCACTCCCAGACTAATGGTGCTCTGGCTAACCATGCTTCATGGAGGGGCCAAGTCATATCATCTTCTGAGGTCCCTTACAGAATGGTATTTCTAATGTGATGTGGCTGCTGGATTTTTACAGCATCACGTAAGTGGCATCTTCATGCTCTTCAAGGATGCTGCCAAAACTCRACTTTATAATGAAGAACAATAAAATGTTGTTTAATATCCCTCCTCCCAGCTCTCAGCAATTAACCTTATTTCCTCTTTGCTGATGTTAACTAGTCTGACAAAGTCCTTGCAGAGTAGCAGGTTGTCTGAAAACTGTKCATCTAGCTTCTCTCTTGTTCTTTGCAACATAATCAGGGAAGATGCACACCAACGTAAAGAAGCACTCGAGCAGAGTAAGGGAAGATCACTGGAACGCTGCAGAGCTGCTGTAGTTGTGTAGACGCTGTGCTAATCCCCTTCATTTCCAGCTGATGCTTTCTCTTGATGCTCTCTCTCAAACACAAGATGATGCTTTCTCTTGATGCTCTCTCTCAAACAACCTGAGCACTTACTTTTTTCTTGGAGCTTCAGAGCTAATGGGCTAAGATGCTCAAGGGAGGTAGTTGACTGCTTTTCTTCAGTCTGGGAGCCAGGACCAAATAGAGACCTCTAGAGAAGCACTATGAAAGCTGGAGGGAGAGGACATTCCCCCTGTCACGAGCTAATGACAGTGAGAAAGAAGGGGAGAGAAATTTCCCACTAGCAAGCATAGCCAGCGTCCCTCTGAGCTCCCATTTTTAGCCCCACGCATGCCCCCACCGCTCCATGCAGGAGCATGGGGGTAGGATCCCTCGCTCACCGTCCCAGCAGTGCGTGTCCAAACCAGCACTCACCATGAGGCACCCTGCTCCCTGGATGCTTACTTTCATCTAGCTGCATGCTCCTTAAAAATTAATTATAAAAGACTRTCCGGACTGCTTTGACACGTTCTTCTGATTTAAGGACATCAAATTCAGTTGCTGTAAGCTCTGGCGTAGCTGGTTTTGCTGTTTCCCTCAATTCCCAGCAGAAATTAAGCAGAGGAGCTGGGATTCAGACGTTTGAGATTAATAGAATTGCTCAGGTATCGAAGCAGTGAAAGTTCTTCCTAGCAGAATAAGTAATTAGTCCCTTTCAGATCTTCAGTTTGACACTAGTGTTAGCATCAATTATTCTCTGTTGGGAATATTACATCTTAACAAGGTTCACTGTAATATCATCCTTTCTCGGTAGTAATCGGAAGAGAGAAGGCCTCTTCAAATCATTGCCTTGCTACCTTGAGATTTTTAATATTTAAGCCTCCTACTCATCAGCTGATACCTTGCATTGACTTCAGCACCTGAACAATTCCAGTACTCTCAAGTGTCTGAAATCAACTCTTTTTTCTTTTCTTTTTTTTTTTTTTCCTTTTTTCCCCCCTTTTTTGGCAAGAGTCTGCAGAGAAAGTCAACAATGTTTTCAAGCTAAAAGGTATTGTTACAAGTGAAGTTAAAATCCTYAGGGTGGAGAAAACATGTCAAAATAATCTGGCAAAGCTGTGAGACTGGGTCTTGGGGAGAAAGGGTAGCTCCACTGGGTTGGTTTCAGCTTAATCAGGGAACCGTGTCAGCTCCAGGTCTCAGCTCCTGCAGGTCACAACAATTCTTCTGAGCGGAGCACGCCATCCATGGCTGCTTCCAAAGGTGTAAAGCTGTCACGCTCCAAACTGCTCAGATGCAAAATACGCTGTATTTTTAAGAGTGGTGCTGCTGTCCTAGTGCCTGCTTCTTGGAGAGTTTAATAAAGCCTGGTGCAGTCTATGCCGTTTGGTTTTCTCAGGCCAAGGTGATCCTTCCTCCATGCCACCACTCGTAGTACAACCTCACAGCCAGTTGCTGTTTCTAACCCTGGTGCTCCCTCTTCCATTTCACCACCTATAATCCCAAAATCCCATCTCCAATTTAACATCTTGTGTTTGAGACTGTTGAAACATGGTTAAGGAGATTTAGATGCACAGCTGTGTGACTAAATCTCCTAGATAGATTTGATAATCAGCCTTTATGCACAGCTCCAAGTTATTTTGAATAGAGGACTGCCGAAAATAATCAGAAAAAAAAAAATAAATTGTTAAGTGACCTCCTTTCCCACGCCTCCAGACTGGGGGACACTGTGGGTAAACACCTCTGAATAAAGCTGTTCTAAATTAAATAAATCGCTGGCTTTGGTGGGTAATAATATGAGGCTGGCAATAAAAGCTATTTAAAAATCCCATCAAGATGTTGAAGTCCTAATCCAGAACGCAACGGGACTGGCGTGAGTTGCTGCCAGCACACCTGGCAGTGGTAGCTGTCTCATTGACCACCATACCCTGATGTRGCCTGTTTTCTGCCTACCTGGACTTGCCATTCAGTTGTCAAGGGCAGATCGCCAGGTCCTCACTCAAGTGACACTTTGGGAGGCGGTGGGATAAAATTAAATCACTGTTGGGACACAAAGACAAAGCGTAGTGAGGGCATGACTGCCACAGCTGGACAACGTCCAGCTTCAGCCTGTGGGGCCTCCAGAAGGGTTATGAAGTCGGGCATTTTTGAAGAACTCACAAAAACTGTTGGGTTCAGCAGGGAAGCTGTGCTGCCTCTGCAAAAGCAGAGGGCTCCTGTGGAGATGTTTGCTACCGGCTGCTAGTATACAGCTGGCTCAGTTGCCATAGGGCCTTAGCTGAAAAGGTGTATTTGAAGCCAGTTGTGCTGAATACTTTAACTTGATTATTTGAAGCATTTGTAATAATTGTATTGTAACCCTCATGTTCATTGATGTGGTTGTTTTTGCAAATTGTTAACAATTACAGGTCACCTTTGAGATGAAGAGTAATTCATGTCTTATTTACTCTGTCACCAGATCATTTCATGTGCTAATGCACTGGGAATGTCAAGCTGTGCTGATAATAGCAGAGTTTTCCTTATACTTGTTTTTATTCCTGTGCAAATATAATTAAGGCAAGAAACGTCTTAGGGGTGCCTGATCACATGCATTAAATTAGCTCCCTTTTTGCCTCCTAAGGCAAACACACCCAGAACTGCAAGGTCTCTGGGGAAGAGCCATGGCTTGTACCTGTTAGGGCAGCACCTCGCAYGCTTGGCTCATGGCTTAGCCTCTGAGCCCACACCCGTCCTGGCCCTATGCAGGCAGTCATCGGGGCTCATTCACCAGGAACTAAATACATGTCTAATTTTCAACAAGGAAACAGCCCCAGCAACTGCCTGTGGAAGTGTTGCAGTATCAGGAATAGTGTGGCCAGCAGGAGTAGGGAAGTGATTGTCCCCCTGTACTCAGCACTGGTGAGGCCGCACCTCAAATAGTGTTCAGTTTTGGGCCCCTCCCTACAAGAAGGACATTGAGGTGCTGGAGCGTGTCCAGAGAAGGGCAACGAGGCTGGTGAAGGGTCTGGAGAACAAGTCTTATGAGGAGCAGCTGAGGGAGCTGGGGTTGTTTAGCCTGGAGAAGAGGAGGCTGAGGGGAGGGAGACCTTATCTCTCTACAACTACCTGAAAGGAGGCTGTAGCGAGATGGGTGTCAGTCTCTTCTCCCAAGTAACAAGCGATAGGACAAGAGGAAATGGCCTCAAGTTGCGCCAAGGGAGGTTTAGATTGGATATTAGGAAAAATTTCTTCACTGAAARAGTAGTCMRGCATTGGAAGAGGCTGCSCAGGGAAGTGGTGGAGTCACCATCACTGGAGGTGTTCAAAAAACRTGTAGCTGTGGCACTTTGGGACATGGTTTAGTGATCATGGTGGTGTTGGGTTGACGGTTGGACTTGATGATCTTAGAGATCTTTTCCAACCTTAATGATTATATGATTACATGTTAGGCCTGTGCTTAAGACTTTCTGAATTTAGGTTTATATTGCAGCAAGACTCCAACAAACAGGGAGTCTTGGTTAAATTGGGATTGGGGGATTTGGGAGTGATTCTTCCAAAATTTGTGGAAAAATGGAAATCTTTCCACTAGCTGCCAAGAGCTTTGTATTAGGCCTGTAAAAGAAGGTATGAAGTGATATCAAGAGGACGTGTGTCTGCATGTCTGTGAACTGGAGCCAGTGTGACAACAAAGCTTCCATGTAGCCCCAGGAAGAGTACACAAGGGCACACTGAAGACATCCAGGATACACAGGAGGACAACCCTAGGACAGAACTGTATCTTAAGAGTGAATTTTGCAATTTGCTAATCTTTCTCTAAAGAGCCCCAATGAACTAGCAGTATTTGATGGGGCTTTGACCAGGCCGGAGGCACCCAAAGGGTAAGTTCATCCATCTCCTGAAGGCTCCAGCGTGTCAGAGAGCAGGCAGTCTGACAAAGGGTGGCTTGATCCCAGACTACCTAAGAAGCAATCATTTTAGTTACTCTCACCGTACAGATGGAGTAATTTAGGCAGTGACCCATGCGTGCTGACGGCCCCTGCAAACCAGACTGTTTTTGATTAAGTACCCAAGAGTAGTTTCAGCTGCCTGATATAAGATCTGTTCAGATAAGGAGCCTACAGTGACTTGGCCAAACCACTCCATCACTCCATCATATAATTTGATACCTATAATTTGAGGCATATAATTTGATCCTGTGTAATCCATCAGAGTTCATCTATCTCAACTAAAAGTGACCTTGTACATGAATATATGAAACTCTAATGCTGTCCCATTTTCTAGTTCCCATAAATTAAATGTGTTCAGTAGAAGACTGGGAATATATAAGTGAAAGGAATCAGCTCTCTGCCCTTTTAGACTGACAAAAAAATTGGAACAGACTRCAACTAAAAAGTAGTCATAACTTGTGAGTCACGGAAGACCCAAGGGTGAACACAATTAGAAAAAGAGAACTAATGGTATATTGTCTATGTATGTCAGAGCTGCAGGCAGACACTGAAGTGTCAATAACTTGAAGCAAGAGTGGCTGCTGTTGTTGCTCAATTTTTTTTCAGACTACTCAACATCCTGTGCAAAGTAATTTCAACAGCTTCCAGCTCTGAGGAAATACGTAGGCAAAATTTACTGCTATAAACATATATTCAAGAGGAGGACAGAGTAATGCTCTGTGCTAATCACTGTCAGCATACTGTTGAATTGTCAGTGTCACTGGATGATGTACATAGTGTCTGAAAAAACGTCGTTTTTCTGTTGTTGTTTACATGGGTTTTTTTACACTAGTTTCACCATCGTGGCAGAATATCAGATACAGTTGTCCTACATCAGTTTCAGCAGAGATATGGACTGGAATAACCAGTCAATATAATAATGGTGCACAGGGATGCAGGGATGAAGATATGACAAGCCATAGTAAGATCGGTAGTATAGCAGCATCATTAACCTTTTTTTTTTCTGCACTAAGTTTTCCACAGACAAGAGCATTAGTAATTTTAACTTTGATTGAGAACTGCTATTATCCACTCACAGCATGTGGGAGCAAACAGGCACTTGGATAAATCACAAAAAAGAAAACCACTTAGCATGCTGCTTTCCTCAATAACACCTTTTTCTGAAGGTACGAGGCTGAATGCTGTAGGGAGAGTGTGTGTGAAGAGAAAAGCAAGGCTGCAACAGCCCGCTGAAGCATGCTCGAGGTCAGCCCCTCTCAGAGAAGACCAAGAGGTCACGTTTGACTTAAAAGGTATTCTGATATGTTTAAAAAATTTAAGTAATTAAATAATTCAGTGAATAAAGCCATCAGGATTCTAATGCTGTGTTAATGGGATCTTTCAGGAATCGTGAAGATCAGCTTCATGAGCGACATAACTGGAGCCATTAGCAAGCTCATCCAAGAGTAATCATCCCTCAAAGGTGAGTGCCTGCACATCTGCGATGCAGAGGAGCGTGAGGAGCAGCACAAACATTCCTGCTTSCAACCGCTGCAGTGGGACACATATGAATAACCTCTGAATTGCCTCATTTTCCTCCTTCAGGCCATCAGCCCAGGGGTGTGTTTGCCACTGTTCAGCAATGGATGAAGTGGGCAGTGACTCCACCAGTGTGAGTATGCAGGAGATCTTCTTCTCCACAACCAGCGCTGCTCCAGCAGATTGCTAGGTGAGAAGCAAATCAAACTGATTTGAAACATGAAGTACCTCTCACATGGTCATTAAGAGTAAGACTTGCTGGACAGTCTCCATGAAACCTTAACACTGTTTTGGACTGGTATTKCCTACCAAGAAGCAGTAGGCAAGCAGTGCCAACGTGACAAAAGACAACTAGGAGTACGGGCTCCAGCTGCTCCTCTAACATTGCTAAGAGAGCCTCCAGAATTAATGTCCAACTCCTGCTAACTCCTACTGGATGTACCTTCTACGCCAAGGCCTCTGGAAAGGACCTGAGTCAGAGGAGGTTTGGCTCTTAATCTGTGCTGTGTAGAATCCAGCAATAAATTACTCTGATATGAAGGTCTAATACAGTTAATAGAGCATATAAAACTGTCTACTGTGTTTCATCATATTTAATTTGCTGCAGCAACCTACAGCCATCCGAGCTGTTTCAGCCTCCCTTTCACAACCCTCCGGTGCTCTGAGAGATGCTCTCCCAGCCRAGGAGTCCCTGTGTCACCAGCACCTCTGCGTCAACAGAGCGGTGCAATGTCTCCAGAGCGYTCAGCTGCTTCTCGCCCTCCAGCATGGCCCCAAGTGAAGCAGCTCCCTCACCACCGTGGGGAGAGCCAGGAGGGACCCCATGGCCTGGCCATTCCCGCAAAGAGTGGACAAGCAGGAGGGCAACACCAGCCTCTGGCAGCCCACAGCTGCGACCTCTTCTGGGGCACGAGCTTTGGGAGTGCTTGGGCTGCGCGGCAGGTTGGTGCA
This sequence comes from Oceanodroma leucorhoa, assembly GCA_030449065.1. Taxonomy (NCBI): domain Eukaryota; kingdom Metazoa; phylum Chordata; class Aves; order Procellariiformes; genus Oceanodroma; species Oceanodroma leucorhoa. The sequence continues at coordinate 9,422,461 of JASVER010000001.1, forward strand.
TCTCTCCAGAGATTTCTCCAGACACACCTCCTGTCACGTTTTGTGGTTTGTGAGGGATATGATTCACTACCCCAGCAGCCTACTGTGCTGCCTGTGCCCCGTGATAGTGCTTAGTGGGAGATCAGTGACTCACTGGTCCCGCCCAGCCCACGCGTGGTGGGACTTCGCTTCTYGCAGGGACTGGAGTATTGCAGGGTCCAGTCCATGCCTCCCAGCCTTTGGTCAAACGGGCTCACGTGCCTCAGCTTGGGGCATATGGCTGTGGCAAAACAAGGGTGTTGGGATGAAGAGAACAGACCTACCTTAAGCTTATCTAAGAGAAGCCACTGTTTTGTTATCTACCTACCCAAATGAGGTGTGGTACTGATGCTGCTGTTCATCAATTTAAAGTTGTTCAGTTTTTCTTAAAAAACGCTCCTAGATAGACAAGGATTTCCTTTATAAACCAGGATAGGTTCAGATGACTGGTTCACTCATTTATTTTCTTGTATGCAACAGTGGCTGTACTCATAGAGTCATGCATCATGTAAGTTGGGCCACCAGAGGTCATCTAGTCCAACCTCCTTCTCCAAGTGTAAAATACAGGTTAGTCACCTGCAAGCATGTCATRCCGTATAAAGGATCACATGAAATGACTTTTCAGGAGATTACAAGATGTGTTGGGAAAGAGAGCAACTGAGACATTACCCAGTGCCACCAAGGATGCTGCAGCTGGAGACAAGGGAGAACAGGGGACAGCCACTACATAGCAATGAGAGTCTGCCTCCAAATCTCCCATCTCCTTCCTCAGTGTGTTTGGGTAGTGCAGGGCCAGAACAAGCTCCAGGCAGAAGGTGGCTGTTCCTTGGACCTTCTGGGGGAGATGTGACAGGGAAGCGTGACAGGGAAGACTGAGTGCCCTGAGATCTGGGGCAGATGTGGTGATGGGATGGTCCATTTGAGCAAGGCCATTAAAAAAATGTGTTGGTTTCTCCCATTTCTGTCCAGATTGTTCAGACAATCTCTTTCCTCTGATAAAATAGTGATTCCTAGCCCAGGCYCCCTGATCCCTAGCAGGGGTAGAGCACTCCTGCGAAGGCCAGCCAGGATTCCCATGGGGCTGGAGCGTGAGCAGGTAGAAGGGGTGTTACCAGCAGAGATGTCTAGGCACTGCTGCCCCAAATACTGCCTCAGCTGCCCCTGTCTTTCCCACCCTGCACGTAGCCTGTGTACTCTCAGCCCTGCACAGCCTCCCTGCATCTGCATGGCACYAAGCAGCTCCCTGAGCGTCCACCACCATCTCTGATGTCCCAACTCAGCTCCACAATAAGAAGGTGATGGGTTGCAATAGTGCACGAGCRCACTTTGGTCTAAGGGTACAGACGAGGAAAATAGGAGTACATATGGCTAGGGATATTATAGCTAATGTATTGCAAGCCTAGCACTACTGGTGACCATCAAAGAGACAAAAAATCTTGTATAAAGTATTTCCAAAGGACTTCTACAGTGTCCCAGCCCAGTGACAGTACAGTGGTATGGAAAGCATCCTGTAGTACATTTATTTGCGTGGTGGCTGCTCTCACCTGGGCCAGGTTAAAAGGATCACATCCCAACAGTAGGTAAATGAGAGCTCTGCTCACCAAGACATGCCCCATAGTTACTCAGGGATTGTACTCATGCCTTTCAATCAATACAAAGCATGTTGTTGAACCTCTGGTAGCTGTTTTTTCACTTAAATTAATTGATGACCATATTTAACATATGAAATACTTTAAAACACTTATTTTGCGTAAGCTGTGACTTGCAGTCATTGTCATGAGATTATGTCCTGTAGCTAGCCTTAGACGAGAGGCATAATTTGAAACTATTTGTTGTCCACTCTGCAACCTGACCATGAAAGGGGACAGAGTGAGTACAGAAGTGTGGAAGGAAAGGATGGCAACAGTAAATGGAGAGCAGTTAGTGGAATGCCCACAAACTGAGTGTAGGTGCCTCATTTCTGCATCTTGCAGCCCTTGCAAGGGGGTTGCCTTTGGTTTTGGACAAAGGATTTAGCCCTCCCCACTGCAGTGGACAGCTGTCACTACAACCTTCCCTGCACTCATTGCATTTGCAGGCTGTGATTTTGGCTATACCCCAGCAGTGCAAAATGCAGTATTGAACATCTCGGCATAGGCACAGCACTGGGGCTGACAGGACTATGAAGGCAGGAGCTAGAAAACTCTAGAGTGTCCCACACTCTAGAACAAGAGCATTTTTGCTGCAGTAAGATTCAACATTAGCTGCTATAGGAAGTGTATTTGCTCRCTTCCAGGTTTGGTTATTGGTTGCCAGTACAGAACGTGGTAGGGTCTTGATTCCTGCTGATACTGTTAGGGGTGGCATGTAGAGTGTAAACTGAGAATGATATATTAGAGAGCTTAAGCTGGGAGAGGAATGAAGACTTTATCTGCTTTCTTGACTCAAGATCAGATTGTCAATGATTGGTATACCAGTTTGGAGGATGCTAAGTATTGGTAGTGAGTTTATGGAGCTACCACACCCTGAAAACTAGATAGTTTTGCAAATTGACTTTTCACGTTTGTAGTACTGGTCAGAATAATGCACTCCCATGAGACATCATGTAAGGAACTAAGTATACTCTGGCAGTTAATGGGTGTGAATATATGAAACCAACACGTCTGAGGACATCTGGAAGTTTCATTAATCTCTACTGAGAACTAAGAGAGGAGAGATGTTTTGTGTTCCATAACCATAGACATGTTTCCTTGTGTGCCACTGGTCTTCAGTAACAAAGTTGGCAAAAGTGATAGCCCTAGGATAAAACAAAAAGCTTTCTTTTTTAAGTCAAACTTTCATAGAGCCCTTACTTGTAATGTCACAGCACAGCAGTACCCACAAGCAGCATTTTAAGGCTGTATTTCATAAATGCAGTCCACTTCTACACAGAGCAGAGAAATGGATATATGATGTTTATGGCAAAGAAACAAATGAAGGGAAAAGAAAAGCAATGCTAAAATGATGCTAAAAGATGGCCTCTCTTGGATGCTTCCATTACAAATCTTTCACTGTGTTCTTCAGTACTGGGATTTGGTGGTGGAGGTGGTGGTTCTGGTATATTGAAGCAAAGCAGGTGCATAGGCTGAAAACATAGTTTAATTTTTCCACTTTCTGGGTGAATCTCTAGCATTTCTGTGCTGTGTTGTCCAAAGTGGTGGTGCATCCTCTGGACAAACCGGGAAACTGGAATTCATCTCATCACACATTTGCCATCTTAAAGAGTCYCATTTAAAATGCTCATCTGCAAGCAATAGAGAGGAATAGGCACCTCAAGCAGGTGGCTCAGTTAATCTTGATAAGGGGTTTAAAGCAGGAAGGATAAATTGCCCTTCAGAGAGATCTCCGTCTTGTCTTTGACTATAGAAAGTTTAGACTAGAAGCTTAAAACAGAGCTTGCTAAAGGTTGGCAGGAGGATTCCCACCAAATAGTCATGGTAGGAACTATTCTATGTGCCCATCAATAAAGCTTGCTCCATTTTGAGTCCAATGGCTTTAAGATTCAGATCAAAACTGTACATTGCATACTTGACGCTATAGCTCTCACTGGCCAGAATTCCTGGGTGTACATGATTGTGAAGAGCAGGTGGAGCAATGGATGAAGAAAACCTGGCCTTCAACCCCAGCTTTTCCAGGACCTCCTTGTGTGACTGGAGAATACACTTCACCTCTCTGCCCCTCAGCTTGTCCATCTATAAAAAGAAACATTGGTACTATTTTACGCTCAGTCAGGATCCTCAGAGCAGTTGTTCACCTCAGTGATGTTGTGAGTGTTGAGATGCGCTTCTGCTCCTTGCTAGGCACCAGAATACATTTTTCTCTACCCCCTCCCAAACCTGTGTACACAAATTAGTGGTGGTTTGGACATCCTGGGAAATGATATTGGAGTGCCGGACCCTGCAAGACTCATCTGTTACCCTAGCCTGAAGATGTTGATGCCCAGACTGGCAGACAGACTGCCATGTTCTTCACCAGCTACCAGAAAGCATGCCTAGCCCAAGCCATCTCAAGCCCTTTTTTTGTCTGAAGAGATCAAATACAGACCACCCACTTATAAAGGTGGCAGAGGCAGGTAAACAGCTATAAAGGAAGATCACCTTTTAGCTACCAGGTCCTATATTTTCTGCAAAGGTTTCTCTCACCTTGCACTACCTGTCTGATTATTAATTTAGGAAATGAACTCACACATACGTTCTGGGGATTCAGTTCTTCTATACCTCTAGTTAAAACTGTCATCAGAGAGGATTTCTGCTTGGGGACMGATATTTCTGTTTATTTCCTAAACCGTTCCTTTGGATCTATTGATTTCTGATTTCTAAATTCCTCATCATGAGTGGTAYCATGTCAGCCCAGAAATAAACTTGTGTAGCAGTGTCGCGATTTCATCCAAGCTGGCAACTAAGCCCCACCCAGCCACTCACTCACTCCCCCCCGGTGGGATGGGGGAGAGAATCAGAAGTGTAAAAGTGAGAAAACTCATGGGCTGAGATAAAGACAGTTTAATAGGGAAAGCAAAAGCCGCACACGCAAGCAAAGCAAAACAAGGAATTCATTCACTACTTCCCATCGGCAGGCAGGTGTTCAGCCATCCCCAGGAAAGCCGGGCTCCATCAYGCGTAACGGTTACTTGGGAAGACAAATGCCATCACTCCAAACGTCCCCCCCTTCCTTCTCCTTCCCCCAGCCTTATATGCTGAGCGTGACGTCATATGGTATGGGACATCCCTTTGGTCAGTTGGGGTCAGCTGTCCCAGCCGTGTCCCCTCCCAACTTCTTGTGCACCCCCAGCCCACTCGCTGGTGGGGTGGTGTGAGAGGCAGAAAAGGCCTTGGCTCTGTGTAAGCGCTGCTCAGCAGTAATGAAAATATCCCTGTGTTATCAACACTGTTTTCAGCCCAAATCCAAAACATAGYCCCATACTAGCTACTATATAAAAATTAACTCTATCCGAGCCAAAACCAGCACAAGCAGTGACACAGAATCACAGCCGCTCCTTTTCTTACCCCAAGTTCTGCTCTGTTACGTTGGTATAATGCCCCAGAGACTCCACTATGTGAACAAGGAATGGTTACCTTGCACAAGTTTTGACAGAGGAAAATTTACTCAGTCTGGTAGGTTTTCAGGACCATCCCATTCAGAAACTAACTTTCTGTCCAGTTAATGTCACTCAGGTCGGTATGTGCTTGCTTTGGAGATAGATAGAGAAGAAGTGTTGCCTAGTGAGCAATGTCCACGTTTAATGGAGCAGGAGGGGTGTCAGGCCTGGTAGCCTGTCCAAAAAGGATCAGTAGTGTTGTCTGAGTGGATGCTGCCCATCATCTCTCACTGCAAGCAATGCTGGGCTGGGTATCAGCTGCAAAGCTGATGGGATCTGGAAAGGGAGATAGCAAGTCTTCCCACGTGGGACGAGAAACCTCAAACACTGCGTAACTGTTGTTCAGCCCTTGCTGGGGTGAACAGGGGTCACGCAATGTCAGCTCCTTTCCTTTTGTCATCTCGGGGCAGGTGAGTCAGCACAGTTGTGGTGTTCATGATTAGAGATCAAAAATCCTGAGACTTTCAATAAGTATTATTTAAGGAATAGCATACTGGTTATACAATTTCATGGTAATTGTGTATGCACATACACATACATAAACGTGCACATTTTTAGTCCCTGTATGAATTAGATAATGTATACTGTTTGAATTTTATAGAACTGATTAATTTTAAAACGTTTTGCTTTGTTATATTCACCTCTGATCCCACAGTAAGTTCTACCCAAGTCTGTATCTACCCAAGCTTCCTGAAGTAGATGTCTGGTAAAGCGAGAAAGACAGACACTCTTCATCTTCTACCCCCTCATTGTCTCCTTCATTTTCTGAGGCATAGTAAATCAAGGCTTTGCTTGTGCTGATGATTAAAGTACTCTGGTTTATTCCAGAAGTTAATATTGTTCTTAATGAGAAAAATGTATTTGAAATGCACACGGTCTGAAATGTATCATGCCTTTAAAATCAGTCTCCTACCACTGAGACAGGCACCTGGGGTAACAGTGGGGGAAGATTCTGGTTGATTTTGGTTTTTGGTTATTTTTTTTTTTTGTGACCCATCCCTTGTTAGCACGATATTAATAWGTTATTTGTTACGAGTATTAGCTGCTGCAGCAAAACCCAACCAAAGGCAGTACAAATGTTCATGTAAGCATTTTTCTGGTTAATCAAAGGATATGATGTGCTAGTCTTCATAGGATGTTGTTAGCGCGAACCACAGTCTTCTGTACTCAGTATAACCAATTTACTACAAAAAGGGAAAATAGAAATATGGTAGATATAGTATATAGCTGAAAAACAGACGACTTCCAGTGGCRTTCTGCTGAGAATGAGAGCCAAATACTGTCCTTTCTCTTTCTCCAACATACAAACCAACTCCTGCTATCTTAATATAAATTACTTCCAGTAGCGTTTAATTCATCATATTTTATTACACCTGTTAAAAGACAGCTCAATCTTTACAGTGGATGAACTTTTGTAATTACTCTCTATTTATGTTGTATTTGTGGGTTAATTATATTGTGCTTATGGGTTTTGACAGCTAATTACCACTAATTCATATAATGACATGTCTGAAATGCTTGATATTCAATTGTTTCCATAATGATATATTTTGCTTATCTTGTATTTACATGGTAATTGCTCCAGACATGTAGTTACAGTGCCCGTTATGTGAGCTTAGGCGCAACTAAAAGTCTCCAAAAGCAGAGATATGTTTTAGTTATCCCAGGCAATGGACAAAAATAAACATTTTAGCTTGGTTTTAGGTATAATAAGGGTCTCAGAGAAAAAGTATGCCTTCATATGAAAGCTACAGCTAGAACTAGTTACCACTAAGGCCCTAAAGAATGCAACTGCAGTATCACAACAGCGGCTGCATTATATGGGTAACCAAAAAATTGTCCATATGTGCTGTCAGCTCAGCGCGTCTCGCATTGATCTATCGGTTCCCATGGCTTCCACTACCAACAGCAAAGTTCCAGAAATAAAAGCAGTAATTCTCTTTTTCATGTGGTTTTTCAGGAGCTATTGTCGGGGTTTAGCTTGAGATTTTTGTTCAAATCGCGGCACAGGGCCCAAGCCCCACAAGCATTCGSTTTAAGACTGCAAGGGTAGCATGAGTCCAGTTCAAACACAGACTCACGCTACCTTAAATGTACTGCAGCATCCTTGGACCCTCTTCACATGTGGCAAACTGAGGGTGCATCAGGCCACCGTGGAGGTCAGGGCTCCGCCAGTCTAATATCTGAATGCCTCTTCATCAGCGGGATTTGCACCCAGGACTTTTGCAAGAAGTGTTTTCCCATGCTAAACGRGAGTCTGTCCTTGACCTGTAGAGTGTTGTGCACCACGTGGGCTGTCAGTAATTCATTTCTCCTGCGCTTGCAGCAAGCACACTGGCCAGATGGAAATCCCACGCTCGCAGTCCCCAGCAGCAGTCTCATGCCACCAGCCCAGTGCTTTTCACCAACATGAGACATTTTTCAACATGAGTAAGGACCCGCAGCGCCTTCTGCTACGATAAAACTATTTGTTCAGTCATACAAAATTTTCCTTTCAAAGCAAGTTTTGAGCCATTGTATGAGTCATCTGCTTTATTTTAGCAGAGAGAAATTGGGCATATATTCACTAAGGCTTAATCTGAAATCTTTTGCTCACAGTGGAAACATTTCCATTGATTTCAAAGGGTCTCGGATCAAGCTCCAAGGTCCTTAATACACTATTAAGTTCTAGTCTGTCAAATTTGTTCATTTGGGGCCTTTATGAATTGCAGAGCAGTTGTGTACAGAAGCAAGTCATGTGGAGATTAAATAAACCCCATCGACATCAGTCTCCTGACATARAATAGCAGCAAGAAACAAATATTGACTTGAAAAACAATGCATGTACAGTGACATTTAGCTTGTATAAAGTGGTAGTCTCCATATAAATACAAATAGCACCATTTCCTCAGAGCTGAATAAATGGTATTCATCGGAAAATATTTGTGTGTCTTTTTCTCTAAGCAAGATGAGAAATTAAGATGGAAAATGCATTCGCAGGTGAGAATTCAGTSCAGATTTTTCTTACAGTTTTTCTCGGCGCATTTGGGAGACCTTGAAAAGCAGATGCTTCCTTTTCTAGTTAGTGGTTTAAATGTAAAGTAGCAAAACTATAACAGACCACGATGTAATAGGTTCCTGCTATTATTTTCCTGACCCTGCCAGTCATGCTGTGCTACACTGCAGGGCTCCAAGCCTGAAAACACTCCTCAGAAAGAAAACGTAAAGTAGCTAATTAATTTAGGAGCCTCTTACCCAAATTCAGAAAGGATTTATACACCCGGGAGCTAATGTTTCACTGTCTTTATATGAGAGTTAGGGATTTTATGGACCAGGGTTTCTTTTCGGTGGGAGTTAAGTGACCTAAGCATCTTTAATAATGTAGCACCTGTATAATGGGCTTTTTCCTCTGTACGAGGAATAACAGCACAGTTCATCAATATGAGGAATGAGTGCACAGGCTCAGACTCTTCAGGTAGGAAGAAGAAGATTGAGGGTCCGACTGATGAGAACAGAGGTCTTTAAAACCACAGGTGACACGGGAAAGGTGGCTGGGCAATAACTGTTCACCATAGGGAACTAGTCTTCCCTACAAGGTGCAGTCTTAGAAACATATTTAGGTTCCCTTTAGGCCGTAAAACAATGAAGATAAAGTAGGATTTCAGGCATATGCCTAGAGATAAGCCCAGTTCATCGGCAGGCTACAGTGCTGCTGAATTTCTAGTGCCGACTCAGCATTCGGGCATCAGGAGCTGCAGGACAAGTCAATCCCGTTGTCTTTACATGGTCGCCCACTTGCAAACTGCATCTCCCCCCTGCCGAGGCATTAATAAGCGCGGAATTGGACCGTGCCTCCTGCAGGGCCTGTGTGCAGTATGTGAAGTGTGAGGCTTGCAAACTGCGTCAGAATCTTCAACTCAAAGAGAGTARAAATGAGGATTGCCAGCTGGGGAGGAAACCCAACTGTTCCTTCAGCAGCTTTTTCTAGTTATGTTAGACATAGTCCTCTTATTCTTCAGGGGAATTTTTAAGATGTTCCAGTGAGGTGATTTAATAGTTGACAAATTAAACAGATTGTCATCTAGGCTCCCTTTCCCATGAAAAGTTGGACTGGATGACCTTTYGAGGTCCCTTCCAACCTGGCCTGTGCTATGATTCTTTCTAATGAAGGATATTTTTTTTAAATACTTTTCCTGCATAGGATTTTTCTCCAGCAAATTTGTCTTTATTTACAACAATTCTACAAGTTCTGCATGACTTCTGTTCCAAAAGGACCATGGGAGGAGAGTCGCAACGAGGCAGTTTTGTTTCTAGTTACAAAACAAACAAAACGTTATGTTAGTTCAAAGGATACTAACCTTCAAAATAGCTCGTATTATTTTAAAAGTTACCATTCCTGAAGCTCTGTGGATAGTTCTTCTGTTCTCTACATAACTGCAACCTCTGGGGAAGCCAAGAATTTAAAAAAAAAGAGCAAACATTACTCAAAATGAGTTTTGAATAATGGATTTTCTTTTCGTAAGCCCATTCAAAAGGGGAAACCAAGATTTCTTGCTTAGATTAAACTGTTAGTGACCAAGGGGACACTGAAACATTTTGTCCCTGGACCTATTTTTTAAAGCAAGAGAATTTTTTTTGAGAAGATAATAGAGTGAACTCCTCTCCTCCCAAGTCCTCCAGCACCTTGTTGTGTTATTCTCTATTTCCTTCAAACACCAAGATGCTGTCTATGTTATTCCCAGCTAAGAAATGTGGATCTCTTCAGTGCCGATCTTCAGTGTCATGACAGTATGGCCTCTACAGTTAGAATTACTGGCTTTTTATTTTGAAGGCAAATGTGACTGTAGTTTATTTTTCTTTGGGAAAACATTGCTGGGACTTGTTATGGATGGATCTGCATCTTAGCTGCTGCCTGGCTGACTGAGTGATGTGGCTGCAGGCAGTCAGCTGCTCAGGACCATTCACATGCCATCGGGAGAGCAAACATTGAGGGGCTTCACTTTACAGTTAAACCTTACTAAACAGCTTCATGAATACCTGTCCCTGGGCCACCCATAGTCAAGCATCATCCCAAGCGTTGTTCGTCTAAGGAGGGCTATAAGCGCTGGAAATGGCACGCTCCTTTGCCCTCCCCCTTACGAATTACAYGGAGCGATCACAGAGCTTAGCTGCCAATGTCTGATACAGTATCTCATTATCCAAGCTGTCCTCCCACCTGTATTATATCTGATTGCAGGTCTTAGTCATACAGTCAATGAATAAATAGTCTGAATGGAAGTTTGAGCWGTAGGAGGAAGGACTATGGAGGGCCCCACGGATCCGCCAATACTCAACATCTGCGCTCTTTTGTTTTGTGCCTGTACGTGCGCCTTGCTGAACCATTCAGTAAAACAAAAGAGAAACACAGAGCAAAACAGCCAGGCCAAAACCAGCGGTAGGTGCYGCAGCAGCACAAAACCTGGGGCAAATGTCTTCCCTTGGGACAGCCGCCTGCTCCACAACCAGAGATTTGGGTCCGTCCCCAGATCTCTACTGTTTATACGTATTCCTGAAGCAGGTTTTGTGTTTGTCATCTTTAAAAATCCATAGCAGGGATCAGTGTCATGGTCAACCTTATGAAACAACACAGGTTAAAAAAATTAAAAGCTTTAAAATTTAGTTAAAAACACAGAAGAGGGAATGTTGGTAGCACGGCATCTTGTAAAGATGCATGCACAAAGACAGGTAAAACAGAAAATGCAGAGAAAAGCTCTTCTTTAASGGTGAAAAACATTTAGAAATACGAAGTTCAAGTAGGACAGTCTTAACCATAAGTTTTCTAAAAAAAATTAATCAGAGAACAWCCTTTCTGTGTGAGAGTAACCGCTAAGCATGAAGATTGCATGGGTCAGCAGCCTGTGCAGACCGTATTTTTCTTCCCAGATGAGAGGTTAAGTGTGTAGGTTACACGTCTCCTCGGTCTGACTATCTACTAAATTAGGAAATCACCAGGGACCAAGAGCCCCTTCTTTGCACTGAGATGAGATCTGCTGATAAGCATAGCTCTGGGGCAACCAAATACTGCTGTGGGGCAATCAAACAAGTTTGCATGCCTCTGTTAACGTAGATGTCTCACGTATCAGGGAAGAGCATGTCAGCTAGCTTTAATCAGGTTAACTCACATAACAAGGCTGTCCAGCTGCAGGGACTGGGAACTCCATGGTGGAGAATTTACCCTGTTTCTTGGCTGGGTGAATTAACCCATTCAGCACTCCATGCTGATGTAGCATGATGTTTCTGGTACCCAAGCTATCTCATTTCAGCACTTAAACAAATACAGTCTGCAAAACAAATGGGCATTTTGTTCTTTTCTGCACTGTCAGGCACAGATTTACAGTGGAAGAAGGTTTCTATCTCCATAACTCATCTCTGGAGAAAGAGGAGCCACGGGGAGAAGKTCTTCCTGCCACAACTTGGTAGGAAAGGCAGCACTTACATGTTTTGACAGTGTAGGGCTGTACAACTGATTACTATGAATTCTGCCCCAAAAAAGGTTGCAAGATCCAACTACTCATGTCTTTTGGTTCCATGGTATGGGAAAATACAGCCTCCAACGTTCATAGGTTAAACATCTCAGGTTTTAAGGTAGGGAGTGAAAAGGGGAAAGTGAAGTGAACTACAAGGAATGAGCTGAACCTTAAATGAGTATTTTGTGTAGTATAAAACAAAAGGGACTTTTTAAATGTACAGTGCTAAGAGTCTAAAGTATTATGAGAAGCAATGATGAGTTTTAAAGTTACTTTTAATTCAATAGTCTCTTTAAAGCAAATTATTATAAATTTAGAGTATTATTTATTACAAATTGTTACAACTAGAGTAGGCATCTACTCTAGTTGTTTACAAGAAATCTGGGTATTTTACTGTCACAGAGAATTTTATTTATGTCTGACTAAAGACAGGATGAAATCTGYATTGAATCCTAGTTTGTATCAGATTGCAGTTCAGCAGCATCTTATGAGCTTTCACTGCATAAGATTTACTAATTTTTTTATTGAAAGTAGATAAAAATGAGTAATCATCTGTGAATGATAATTATACCACTGCTTGTGGGAGGAAGCATGGTTTGAAGATCATCACTAATTATTGTTTCTCATTTGCATGTGCCAAGTTCTACACCAGAAAAGCTTACCTCTGAAGTGTGATCCTGGAAGGTTTTCTGTAAAAATAGCTTTGCAAAACTGCCGGCTTGTGGTCTTTCATTGATTCCAAGTCAGATTGATTCAGGCCCAGGTTTGCAGTGGTTAGGCAAAAAGGTGCATTTTCAAATGAGCTAGTTACACCAAGGCAAAACTCATCCTGGAGATTCTTAAATGAGTTTAAAACTGGTGTACGTCAATTTGGCTTAGGAAGGTACCTTACCAATTGAAAACATATCAGCAAGCCCAGCCTAAAATATTCGACTAACAGTATGCAGTTTCTTATAACTGGAATTTCAGGTTAGAGTATAATTGTTTTCAAATACAATGACCTTGCCAACATGACAGAAGYATTTATGAAGTGGATGGGAAGAGTCTGTAGGAAGCTGCATATCTGTAGCAAACTGCATCACTGTATATTTTTTGTTAGAGAAGAGTGCAGCCAGGAGTTTCAGCAATAAAAAACCAAATTTCTCCTATTTTGGGAGTCGGGGCGTACTGAGGGAGATGAGTCTTAGTCCCCACCTCACCCTGAGCCAGAGCCTCTCTTGCACCTCCACAGAGAAGATATTCATGGGGTGCTGACAGCACCATGGCTTTTTGGGAGGCAGCACCTCACCTCTCCCATCAGTTTTCTCCCAGGCTCATAGCTGGGAAGGAAATCCTCCAGGCTGGCAGTGTGCACTGGGAAGGGAGGTTAAGCCACCCTGACAAGCAGGGGGAGATCCACTTTCCGATACTGAGAGAGTTAAAACATCATGGTCATGCTGGAGGTCATCCTAAGCTCTTCAGCAAAAGAGCTGGAGAGCAACATAACAGCAGATCCAGGGACAGAAATAAAAGTGCTAAAGCACCGCTTCGCAGCTTGCCATTTCGGAAACCTCATAGACAGCATTTAGGTTTCAATGGATGTTATTCAGAGCCACTAGAGTAAGCGTACACGCACAAAACTGGCCTGCATGAGCACCTGTTTTCGCTCTTGCACAGGCGAGAGGACACGGTCACACCTCATCKCCCCGAGGAGGTGGTGGGTAGTTACCAACGCCATCAGGCCTGGTGCAGGCACCAACATGGTGGCACCAGGGTGCTGAATCCTTCCRTCTCCCTGGTCGCCGTGTCGGCCAGCATGGGGAAAAGCACCCATCCCCTGGGCCTCCTGACCATGGTGGCAGGTTTGACTGATGTGCTCTGGTCTGAACAACAGATTGGGTAATTGTCCTGATTTCGGCTGTGGGTGAGCAACGCGTACCTCCTTTTACCCTTGTTATGCCTTCTTCCTTGTTATCCCCACTTCCACTTCTCTTCCACCTCCTTTTCACCAGCCTTGACCCTCCCTTTCTCCACCTCAGTCTCTTCCCAGATGGACAACCCTGCCCGAATTACCTCCTCCCCATCAGTCCCTGTTTTGCAACATGCATTGCTGAATCTGGTATTTCTGTTATATAGGCAAGCTCAGCCTTATATGCAATTACTGATATAGTGACCGAGGGTCTTGCAAGGCTGTGTTCCCAAAAGGGTCCCAAACATCCCATCTCCACTTATCTGTGAAGCCATTTCTCACATAACTGCATCTCAACCACCTGCAAAACCCAGCCATCCCTTGCAGCACGTTCTGTGACTTTTGTCAGGTGCCTGCGCTGGTATCTGTCACGTCCAGAGATTTCTCATGTCATGGCCAGCAGTGTGCCCCTCACTCAGCCCATCCTCTGGCCAGGACCAAGCCGGGGGCTCCCTGCAGCCCTAGCAATCTTCATTACGCAAACATGCTGGAGAACAGGTGTTTATTATATCCTTGATTACAACGTACTTTGCTCTGGTTATTTATGTCAGGGTGAGTACATGTATGAGCGTTAGTCGGATGCCTGGAGATACAAATATGCAAACAGCTGTGCCTCCACATGCCTTGCTTAGTGCTGAGTTCCTCCGACCTGTCTTTCCATCATGCTGCTCAGTTCACCGGTATGCACAGGGAAAATCTAACTTGAAGGTCAAATTCATATCTCAGTTCATACAAACTTCATMGTAATTTCATTCTCGGCTTCATTCAGTCTGTGTAGAAAAAGGTCGCATCCCTAAATCTGAGGCCCCATAATGCAGCTAGGAATTTCTCAAAGACAGGTTCTTACAAAATTTCAGATCTCACACAAAAATAGCCATTTCATTTATTGTCCTACCCCAGTTTATGCTGCTGTAAGGCAACCTTGACCCACCTTCTGATAGTTTGCCTTCATTTTGCCTACAGTACAGCTGGCATCTAAATGTCATGCTGTGAGTGTGAATATGAGCTCCCTGGTGACAGCAAGATTTTGTTTTGCTGACAGTCCAGCTGCAGATTGGTGTGATTCTGACCATCTCCACTTTCTCAGCTTCTGAGTACCGCTTTTCCCAACATGACATGTTACAAACAGCATCAGTGCCTATATAAATTGCAGTCAATTAAGACTGCTGCCATAACATGACCTCTGCAGCACTGAGATCCTCAGAAGCCTAAAGCAACACCAGCATGGCAGAATACAATACAAAGTACTTGGAAACGTATAATCTTCAGTTAAACTCAGCTCTATCAGTTGGCTACCAAGGAGCCATGAAGTCCAAGAAGATCAGCTGACTTTACAAGAGCAGGATGAGCTAGAAAGTTGCAAGATCTTGCAAAATAAATTTGAAGTGAAAGGCTTGAATTTCAGTGCTTTGTATATGAACTTGGAAGAGACAACCTCTTTGAGATAACGAAGAAGAGTATTGGAAGTTTAGCATCTTTCCATAGTTTGAAATATTAACATTATCATAAATGTGCTAGGTCATATTTTCCATAAGCTAACCACCTGCCTCACAAAGCACACCATGGATTCTTGCCCTTCACAGCTACGATCATGGAAATATTGAAAGTGAAAAGCACTCAGACCAGTTCAGGGTTTAACAAAGTCAAATTGATTTATTGCTGTCAAGGGCACAAAGATGTACCATTTGCACAGTGCCATAATTGCTTAGAGGAAATGTAAAACCGTGGATGTGAAGGAACTAACCTGCCCTGCACATACACATGTGCAACACCAGTTCCCCCTTGTTCTCTCTAAGTGATGTTATTCCATTTCTTATGAAATGGTGAAAAGTTCAGTGGCCAAGGAGTGGGAGTCAGTCTGTCCACCAGAAATTCAGAGTATTCTGCTATACAGTGGTCTTCTGCTGAGAAGGTGGAGATATTTTCTGGCAGGAGCAGRCATGGACATTGCCATCTCACAGCTTAAAGCTGTCCAGTTGCTTTTAAGGAACAATTAATCATCCTTTTCCCCCTTTCCTCCTCCCAGACAGCACTCAATGCCATTACCGTTAATCAGCTAATATGAAACGTGATTGATTCCCCTTTGGAGGAACCCAGATGAGTTTCTCCCACCAAATCAGTAAAATTAGTCTGTGTGTGTAAAATTCACTCTGTATGAAATGACTGACAGCCCAAAGGGATACAGCTGCAAAACATAAACATGGCAGTGCTTTTAGTGAGACTACTTTAAATAACTATGTTATTAATGTCCCTTCCAAGAAGTCACTTATAAAACCACAATCAATTACTATAGTGATATTAATACTATATATAGCAATAGTATGCAAGTGATAGAGATGTTGGAAACCAGCTATTATTGACTAGAGATAGTAAAATTTTCCTTGTTAACATACATGGCTTTTTCACTGGATCCTTTGTAGCTAGTCTCTCTACATGTGTTCGTCATAAATGACCTAACACTCAGACTATAAATTTTCCAATACCGTGTTTTCTTGAGACCAAATGTCAGAGTCCCTGTGCCCCTTCCCCAGTGCCCCAGGACTGGTACCTGTCCCGGTCACGCCAGCCCTGCCTTTCATGCGGCCTCAGCTGAGAAGCAAATCATGGAGGTGCCCTGGCCAGACCAGAAAATGAGTGTGAAGGATATGAAGCCACATGAGTTTCCCCAAGCTAATCCTAAACTAAGCGACGGGAACCCCTTACACCAGGATTACCGCAACAGGCTTTGCCTTCCTGAGTCACAGCCTGGGTTCTTTTGTTCTGTTTTGGACTAGATGGTTCCAGACTCTGCTCAGGGGCTGCCAGGTACCACCAAAGACAGGCAGTAAACAAAGAATTAAAATACAAGAACTACAAAATATATGACTAGAACTACACCTACATTTTTAAAGATTAATGATAAGTAGCATTTAAATCCTGCCCTTTATTAATAAGCAACGTCAATCACTGACATCTTCTAGTAAATCACTTCCTATTTTAAAACCCCATCTCTTTTCTGGGCCAAAATATTCCATATAGGTGCCTTCTAATTCAAAAGCAGAGAGACGAAAGCTGGACAAGCAAGGACAGTGARGGACAGGCTGGGGCACAGGCACTGTGGGTGGCTGGACCCAAGCCCCGGCCAAGCTGCCAGAGGTAGCAGCTGAGRTGGCAGCAGCAGGTCAGGGGAGCATCAGGCTGCTCTGGCCCAGGAGGTGAGCTGGGAGGCGACCAGCGAGGGCTAAGGGACCGCGTGTGCTCTGGGACCGCGTGTGCTCTGGGAGGCAGGAGTCGGGATTAGGTCGTATAGAAACAAGGATGGCTTGGAAAGGGGCACAGCAAGGGAAACAGCAGGAGAAAGAAAACACAATGCCTGCAGTCAGTGTTACTAATTAATATTATAATGCCTGTGTGTATCCTCATAATGCGGGTAAGGGATGAAAAGAGGTGCAGRCTTAAGCTGTAGAGGAAACCTTCAGCCCAACATCTCTAGACTTTTCAGCCTGTAAATATACTTCCTTAATAATGTTGGTTTAATACAGTTCTGTATGTGGTATTTATATTGTCTGAATTGCTGAGGGCTCATTTCCTRTAAGGAGCATGGGAATTAAAACTGAATAACTCCCCAGTGATGGGTTTTGACATGAAGTGATGGGTCTCCCTGATCTGAGGTACCTGCAGGCTCGTGTTCTGCAGGGAAGATGCTTTGTTTATATTTTTCCCCATCTTCAATTATTGCAGTGGCTTTCCAAGGAAAAAAACGTTGGCTCTGCTGAGCAGCGAGCAGACTTAAACAACCAGACTTCCCTGTGTGATCAGCAGTACCCGTTGTCCTAATGAAAACCTGGTGCTTGGGCCTGATAAAGTGTGATGGTGTTTGTTTAAAGACAAGTTCATTAGGGAAAGGAAGAATTTATTTTTCAGAGTATCCTTGTGGTGCAGAGAGCGGGTAGAGCTCAGAAAGGATTTCCCTGGGGTTATGTCAGTGTGAAGGGCCATCTGGGGAGAAAACCACAGCAATTCAGTTCCTACTGGATTAAAGATGCATATAGGCAGAGAATAAGGCAGGGACCATGCAGGATGGGGTGAAATGCTGGGGCCATGAAACTTCAGGGCTCCCAGAGAAGTGAAGGACAAGCAGAAAAAAATGCTGCTTACATCAAGAAGCAGCAGGAGCTCTCTTGTGTGTGGACCATATCAATAGGTGGTTGTGGAGGACGTGCGAATCCCATGGTGTCTTCCAATACCTTTGAATGTGCTTGTGGACCTGGGGGCACTTGCTAAGTGATGATGCTGAGGAAAGCATATGGATTGCAATTGCTCATGGCCCATGCTCCAGGAGTGCAGAGAGGTAGAGAAAGCCTCTTTGCTTTATCCTCTGGTCAAAGCGTCAGACATAATCAGGGTGCAAACTAATGAAATCAAGATCTGGCTTGACAGAGAAGACTCCCATGAACAATTTGTGAAGAAAGTTTGAGCTGAAGTTTTGGCTTTAGGCCTAAACGACCAAATCAGCATTTCCAATGCAGTAACAACCTGAAGACTGATGGATGAATTTCCAGCTGGCTTGTCCAGTCTATTCTTAATAAGCAGGCCTGATATTTTCTCCAAGGCTATTGATACTTTAAAGCAGTTTCTGAAGAGCAGAGTGTAGTTCGGGGGGGGCTTCTGCTGTCCCTTGGGTAGAATTTAAAACTCACATTTTGCTAATCCAGAGTCTACAATGATAGAGATCTGCTTTCCTAGGGCCTATCTGCAAAGAACAGGTTTTTTTCTGAAGTTTCTATTTTTGATTGTTCCTCATTCAGCTCATTCAGAAGACAGCACTCCAATTTCTGAATAAGAGCATATGTACACAGAGCTAAGCAGCTGACTAGCTTTAAATTCATAATTCCTCATTCAAATTCTTAATTCCTCATTAGCTTGCATGTGAAAACTCTCTCTCAGAGCCTAATCCAAGTCCCACTGGTGTCAGTGAGAATGGGTTTTACCCCTCAAATTTAGCCATCTAAAAATCAAGCATGTATTCTAAATGCAACTGTGGAAGAGCCACTTGTAGTCAAAATAGAGAAAGATCAGCATTTCCAGGATGTGATTCACACCATCTGCCTTAAAGACTTGTCTTGAGAGGGCACAAGTGTATTTCTGGCAGCCACTATCTCATTCTCCTGCCTGTCGAGGGAGCCTGTACAACTAGCCTAGAGGACTCCTTACTCTTCGATAAGTGAAGCCAGGGGAAGGAATCTTTCTGTTTATTTTAATGGAAAAGGATTCAGGCTTTCTGTTTTCTACATCCTATATGCCAAGATAAATTACAAATGAGTAAGCAAGGCCCCAGAGGGTATCCCAAGTTGCATCTCACAGACTGCTAACTCTGGCTTCAGTCAACATTTGGATGTATGGAAAAGACATATGAACTCCTGAAACAAAATTAAACCTTTTTTTTTTTAATTATTGTTTGTACCTGGCATCATACTGGACTGCCTGACAGGGAGCACAATTTGATAGAAATATCAAAGCAAAGGCAAAAGCTTTTTGTCTGTCTCCTCTGAAGACWCACACAGTGAGATATGTGAAATGTCAGGAATAATTAGACAAAAACTATGTAAGCTCCTAGCAACACTAATGTGCTGTGTAAAACTAAGCATTTGCCATAAAGCTTTAAACATTGTTTGAAAGCTGCATGTTAAAGGTAACCTGAGTAATTTTTAAGTACTRTTTCCAAGATATTAATACAGACATGGATATGAAAAAGCAGAATAGAAAACTATGAAATGCTGGCATGCCTTCTCCGAGATAGGCTGCTCTGTTTCTTTTTTCCAAAGGTGATATATAGAAGTAATTGATCCCTCTCATATAGCAATTAAAATGAAAAGGCAGGTTTCCTCAGCTYTTCATCTGCTGGAGCCTATTTAACCAGTAGGAAAAGGACTAGCTCCTAGTATCAATAATCCACAGAGATCACAGAAGTATTTGTTGGMAGGGACCTCTGGAGGTCCCTTAGCCCAACCTCCCACTTTAAGTGAGATCTCCAAAACCAAAGGAGAAATAACCAGTTCACATCAGCAGGMAGTCTGGCCCAAAGTGCCCTTTAGAGAAGAAAAAGAAATGAACTGTGAATGGAGAGGAAAAGGGGAAGAAAAGGCAGGAGAGGAGACGAGAAAGAAGGAAAAACAGACCAAAATTTTTATTTGAGGTGGCAATATGAGAAGCGTAGGGCTTTTTGCCAAAAAGTGGGATTTTTCTAGGTTYACTAACAGATGTGTTTTTATCTTCTAGGAAAACAATGAGCAGGAGGAAACCTGGAAGCTTTTTGTYGCTCTGTTGAATATGGGATTATAAAAAAAAAAAATTTCACCTGGAGCATCTCTGTCCCTCTTTCAAATGGGTGACTTCTGAACCTGGAACTATTCGAAGCAGCAGCTTCTTCTTTCACTGTGCATCCTGGAGGGGAAAATGAATTTCACAAATTGCACCACTGAAGCCAATGTGGCTGCAAAGCCAAAAACAGTAACTGAAAAGATGCTTGTTACCCTGACCTTGGCCACAATCACAACCTTGACTATGCTGCTGAATTCTGCTGTAATTGCAGCAATCTCCACAACCAAGAAGCTCCACCAGCCGGCAAATTATTTAATATGTTCACTAGCTGTGACAGATCTCCTTGTTGCTGTTCTCGTCATGCCCTTGAGCATCACTTACATAATGATAGATAAATGGACTTTGGGATACTTCATTTGTGAGATCTGGCTTAGCGTCGACATGACCTGTTGCACGTGTTCAATCCTTCATCTGTGTGTCATTGCTCTGGACAGGTACTGGGCAATCACAGACGCTATCGAATATGCCAGGAAAAGAACGGCAAAAAGGGCTGGGCTGATGATAGTCACCGTGTGGACTATTTCCATTTTCATATCAATGCCCCCTTTGTTTTGGAGAAATCACCACAGCATCAATATTCCCAGTGAGTGTCGCATTCAGCACGATCATGTTATCTACACTATTTACTCCACATTTGGGGCATTTTACATCCCCTTGACTTTGATCCTGATCCTGTACTACAGAATTTACCATGCTGCAAAGAGCCTTTACCAAAAGCGGGGTTCGAGCCGCCACCTCAGCAACAGGAGCACCGACAGCCAAAACTCCTTTGCCAGCTGCAAGCTCACACAGACGTTCTGCGTCTCGGACTTCTCCACATCTGACCCGACCACGGAGTTTGATAAAATCAATGCTTCTGTGAGGATCCCTCCTTTTGAGAATGACTTGGACCTGGCTGGCGACCGGCATCAGATCTCCACGACGCGGGAACGAAAGGCTGCTCGCATTCTGGGGCTGATTTTAGGTGCTTTCATTTTGTCCTGGTTGCCCTTTTTCATCAAGGAGCTGCTTGTGGGCCTCCACATTTGCACTGTTTCTCCAGAAGTAGCAGACTTCTTGACCTGGCTGGGATATGTCAACTCCCTTATCAACCCTTTGCTGTACACTAGCTTTAACGAAGATTTCAAGCTGGCCTTTAGAAAGCTCATCAGGTGTCGAGAACATACTTAGAAGTACTGGGAGATGATGATGATGACGTGACTCCTGGCCTTCAGAACGAGCAAAATAATTTGACTCTGTCATCATTTCCCTTGATAAAGGGGATTTTTGTGTTTGCCTATTTGCTTGACTTATCTTTAGCCTGTAATTCATTCTGCCGTTTTTTACCTCTAGTGTTATTCATGGTAAAGAGTTTGAAATACATTTATTCTACAGAGGAACAGATTTTTTAGCAATGAAACAACAACAAAAAAGAAACTATCAGATACTTATGTTTAGGACATTTTGTGTAATCAATGATTCGAGAAGCAAACAACGATATTCACTTTTATACTTTTTTCATTTAAGAATCCAGTGTCTAATTTATCGTGCACAGTAGTAATATACAGGCTTATAAACTGAACCCCATAAATACGTATTCAAAAACTAATAAACACTTCATGGTCATGACAGCTAAACAGCAAATCTTTACTGTGGCATTCTGAGAAAACTATAACAGTMATTTAGAAGGAAAATAACCACAATTTCCAGCTTGGACTAAGGCAGAATAAACCATTCCTTTCTTCAGGAATACACCCCCAAAACAGAAAGCAAAGATCAGTTCATTCCATCTAAAAATGGATCCCATTTTGTACTCCAAAGTAATTATTTAAGTGGCTCTTTTTGTGTAAGATTCCTGATTTATGTTGAAAGTATTGGGCAGACACCTGTGCAGTTTGTTTGGCAATTGAGAGGACGCAGCTAGCAAGTGTCACACTTGTAAGACCAGCTGCACATCTGACTGGTCATGTTTTTAATACCAGTAACGATATTTCTTCAGGGCTCAGGCCTGTGCTTTGGTCAGTTCTGGGGTGGCATTGTTCACTTTTGCCACACTTCACCTAGACCTTGCAATGCACAGCCCCATGGATCGATTGATCTTACCCYGCCAACTTAAACAACTGGGTATCTTCCCAGCAATATACAGAAATTCAGAAACAATCATCTAAAAGCAAATTATTTTCTGTTTGGACAGCAGCAAAAAAAAAATTAGTGAAAATAATTTTTTTAAATAGCAGTCTGCACGTCTGCCTTACCGTCATCTTACAATTCACAATGGCATTCCTGTCAGCTTAACCTATGATCGGGCCTCTAGCAGGGTTTCTTGTTCTGGGAGTCCTTCACAGAGTTACTTCCCTTGTCTTGAGAGACAGACAGAGAGTCCTTTATATCCTGTCTTCTGTGCTTATGAAAGTTAAAAAGTCCTGGTTCAGATATTGTGGAAATCAGGCTGGGGAGGGGCAAAATCAAAGCTGAGAATGTGGTATTGTCCATTAGCAACYCCTAAGCACTGTTTAAATATTGATTACTTACCTTGCACCATAATTTTCTTCCCTGTCCATCTTTCTGGACAAATTCTTTTTGAATTATACGGATATACCATATAGAAAATATCACATACATCAACCTGACATGCAATAACAGTGAACTATAGCATGGCAGCTCCAAATCCATCAAAACGAATATTAGAGGTAGCAAAAGTGTTGTAACAGCACTGGAAGCCATCTCTGAAAAATGTTTTGAAAATTTACAAGATGGCAATCATTTGTCTTATAAGAGTCAAGGAACTGTAAGTAACATGTGAGTAATAAACTCCAGATGGAGCTGAGAAATGACATCCTTATTTCTGAGAGAAAGCATTCTGTTGGAAAGATGCAGTGCCACAAGCTGAGTGTAAATCAAGTCTGAAGGTGACAAAAGTGTGACCTACTGCTTGCCCACATGCAGTGGGATTCTGCTTTCAGGACTCCAGGTTTTCCATGCCTGAGTTTAAGAGTTTATCTCCAGCTGCCCTTCTGAAGCTATTGTCACAGCTGCCTCCTACAGCTGCCTTCGGGTTCCCTACTAGCTAACATTAATATCTAGAAAGAGGCAAAAAAGAATCTCAGCCACTGAAAATGTGTTCTAATGAGGAAGCACAGAGATCCATTATGGTTTTTCTTTTTTGCAGCTTGTTGGAGGTGGAAACTGTTGATTGAAGGTTTGGAAGAGTGGCCTGACCCTGCCCATCTATAAAACTTCCAAAGCAGCTCCCCAGAGTACATATGCTATTAGAAAAAAAAATAGCCGGGAATTAAAATAAAAAGTAGTATCYGTAAGAACTGCAGAATAATTTTATTTTTACTTTCAGCAAGCTCAATAGAAATGATTAAAAAAGAGCAAGGATTGTGCATAATTTCCCCAGACAAGGTGACTACTGCAGGGAAGAGAGGACACACAGGCAGTTGTTGCYAGAAAAGAGTAGGTTTCGGTGTCCCTTGGGCAGTTTGCTGCTCTGCTACAAGGGTGCCCAGCTACAATAATGATCAGAGAGGGAAAAGTAAATGTGCAAGACGCTCCAGCAGACAGTTTGAGTCACCTCGAGGCACTCGGCTAAGATGAGGCAGAAGCTGCGCCCCAGCCAGCTTCTTTGGGGCTGTCTCTGGGGCTTGGATTCAGCTGCGGGGCTTGGGTGGGCTGCATGGGGATCTTTGCGAGGAGAAGGGAAGGGGTGGCAGTAACAATGCTGGTGAAAGGTGTTTCAGAGGGGAAAACCAACAAAATGAGATAGCCTGCCAGCTCTGACTGCTGCTCCTAAGGGCACATCGGCACACAGAATAATTTAGGTTGGAAGGGATCTCTGGAGGCCAACTGGTCCAACCCTCATTAACAACAACCCTCAAAGTGGGGCCAACCCCACAGCTAGACGCTGCTGCTCTCAATGCAGTGTGCAGTCACGTTTCTTGTGCAAAAGCAACAGCTCCGTTAACGCTGTCACCTATACTGATGCTGGTTTAAAGCCAGAAGTACGGCTGAAGGACTACAAATGGTGAACATGACCTCCACAGCAGCTGTTGTAGGTAGGTAGAAATGTTTTAGAGACAGGTATAAAAGCCATAAAATACAGGAGCTGCATCATCTTCATTTCTACTAATGTCTTTCTTTTAGTATCTGATCTCCACTCTTATCTTCTCTCAAACTACCAATCAGGTTGAAGACTGTATTCAATTTTAATATTTAGAGGTAATTAACAGGAAAAAACAGATGGATGGCTAATTTTCATGCTTCCTTGTTAAATAAAGACTCACCATTTACTGCCAGCTGACTACTGCTTTTCTAATTAAGTCATTAGCTGAACACAGAGATATGTTTTCCAACAAATGCCATTAGACTGATGATGATGTCCTGTATGTTTTCCCCACGCTCAGACTCGAAATCAGGAACAATTTAAAGGATTGTTTACTTAAAACAATTTAACTTGATCAGAAATTACCTGTCGTCTCATGGAAATAAAAACTTTTGCTAGTCTGGCACCGTTGTTTGGCAACTTCATTTTTTTTCTGTGTGAAGTATTTGCTGATTTTACAAAGGGTTTGGAGACATTTCCTAAACTTTGACTTGTTTTCCTTGGCAACTCCCCATTCATACCTATCCTGGATCAGGCCCCGCCACACCACGCTCTGCAATGCAAGCTCTTCCCAGCAAGCTCTTAATGATAAATCCAAGACCTTCGGCCTACATCCATCTTCCTTAGCCTCTCTAAAACATCTTTCCTCCTCAAAGTCTTATTTTCCCTAATGCTGCCCTTGCATAGTTGTCTTCCTACCTTTCTTCCCACGCTTCTCGAAAGGTTTTTCCTCCCCTCTCCTCCCCTCTCTACAGCAGGGTTCATACAGACCTGCCTATTCAGGCACTCTCGTCACTTCTACGTATTTTCTCTGAGTGCTATTTCCTCCTATCTTTACACCCCCAACTCACTATACTGCCTTTGGGTTTCTGGCTYGCTCTAATCCCTGAATTTATCGTGGTTCTACTGGAGCGAGCCCCCGCTCCCTCCCCCCATTTCAGCGCTGTTATCAGGATTCCCATGACTGTGGGTGTTCAAGTCTGTCAGGYTTTACTCTGTCTTACATGTGTCCAGGCCATATCCAGAAGTTTTTCGCACTGCGTAAGCAGCCAGTGCTTTGGAGTGAGCCCATACCTCCCTAGCCCTGAAGACTGCACCCATCAGCCAGTTGGCCTCCCCAAAAGACATGCTCTTCAAATGCTATTTTACCTGTTATTTTTGTCTTGTCACCCTCCTTCTGTACCCTATCTTTGTTGTTCCCTTTCTACCACATTAAAATTGACCCTCATATTATCATTTCAGGGACCTGGATCTTCACTTTTAGGGACCTATATCTGCATGGGTAACTCAGGTTGCACTCAGCTTCTGCTCTTCTGCTTGTCCCAACCTCAGCTCTCTTCTTGCAAGCTTTGTCTTCACAACCTCCATAGAGTGCAACCTCTTGCCTGTTCCTTGCAGCTGATGTTTTTTTACTTCTCAAACCCACTTCTGACATGACTCCTGAAGGAAAACAGTCAACATGGGGAGTGGAGGAATTATTTTGCATGTATCATTTGTACTTTTTCTCCATCTTTCCCACATAGATCACATCATCTCCCGAGGTGAGCTCTCTCTCTCTAGTGCATAGCACATCCTAGACACAGCAAAAACATGTTCAGAGCTACGTGTGTCCTGAGACACTTAGATCTGGCTCATCCACATCCCTTTAAAGCTTGGGGGTTCCCCACCAYAATGATGTACTGAGCTGATCGCAGCATGTGAGATTGATTTTGTTGATCTTCCTGAAGGGAGATAGATCATGGGATTGAACTTTCCAAATGGGAAAGTTTCACCCTGTTTCACCAAGTTTACATAAAAGGCTGCCACTATTCAGACTTCACTGCCATGTGCCTGAGCTCTCCAGTTTTCCATAGTTGCCACTTCTTATTTTTCTATACTGCCAGTAGACTCCGTCCTTTGCATGTACCAGGAGGGAATAAAAAAAAAAAATATGTGGCTTTACTTGGGACAAGATGTTAAAAAAATAAGGCAATATCTCTTCTATTTCCACTCCTCTGTTTTCAACCCCAGTTATCAAAAAGTAAACAGCATTGCGGTGTGGAGGGGAAATACAGGCTTCCAGCGCAAGTGCAGAGATTGTCCTTGTGCCTGCGTATTGTTTAACCATTGCAAATATCAATAACAGACAGGCTGGTTTACGTTCATCTTTTACACACCCAAATGATTTGTATGAAGGATTTTCTTAAATTGCTTTATTGTTTAAGTGACCACAGCAAATATTGTGATGTCTTTTATTGGTCTAGCCAATATACTATAAGTTGTGTTTCATAAGAGTCCCATACAACACATACTCCCTTTGTAATTGCTATCTATCTGCTTTACTCTTAAGGACAAAAAGAATAAAATTTTTAAAAATTATCTGAGTTTGGATAAATGCCAGGTTCATCAGCTGTAAAATTATTCTTTAACATTCCCTATTTTATGCTATGTACATAATATTGCCAATATTGCTCCCTTCCCCCGCCCCCACCACTGCCAGCGGATTTTTTACTTTTTCATTAATCCCATGTAAGTGATCACATGTAAACGGTACTATATGATGAAACTACCCCTTCCCACTCAGTCTAAACTAACCATTTGCTACATTCAAATTAATGTAAACTGGAAATGATGCCATGTCTATCAGCCCTAGAGAACTTATACAATTTCTCATGGTTTGATGTGTCCCCACCCCAATATGCAATAACTCCACTGCAGATCACTGCTCGGTAAGTGTGACTGGGAAGAATTCTGCTAATTTCTGTAAGCACTGAATCAGTCCTTAAAGGTAAACTTTTAGTGTTGCTACTGTAAGTAGAAGATGTAACCATGAGCGAGCTGTGGGATAGCACATGTACTAGCAAATGATATAAGCCCCTGCTCAAAGACCTAAGAAAGAATGATTTGTTTCAACTTTTTTCCTTCTTAATCACTTTTCTTTCCTCCTCATCTCACTAATTCCTGTTCTGCGGCTCCTGTTCATTAATTTTTCCCTCTGTTTCTTATCTGTCTCTCCTTCCTTTCCTTTGCAGCCTTCCTCAGCACCACAGTGCATCTAGTAACCTGTAGCAAGAAGCAAAGCTACTTTGTGCTATGTTGATACACACCACCTAAGCATCACCCTGCTCTTGATTTTAGGAAATCAGGTAGCAGGCTCTGTTCCATGGCACTGCTCTGCGCAGCCTCTGCTACTGTTTCATTGCAGTTTTGCTACAAATCAGATTTCTAACGTGCGTCACGATTCTTCCAAATGAAAGATGCTGCGTAATACACCACAATCTCTTCCCATGTGTTACGATTTTTTAAGATCTGTTTTTAATAATTCTCTCTCTTCTCCCCTCCCATGGGGTTTCTATCAGTAGAATCTAAAGCCACAGCTAGTATGGTTTCCAGTTGCAATAAGAAGTGTTGGAAATCCCCCCTTGCACCACTCCACTTCCCCCCCCCTTCCCCATATTTCACCCTCTTCCAGTTGCTTGCACTGCATTCTTAAAATACATTAGCATATAGATCAGCTCTCTGAAGTTTTCATGGATTAATTTCCTGCAAGACAAATTCTCACACTCATTTCTATCATCTGGTGCAAGATCCCATGTCATTGGGGTACTCAAATCTTCTAAAGCACTGTGATGTCTCCCATACTCATTTCATATGCCACATGACTGCAAATGGACACATTTCTCTGAGGTGAGGCATAAAGCACTGCCTCCTTGCAACTACACTTTATAAAATATGCAAATTTTGTCAATTAAGAAACAAAACGTAACTTCTGGGAAGAGGGAGGACAGAATTCCTATTCCTTGTAAACTGTTGTTTTGCATGTAATTTGAAATGACTCAGCTTCTGGCTACTAATTTTAAAGGAGCGCTAAGAAGCAAAACACGAAATCACATGTGCGTGCCTGAACTACCTGCAACAAGCAGGGTGACCTTCCAGTGGATTTTACAATAAAAACTGTTTCTCTCCAAAGTTTTCTACAACGACCTTTTCAGGGGAATAGAAAGTTCCACATAGATGTCTGCCACTTCTGCGATGCCACTAGAAATAATATCTCAGTCCTTTATAGGAGGAACCACCTGCCAAGCTGCTAGAGTGCTGGGATAAGCCTCAACAAGCTTATTTCTCCGATAAATAAAAAATCAGGCTAACACCTCCAGCTTGAGAGTTTTTAAATTGGAGAATTTGACCACTGGAGTGGTCAAATCAACGGGGTCGGGGACACAACTCCGTCCACTTGCTTAGTGCACAGCCCAGGGGAGACAGCCGTGCTGTCCTTCACACCTCCCACTTTTATTTTGGCCAGAGGAGCCCTGAGGCCCCTGGGCAAAGGTGGAATTGGTAGTTTGGCTGGGGGCAGACCAGGCTCCAAGGAAGGCAGGCGACAGCGGTGACACCGTGTCCTCAGCGCGCAGGGGAAGACAAGGCGCAGCCTCTGCCAGCCACGAAGCCCCGGGGTCTCAATCCCCTTTCTGCCCATTGGCTCTGCATGCATGGTAGGAAGGGGTACAGCCTCCTACCGATCTTAATTAGAAACACAGATAACCTGCTCTTTAGCAAAGAGCGAAACTGCTGTAGTGAAAAATTAAAGGATTATGATCTGTGACTTGTGTGTATATGCAAGCATTGGACCAAGACAACCATGCTATTAACTTCTGTGACCTAATTGGATTAATTTTTTCTTTCTGCCTGCTTCAGAATGACCATCCAGTCATAATACAAAAAAGTTCTCCTGAAATTGCAAAAAGAAGAGAGAGAGTAATTTCTTGCTACTCTAAATTTAATAAGTGATTCTTTTTATTTCTCATATGCAGACTTGGCAATAAAATAATAAGGAATTGCACTGGAATATGTATGAAAAAAAGTAAAACTCTAGCTGATAGACTTGATTTTAGTGGTCAAATTCTCCAATTGTGCAGGAAGGGGATTGAGATCCAGGGCTTCGTGGCTGGCAGAGGCTGCGCCTTGTCTTCCCCTGCGCGCTGGGGACACGGTGTCACCGCTGTCGTCTGCCTTCCTTGGAGCCCACTCTGCCCCCAGCCAAACTGCCACTTCCACTTTCACCCAGGGGGCTCAGGGCTCCTCTGGACAAAATAAAAGTGGGAGGTGAAGGACAGGACAGCTGTCTCCCTTGGGCTGTGCGCTAAGCAAGTGGACAGAGTTGTGTCCCCGACCCCGTTGCACCAGCAGGCAGGTGACAGCAGGACAGGCAGTCGGGCAGGCGACAGACTGTGAACAAGCCGCCTGCATCAGCATCGTGCCCCAGGCACATTCCCGAGTGGCAGCCCCCAAGGCAGTCACTGTCCCTTTCACTGCAGCACGGCCCAGCACACCAAACCTGCTCCACACCAGTGGCTCCACTCAGACCTGCAGCAGAAACCCCCAGGAGAGAAGACCTGCTTGGACTAAGCACGTACTATTATATCGCTGCTACTTTAATCCAGCCTGTACGGCAAGTTACAGCAAAGCAGACAACAGCAAGGGCTAAGCATTGTCCCTCATGGGGCTGTACTCATGTGTCAGCCCATGCAAAAGCTCGGGCTGCAGCATCTTGACCAGCTGTACCCCAGTTAATGTAGAAAGGACACGTTAGCTCGTGTTACAGGGATGCTTTTGCCTTGCTCCGTTGACCTGCTTTTTTTACCACCAAACTCTTCTTCGTACTGCAGGGAGGCACATATCCCACGGGCAGTAATAGATCACCTCAGGTGGTAAAACAGCCATACCAGAGACATAAACCTCCTCATTCTCTAAAGCAGACTAACAAGTCCTGATTTTCCACAGAGCAAAACAAAAACACTACCAGGCAGGAGATTCGAACCCACAGTAAAAGAGAGCATTGCCGTTCTCCTCCTCCACCGGTCCTGGCTGGAAATAAGCCATTTCCCTGGCACAGACACTGCAGCAACTGTTCAGGCTAACAGAGATACCAACAGTGCATACACGTTACTGGGACCAAACCTAGCCCACGCACGGAAAGCCAAGGCACACAATGGCCGTGCCAGCTAGTACTCATCACCAAGACATTCGAAAGGTTGTGTTGACAAAACCGAAGGAGGGGCTGATAACATCCACCACGCAGGGACACCATTGACCTCCGAGCACCACAGCTGGGCTTCCCAACACCTCGCACAGTGGCCACCACTGTTCACAAAAGCAACCATTGCCAAGGCCTTACCAGTCTTTAAAGGGCCTGTTGTGGTCACAGCAATTTCTCAGCTCAGCGCCCAGCTTGAACAGCTGAGGAAATACAATGAAGAGACCAAATGCCCTTTCTCCCCTCAGGCTGGGGAGCCGCAAGCTGGTGCCACTGCAGCCCCGAAGCAGCCACAGACCTGTGACCTTGCTGCTCTCCACCCTCCAGGTGGGCACAAGTATGGAATAAGGGAGTTTTGGTCCCAACTGATAGCTTAGCTCACCCTTAAATGTGCCATGTGGCAACCTCCAAGAGCAGCCATGGCACTCGGTAGCAGTCAGGCATGTTAAAACACATGAAATAGCTCATGGGGCACAGAGAGCGCTGAGCAGCTCCCACTGGCTCTCCTGGCTAATTGACATCCTCTCATCTCCTTCCACATCCCTGTTTGCTCCTTTTCCTCTCCCTCTTTGAATAATCAATCATTATTGGTGGATCCTGATGGTGATGACTAACAGCACAAAAAAGCTGGAGGTCCTCTGGGCCAACTGCACTCCCTTTGGAGATTACAGTTATTTCTATATT
Source organism: Oceanodroma leucorhoa (assembly GCA_030449065.1). Classification (NCBI taxonomy): domain Eukaryota; kingdom Metazoa; phylum Chordata; class Aves; order Procellariiformes; genus Oceanodroma; species Oceanodroma leucorhoa. The sequence continues at coordinate 9,453,166 of JASVER010000001.1, forward strand.
GAAGAAACAGCCTGTAAGGTATCTTCTAAAGGATAATTGCTTTTAGAGGACAAAGTTTTGTGAAGTTCTGGAGCACGGTGGTCTGCTCGTCAAGTTATTTTTTTATATACTGTACACCCATAACATTTTGGGAACTGGATCCAAAGTCACACCAGTTGGTGGTAGACCTGGTACTGTCTTCAACTACCTTTGAATCAGTCTCTTGATGCACAAAATTTGGAGCTACTTTTGAAGGTTGCTCGAAAACTTGAGTTATAATCTGCCTTTAGGAGTTACAATAACCAACAATGTCTGAATGCTGATTATTTTAGATGAGAGATCTTGTCTTGATTCCATCTCTCCATTTTCTCTCTCTTCCACACATTCCCCCCTTATCCTGCTGGACTAATATTTTACTGTGAACCATTAACTTAGATCCAGCAGGTCAGTTTGACTCCAGCAGCAGCACATAGGTTAGCATTTGCATCCCCAACCAGTTAACCAAAAGCCACAGCAAACATGAGCAGGAGGACCTGGAACACCAGCAGAGGTAGAATGTACCCAGGATGAGAGTTGATTTGCCCTCCTGATTTGCTCCCTACATGTCCTCCCTGCATTTTTCAGCAATTCTGTAACTCTGCAAGAGCACTCTGCACTTTGTGGTACTCCGAGATCAACACTTCTGTCATTGGAGTGACAGGGAAAAAACTACACAAGCTGAAGAAGTGACAGGTGAAATGTATTATGCTTTTACATATATATGTGCACCATTAGGGACAGAACTACCATCAGCAGCATGAAAAGCACGGGCTGCTGTCATCTGAGCTAAAAGGCATACTTTTCTAACAAGAAGTCTTGCCTTCTTGGCAGGCCAGCAGCAGGAGGCAGAGGAGGGCTGCCCGGTCCCGGCCCTGGCCCTGGCCCCGGTCCCAGCCCCAGCCCCAGCCCCAGCCCCAATATTAGGCTGTCACACAGCAGACACGCGCTGCACTACCACCCCCACGGCGCTTGGCAGGGACGCTCCACTCACCTTGAACACCGACACAGCTGACATCTGGTTTTAATTCACAGTTGTCAAGTATTGTCTTCCTCTGCATGGGATTGTGATTGCAGCGTGGAGATGATACGTTGCGGGGGGAAACAGACGTATGGAAATGAACCTCCTGCCAGAGCCTGTTCCTCATTCATCCAGCTGCAATGGACTTTGCCATGGGGCTGGGGACTCCAAGGAAGCTGGATGCAGGGCTATGCATCCTGCTCTCTCATGTGCTATAAGCTAGAGAAACAGCACTTGTACCTACACTGAGTTTGACTTTGCTTTCCCCCTGCAACTGACATCACCTATTTTTATAACATCGCTGAAGAGTTTGATTCGAACAGGCAGCCAGGGACCRACCTCAGCAGGGACACCCCGTGGGGTTCAAAAGCGCGGCCGCCAGCCCCAGGAGCAGGTCGGTGTGGTGGGTGTCACTGCCCTGCGCCAGCGCAGGCAGCCCGAAGGCAGCGGCTGCACGCCCGGCACCCGCAGCTGAAAACTTCCATTGCTCAGGATGGCCATGAAACAGTCACCTTGGGAAACACTCCTAGACACCCAGCTTGCTTTGCAGTGCGAACAAGTGCCTGTGTCAGAGCTACAGTACCCTGAGGGGAGTTTGGGTTGAAAAAGGAAAGCTACTGTTTATTGAGTTAACTATTAAGTTCTATCAGGAGGGTTTATTTCACAAACAGGCTTCGAACATCACTTGATAGACATATCATTTGCCAAAACATGATCAAAAATTAACAAACTCAAGGCTAAAAATCAAGCAAATCCTATTTAAAGTGTTYATTGACAGCAGCAGAAAACCAACATTTTTTAAGGACATTTTGAGCTAAGGGCATTTAGAAGGAAACAGCCGGGTGTGCTGTGGAGATGAATCTGTTCCTGTAAGCCTTCACTTATGTTGATGAACTGCCTCCATGCCCTAACCTTCCCAGTTACTTTACACTGAATATTTTCCAATGGTAGTTTTCTAGCTTTTTACCAACTTAGTACACACGTTGTTTTCACTACTTATCAGGTGTGTTAGGCACAGTTTTTCACGTCAGTCTTTTCATTTCTCCTGGTAAGCCACAATTTCATGATCTTTTTAACCTACTTACCATTTTATGTAAGGTAACTGACAAGTGAGCATCTTGAGAAGCCACATTAACTAAAGAGCAAAAATCCAAAGCTTCCATAGCTACAAGATCTCTCATTGGCTCTAAAGCAGTTCTGCCACTTATTTTTCTAATAATTCCTGGCAATGTAATTGCTACATTATGCCTTACATGAAGCTCATTCTCTTGCTAGAACAGGAAATGTAGTACTTGGCTTTGTGGAGTATAGAAATTTCAATGATCCAAAGTTTTCTGGTGCCCAATTCATGAACACTTTGTTTTCTAAAGACAAAAATGAAAGTTCTGATTATTTCATGTCCTCTGCTTAAAAAGGAGAGAGTGTAGAGCTCAGTTGCTCTTTGCCAGCAGCTGCAAAACAAATTGAAATCCCCAGTGGTCAAGGCTGCATCATAATAATTACCCCAGCATAATGAAGCTGAGACTGGGAACAGAAGAGGGATATGAAGATGTGTCTGGAATGGAGACAGATAGGACAGGATCTAKCTGCAGATGAAGACACCAAAATTTAGATGTATACTGAGAAGTTCCTACATGTGTGCTGGATCTGTCTACTCCCATTACAGCCAAGAGAGATCTGTCCAGTGCAGCCTTTGGAGTCAGGGGTTGTGATTCATTTCATCCTGGAAGAGGCATCTGCACCCAGACATGACACAGCCCTCACAGATCTGTACCTTTGCAAAGCGACAGCAGGACACTGTAGGGCACCTCAGGTATGACTAGATGCCTACTTGCGGGCAACTGAATTAAGCCCTAGATTCTCACTGGCTCCAATGGCATCTTGGACTCCTGCCCTGTCTGTAGGCAACTGCACATACACACTTGAACGCTGGAACACGGTCATCCAAGAATGAGTTTTCTAGTTTGACCTTTTTAAAATAAAGAAGTCTTTTAAGAAACATGCTCTGTGTGAACAGCCTGTCTTCTAGGGACAGATAGTTTCCTTCTTCTTCCCACTAAGCACTTGCTTTGGTCTTTCTTTGAATCACATGAAAGTATTTTCTACTTCACTTCTTCAAAAAGTCACGTATAGATCAACAGGGTGCTGGAAACAGCAAGGCTACCCAAGGAAATAAAGGTGAGAATATATGTTCAGATGAAGGAAATAGCCACCTTTTTGCAGTGAACACATGATCACGCAGGGGAAAAGGGGTGCAAACAAAGACAGTCTTATGGGTCACCTAATTCCAGCAGAAGACATGAAAACTGGGAGATAAAAATAAGTTTCTGCACAAAAAAAAAAAAAGGCTCCATTGTTGCAGCCAGGGCAGTATAGCTTCTCTGCTCACAAGCTTGTGTGCTACATGTGTCTGTGTTAACACAATTTTCCTTGAAGCTATTTTTTTTAACTGACTGTGTAGCTGTGTTATTGAAATTTGCTAACGTACTGTGTAAAAACATCCTTGGTCTATAGGCAGAGAAAGGAAATGAAACATGGTGGAAACTCCTTGCCTTGGCAACAGTAGTGAATCCATGTGTGATCTGCATCCTCATCAGCTGCCTTCCAGGACAGCCTGATTTGCACAGCTATGCGAGGGAGAGGCACAAGYGCTTTGAGGAGCAGCATGGTTAGAGGATCTGTCTCCAGGACCATGCTTCACTGCTCTGTCAGGTTGTCACAACCACATTGACACCAGTGGTCAGTCACAGCAGCTACCCCACAGGCATTGCCCCTGTACTCGGCACTGGTGAGGCCGCACCTCGAATACTGTGTTCCGTTTTGGGCCCCTCACTACAACAAGGACATGGAGGTGCTGGAGCGTGTCCAGAGAAGGGCAACGAGGCTGGTGAAGGGTCTGGAGAACAGGTCTTATGAGAAGCGGCTGAGGGAGCTGGGGTTGTTTAGCCTGGAGAAAAGGAGGCTGAGGGGAGACCTTATCGCTCTCTACAACTACCTGAAAGGAGGTTGTAGTGAGGTGGGTGTCAGTCTCTCTTCCCAAGTAAYAAGCGATAGGACGAGAGGAAATGGCCTCAAGTTGTGCCAGGGGAGGTTTAGATTGGATATTAGGAAAAATTTCTTCACCGAAAGGATAGTCAAGCATTGGAACAGGCTGCCCTGGGAAGTGGCAGAGTCACCATCACTGGAGACATTAAAAAAACATGTGGATGTGGCACTTCAGGACATGGTTTAGTGGGCATGGGTGTTGGGTTGATGATTGGACTCGATGATCTTAAAGGTCTTTTCCAACCTTAATGATTCTATGATTCTATGATTTTTAACAGTCCAGCTGAGTTCCCAAGCTGAGCTCAGCTCCAGTCGGAGGCTCCTGGCCACCCATAGGCTCTGATCTTGCTATGTCGGCCTCCCCCACCCGCTCAAGAAGGGAAAGAAAAGCAGCAGGAGATCCCTGCACACCCCAGGTACATGGGGCCACGCCACAATGCTCTCTGTCATCTCTACTGCAGATATCTTGGGAGCTGGAGCCCCAGCACTGACACCAGCAACAGCCAGTCTTTCACACACCAAAAGCACAGCCCATTGCCAGGAGCTGTTGCCATGATTTGTAGACCCACTATGTCTCAACCATTATGGATGAGTCACAAGCATCCTGTTGGGAATACCCTATACTCCTGATTTAGGAGAGTGCGAGGCCACTAATTTGAGGATGTGGATCTTCATGGTCCTGGGCCCAGAGCAACCATCAGCTTTGTAGTGGCAGCTCACCAATGTCCAGCCCTCAATCCCTGTACAGGTATGGGCAATTGCTCTCTCCTGAAAGCTGGTCACATCAGTTTCCTATCCCCCTTGCCCCAGATTAGGAGCTTACTATCAGCAAGTTCATGGTGGCCATCCTTATGGAAGCCTACAAGCCACACTGTCATCTGCTGCCTTTCCAGCTCGTTCCCCCCTGTCCCAGCCCAGGCCTTGCTACCCCCTCCTATGAGAGCAGTATGCCTGACTATTTTGAGCTGTTGACCGGACACCTATATCCCACCCATTACCCCTCAAGGCAAAGTAGTGGCTATTGCAATCACGGGAGGAGCAATTTCTTTGTATGCTGAGGCCCCACCGGTCACTGCCACAATTCACACACGTCAACATCATTTGCGATTACGATGCCGACACACTCTGGAGCCCTGGTTTTTCTCTAAGACATGTACCTATACTGACACCTAGGGTGTAATGATGATGACACTTGCTGATTTTACCACCATTTCTACCAGCATTCTGCTGTCCCAGCAATCACAGTGGTCACCGTATACTGACCGTGTTGTCATTTCCCACCTGATGCTGTCAAGCACAGATTTTGGTGGCCAAAGGCCAGCTGGTACTAGCTACAAAACCAACTGGAGCCAAAGAGGCTGTCTAGATCACCGTGACCAAACCGTGCATTTCACACACTGTGGGAAGCAGATCCTGAGTGGGTGAAAGCAGGCTGGACACTGTGAAGGGCCCTTGCTCACCCAGCTGACCACCTTGGACATAGCTTTGGTCCACGTGGCTGCTGAAAGGGACAGATATCATGTCACCTGAGGCTCTGTTCAAAAGCCCAGTGAGAGAGGGAGAGCCAGGGAGCCCAGGGAGCAGGTGGGAAAGGGGCACCGTGCACAGGGCAGTGTGAGGAAGGTGCTGTAATTCACACAGGTCTGTCTAACACCACTCAGGTCTTACCTGAATCAAGAATAACTCACACTTCAGAAACAAAACAAAGCAAAAACCCCACAATAGTTCTTTAGAAAGTGCAGTGCTGTATGACCCAATTTGCAATATTAGAAGCAGCAAGTGTTACACTCAGACCTTTTAAAATAGACTTCCTAAACAGATTCCTCAATCCCTCACTTCATTTTAGGACATTAACTCCAATTAAAAATGAAGCGTTAAACTCGCAGCTGTTAGGCTTATTGTGTGTACTTGCAGGGGTCTAACTGTCTGACAAACACATTGTTGTGGTGTTGATGCCAACAGGCTTGTCCGTAGTAGATAATCCATCTCAGACAGCCAGCAGATCATTAGGCTGGAAGGGCCTCATCCATTCCCCAGCCTCAAGGCAGGGTCACCTACAGCCATGTCACTTCTGACAAATGTTGGTTCAATATGTTCTTAAAGTCATCCAGTGATGGAGATGCCTCATCTTCCTCAGACAGCCTATTTCCCTGCTTCATTTCCTTCAGCAACAGAAAGCTTTACTCACTATCTAACTTGAATCTCCCTTGCTGCAATTGAAGCATGTTGCTTTTCATCCCATCTACAACAGACAAAGAGAAAAAAAATATGCACTATTCTTTTCAGCAGCCTCTGAACACTTATCACCTGACAAATGTTCCTTCCTATTCTGCTTATGTCTTGCCCATAAACGGATTGCAGCTATTCGGACATTATGGTCAGAAAAGTTTCCCTCAAGATGTCATGTATTTTTAATGCTTCCAATCTGAAGATTGTTGCTTTGCTGCAATTGCTCACAGACCCCCTAATACTTCTTCTGCTCAGTTCAGTCATGGAGGAAGGCACTAAAACTTACACTCCACCTTCTGCTGATGATGTTTGCTGATAGCAAATTTCAAATTTCCTTAATATTAATATTTGCTGAGTAAACTTTGGCTGCACAAAAATATATGGGAGTCAAGCCAAAAAGTTTGGTTAAAAACAGACGTTCGGTGTTCAATGCAAGAAACCACACAATGCAGAAGAAGGTGTTTAACACCAGTTTCCACCATCACCTCCTACGGTGTTTAACACCATTTTCCACCACCACCTTGTACCTGTACCCTCACCCAGGGTCTGCCTCCTGGGCTCCCCAGTGCTCTGTTTCTCCTGACCCATCAGCCTCCTCCTTGAGCCACTACCAACCACCACTTCTTCCTCATTGTCCTCCTCTCTGCCCAAATTAGCCCAAACTAGCCCAAACTAGCAAGCTGAGCATGGCTCAACAGGGTGGATGTCGCTCTACCATCATGATGTATAATGGTGGCAGCACTTGAGGTTCATCTMACCAGTTAGCAATTGGTGCTGTAGGAAACACTCAGGTGGGATTCTTTTCACCTAGTTTTGACCACCCAGAAATGAGGCAGCTGAGCTACTCATGTAGTCTTCTTSACTACACAACAAGGACACAAATGACCCCTGTACAGGGACGTGTCTCTCTCCACTGGTTATAGAGGTAGCCCTAGTACCTAGGCGATTTAACAAATTCCACTCCTAGTGAAGAGAAATAGTTTCCATCATCAATGCCAAAGCCATTGGATTTCACATGGCTTCCAACAAGACTTGAACAAGGAGCAGAGTTTGAACAAAATATGACTATCTCACACCTAATAATGAAGAAGCCAAGGTCAGTATCAAAGCCTTACTGCACACACAATTACCTTTCCTTAAGATGCTTGTTTTTCTGCAGATGTCAGTGCACAAGGAGCCTGAGACCCACGAGTTGTAAGTAAAAAAAAAAAGACCATCAACCTCCCCTCGAGTCAACAGCAGTAGAAGACAAGAAACCAGCCTATATTCAATAAGCAGTTCAGAATGACAGACTTCCTTTTTATTCCTCTTTAGCTAAGTGCCTATTACAAGAAGTACCTACAAGTATGAAATGCCCATACAGCGTACATTTAACTATCAGAATACTCTTCAGCAACTCTTATCTCAGGTGAGAAGTATTCCAGGAAGCACACCACATAAAAAAAGCATGTGTTTACCAGAAGAAGAAGAAACAACCTTTAGCAGCAATAGAAATCTCTTACGCATATCTCTGAGCTCCAGGCCTGACAGACAATCGCTTTTCATATGCCTCACATATATGCATGAAAAAGTGGCTTTTCAATGAAGTACATAAGCCCTGTATATAAAATAACCATTTGTCCTCAGGTGGCATTCTCAAATATCCCTGGCAGGCACTAAGGAAGGAGAGCACAAGTGATTCCCTGCTCAGCTAGCAGATGGGATGGCAATCCAGGCATCTAGAAGGTGTAGGACCAACTTGTACAATAGTGCCAGCCCTTCTCACTTGAGTCTGTCTCCCTCCTCGCTCCACATACACTGGGTAGCAGAGCCAGTCTGAGGCAAGAGAGAGAATATCCACACACCTAGAACTGGATTGGATGTCCATGCCTCTCCCCTGATGTTGCCCCCCAAACGCTGTGTCATACCATCTCTTTTACAAACAGAACACATGCCACCTTAGGCTAGTATCCCTATTTCTTTGCCCACCTCAGAACAGGAGTTTCTTCCAAAGTCTCACTGATTCGATACTGTGAGCTGGTGGGAGCTTGAAGCCCAGTGCTCCTTAACCCATGGGAGCCCTCCTCAGCAGCCATCTGGTGGCATTATGGATCTGGACTTCCCTCTACATTATGAATTTCTGATCTATCAAAATGTTGCTGAATGGATAAATATGACAGTTTACTATTCAATTTTTAGTTCTTCTGGGGGCTCTGAGTACAGCACTCCTTGTTTAAACACAGCCTGGGCTATCACAGCTGCAGAGCACATATGTCTTCATGACACTGCTGGGAAAGCTGGGGGACTGAGCTCTCTGTGAACACATCCTTCTTCTTTAAAGAAATTTAGGACTGTTCCCCCAAATCAACTCCTAGAAGTTGGTAGCCAGACATGTGAAGACACCCATTCTTCCAAAGCACCTCAGCCTTACCATTATATTAGGCAGCAACTTCTTCCTTCCAGCCCAGGTACAAACCAAGGCAACTCCAAGGACTGCTGCATGATGCCAGTGCACCATGACTTCGATTGCATTGTGTCGACACACCCCAGGGACCTCTCTCCCACCTCTGTCCCAAGGGATGGTAAGATTCTGTCATGTATATATTTGACAACAGAAAAGACTTGGGTTTGTCTCTCCCCATCCCTGCACCACAGAACTGACATAGGGAGAAAACTCAGGTCCATTTACTAGCAATCCAGAGGAAAATTCCAGTTTGGTCACTTTTCTGAGCTTTTCTGCAAAGGTATAAATGAAWTCACAGCACACAGGGCAGCAAAGAGTCACAACCTTCAGGTTCCCTCTCTTTGCAGAAGACCAAGAATTTATCCCCTCACACACGTGATGTAAGGTTTACTTTGTAGTGATCAATGCTTAAACTAGCACAGGCTTCAAAATATTCTGAGTTTACCCTGACTGACTATGATTTCTGTGTAAATAGCAATGTCCCACTTCTTGTTTCTGCACCCACCCCACGCCATGTCCCACTTCAGAGACCGGCAGTAAGTCCACTCTCAATCCCCAGTGTATTGAGCTTTCTGAACGTAGACATGGACCACATTCAGGGCCTCAGACTGTTCTGAAAAAGTAATTCTTTTTTCTCTTTTGGCTATGAATCACATGAAGAGAAAAGCTCTGGTTTTCTTTCCAGATCATGGGGCAGGGAATGACTTTTATTGTTCTTCAATACAGCACCCATCACATTTGGTTATTGCTGGTAGCAGATTAGACCGTAATAGCTAGCAATGGCACAGAATCGGTAAGGCATGCCAAGATTTCACGAGTTGTCCTAAACATGCTGTTTAATGAAACATCCTGTGCATACCTCAATGTGTATTTTAGCTGAACTCTATGATAATAACTACAGTATTTCAGTTGAAATATATAAATATGGGCATGCCCATCCATCTCACTTGAACTTACAATTTGGACATAGAATTTGAACTACTCTCTACCTTTTAACTCTGTCATAAGATACCAATGTGATAATCAGAATCTCAGCCTGGATAAACCAGTGCCCCTCGTCTTCTAAACCTCTTACCAGAGTACACTGACTGATTTTGGGTGGTAAGTTTTCTCAGTCTTCTCAGTTTGGGTGGTAAGTTTTCAGCAGTCTTCCCAGTTAACCTCAGTGTTAAATCACTAATGTTTATTTGTCAGATCTTAACAATTCCTTGAAAAGAGTTTCCATGAAACAAATGGTAGAAACACCGTGAAAATGTGTTTTCAAAACTGGCAGGGTCCCCAGAAAATCAAAGTCCAGGCTTCATTTGTGGTTGTAAAAGCAACAGAAAAGTAAATGACTTCATGAAGTGTCACCTAAAGTTTCCATTCATTTGCATTGCAGTAGAGCATTGACAGGCAGCATTTGTTGGAGAAGCTCTCCAGATGATTTCTAGACAAGAGTATTGATGTACTCTCCAGTAAGGCAGTAGGAAAAGTTTCCTAGTTAAAAATTCCACAGGCGGCCACAAAACAGTAACTTCTCATGCAAGTTCTCCCATCCATCCCTGGTGGACTGAACTCTGCCAAACTCACCTTCTGCAGGGAACATGTTTCAGCCCTGGATTTCTCTTGACAAAGAAACTAAGTGAAAAATGGTGTGGTCATCCTCTACAAGGGGAAAGGCCCTTCCGGAGTGCAATCTGATTCAGCTTATTGTCCTGTGGGGTTGTTTAGGTTCAGATCTGCCCGGTCCTTGGGGCCTCTGATGCAGACTCTCTTTAGCCTACTGACATTTAAAGCTCCTGTTTCCCAAGAGCATTCCCAAACCACCAAGGTAGAGCCTCAGCTCTGCACTGATTGGAGTCAGACTTCTCTCTCCTGCTGGATTGGGATTACTTTGCAGTCCCAGGTTTTTATCCGCTATCCATCCACCCCAGCCGTGTACTCAGATAAGTCACCACAACAAGTCTTCAGGAGAACAGCTGAGTTGCATTGCCATAATGATGGAAAAGATCAGTCTACAGAAGAGGAATCTTTTCAGCTGACTTCAGGTTGGGCAGGTTGGGTTCACATGAATGGAACACAAATAAAACTCAAGTGCAACAAAACTCAATGAATTCAGTAATCGCTTCTGGGCACGCAGGTGGAATGGGGCTGTGCAGCTCCCAGGTGAGGGACGAGCTCCTCTATCCTGCAGAGCTGCTGCCCCAAGCACTGTGGCTGCTGGCAGGGGGATGGTCAGTCTCTTCTCCTCAGTGATGACTGAAGCAGCCTGCTCCAGCTGCCTTTGTACCCACAAAGTTTTCTCCCTGATTTTTTTACCTAAATTTTCCTGGTTGTACATTAAGTTGATTTTTTTTTCTTGTCCCATCCCACCACCCTTTCTGCTGATGTCTATGTAAGAATTTTCTGTCTGCTAAGAGACTATTAAGTTCCTTCCAGTCCCCTCTTTCCTGGGCTAAACAAGCACACATCCTCCAGCTTTCCTTTACAGCTCATGTGTCCTGCACCCCTGATGAGACACAGTCTGCCCAAAACCACCTTCTCCCCCAGAGCTGAACAGAGCCAAGTAAACACCTTTCTCTTTTACAGACTCCTGTCCAGCTAATTCAGTACAGGGTGTCATTTGCCTTTTTTTTTTTTTTTTTTCTGAGTTAGCAATGCCAGTTTTATGCTGTGCAGCTTGTGACAAAAGACGTTTATTCTGTTGCTGCAATGCTTTTATATAGATAATGATTTTTAAATATGTGCTTTGCATTAGACTTCCTATGTGTTACACTTTCATTTGCCTTTGTTTTTATTTCATTTCCTTGATTTCGAAACATTTGCCCAATTTATCAAAATCAGTGTGAATTCTTCTCCCTCAAGGGACAAAAAAACACTGACCACTTAATGACTTCAGAAAATTTGCAAGTATCCCATCTAGTTTATCATCCAAGTCATTAATAAAAATAATGATGAGAGCTGCCCTCAGGTCTTGTCCCACAGGACTGCATTTGCAAAGTCCTCCTTCTTTGACAGTGAATCCTTGAAAATTATTTATAAGCACAGTTTTTCTGCTAGCTGTGCACTCATCTAGGAACGAAAATTTTCTCTAGACCCAGACATGATTTGAAAATAATATATCCAATAGCTGTACCAGAAGTTTGACTTAAATGCAAGGTAAATTACATTTCTCACTTCCCCTCATAGAGTAGGCCATTATCCTGTCAAAGAATTAAAACAGTTTTCTTTGACACAACTTATTTTCAACAAATCTATGCTGACTATTTCTTTTTACTTGAGGAGGTGTACACAGATTGATTGCTGAAAAGTGTGTCCTACATCTTCTCACGTGTCAGAGTTAGTCTGGCTGGGCCTGTAGAAGGTTTTTCTTTTTTAGGAATGATATTATTCAAGCCCTATTTGCACTTTTCTAAATGCAGGCACATCAAGCCTCCGCACACTCCTTTTATTCTTTGTGATAGTTGTTAATTACACAGAGGTGGCTTTGACTAGTTCTTTCCACACTTGTTTAATCAGATGCGGTCAGCCTGAAGACATYAAACTTACATATTCTTTAACCGGTTCTTTGAATTATTTTTAGTCTATTCTTTAATCACTCCTTTCCCTTTCTGGCCTTGCTGTGGATTGCAGAGGAGAAAGCGGAAAAGAAGTGGGGCTGTCCTCCCCTCGTGAACCTGTAGCTTCTCGTGTTTGATTAGTTTTGATGGCATCTGCTGGCAGACACGCGATATGCCACTGCAAGGTAGAGAGCAGCCAGCAAACAGACACGGACTGTCAACAGGAATATTTGCACCCCCAGTGACAGAAAACAAAGTGAGAAAGAACTGTAGGGGTAGGTCCTGGTGAAAATGGGGATGGTTTGTGAGTAAATTACCCAGCATCCAAGGTTGTTCCTGTGCTCCTGGAAACGAGAGTTTAACTACACTATGTGCAAATAGAGGGGGACAYATCAAACAGCGCAACGCTACCCAGACTCACAAATACGAGGAGATGATCCAGGCAGAAGCTCTGCCGCAAGGCAGAAAACATGCTTGTGTGGCACTAGGATGGCACAGGTCTCAATGTGGCTGCACAGTGTACCCGTCAGCTTCTTCAGACATGAGACCCACGGCCTCTGGTTGTGCGGGACTGACAGAAATGCGGGTGTACCCACATAAACTGGGGCTGGCTTTGCCCGGACTGGAGATCTGTGCTGCCTGCCGGTATCACCGCCGTCCTGAGCACCAGCAGGACACATGGCAATGACTGCAGGGTACCGTGCAGGCAGGCACAAACACCCACGCAAACAGTACCTGTGCCCCTCTGCTGTCAGGATTAACTGAGTGTGGAAGTCCCATTCCCTCTCTGCTTCTTGAATCAGCTTCCTCTGTCCCTCTACCAGGAATTAGTGGCTAACCCCAAAAATGAAGGGAGATGCTGAACCCCCTGGGCAGCCTGAAGAGCACAGTCAGCACTGGGGAGCAGAGGCAGACACTGGAAGGTCTGCCTGCCTCTGCCTGGCTCTCTCTGCTTGGGTGCCTTCCTCCAAGCTGTGGGGGTACAAGGAAGGCAGGGAAGCTTGAAAAGATGCTACCACTAAAGGCTGTAAAGCTAGAGGCAAATAAACTTACAATCTATTGCTGCTAATAATTTCATTACTTTTATGCTAGGCTCTTAATTTTTGAGGCTTGATCTGTGCTTATTTTTCAGCATTTGGAGAACTGCTACGAATGGTTTCTAAGAGCACTTTGTTCCTTGAGAGATGTGGCAGAAAAAAGGGAGATGCGATTTGCCTCATCAAGAGAAGCATATGCAGGATCTTGGACTAGATGACCTTTAAAGGTCCCTTCCAACCCAAACTATTCTATTCTATGACCCTATGATTCTGTCTTCATGAAAAAGGCATTGGGAATATGCCTGTCAAAGCAAAGGGTAAAGAAAAGTAACAGAACTGGGTGATACCTCTTTCCTGGGATTAGTGTTCAGAGACAGGCAGACTTGCAGTGTTAATCCCAAAATATATGCCACCRTTGTTGCAATAGCTTCCCTGAAAATTATCCCTGGGAAGGTTAATGGCATTGCTGATCCCACTGTCCCCATCCCATAGCAGTCCTCCCAAACATGCAAATTGTTTAAACACTCAGGATGAAACGAAAACAGGAGTAGGTACCATTTTGTGCCTCACCACAACAGCTAAGGACTGAGTAGCCAGTAATGCCAATGCCAAACATAACCATAAACACTGTCTGGGATTCAGGATTTATTTAAGTGAGTGCTATATTCTGCCCAGGACTTGTACACAAAAGGTACAGACACTCAGCCATCTAAGTCCTTGCACCCTGCTCCTGAGGCCAGCTGGCATGCTCTGTCCTTCTCCAAACTTGTCCTCCAAAAATGGGGCCATACTGGAATAATCCCCGATGCTCACTCTTGAACCACGTCTGGGATTTGTGTTAGATGGCATAAACCAACACAGTGTCACGGAGCGTGCTAACAGGTCACCAGCATGAATGACCAGGTCTGATAGTAGCCAGGGAGAGGGGAACTGTTAGGTGGAGACAGCACGAATATCTGTTCATCTCTGCACTGCAAATCCTCGCAAGGCAATTGGTGAGGAAGGGTCCATGTAGGAGCCTGAGACGTCAGGACAAGGGCTGACTCTTGTTGTCAAATTGGTGGTCTAGCACCGGGCAAGTGGTCCCGGCTCAAGGTGCAAGTAGGGAATCTTGCTGGAGGGCAAGAAATCATAATTTGACATGCATCTCACTGAAAAACAGAGGTGACTGGGCAGAAAATATTTTAAATAGGAAAATTTGGCCCAAATGACATGAGTTTTASAAGACTGAAAATCAAAGTTTTGCAGAGATATATAAAAAGAAGATGCTCTTCTTCATAGGAAGAAATAATAAAATAAGAAAATGTTCTCTTTTTTTTATAAAAATTGTTTCTTTCTGTTTTCTGGCCATTTACATTTTGCTCATTCTAAATTGTGGTTTAAGAACTAGGCAATGATAACTATTTGAAGAACTGTGCTTATTCTGTACGTTTGTTGTTTGTGTTTTTTTATCAAAAACAAACTTTTCAAAAAACAGTATATATTTTTAACTTCCAAACAAACCTGCTGTTTATTGGACAGGCTGAACTGATAAGAGTTTGTTGTTACCTGCAGTCTGTGTTATTGTAATTGCATAGAATCAGATCCTTACTGAATCCACACCAGAGGAAAGTCAGAAAGTACTTTTACTTCATAGAATAGAATCATAGAATAGTTTGGGTTGGAAGGGACCTTTAAAGGTCATCTAGTCCAACCCTCCTGCAATAAGCAGGGACATCTTCAACTAGATCAGGATGGTTGGATGCTCAAAGCCCCATCCAACCTGACCTTGAATGTTTCCAGGGATGAGGCATCTACCACCTCTCTGGGCAACCTGTGCCAGTGTTTCTCCACCCTCATTGTAAAAAATTTCTTCCTTATATCTAGTCTAAATCTACCCTCTTTTAGTTTAAAACCATTCCCCCTTGTCCTGTCCCAACAGGCCCTGCTAAAAAGTCTGTCCCCGTCTTTCTTATAAGCCCCCTTTAAATACTGAAAGGCCGCAACAAGATCTCCGTGGAGCCTTCTCTTCTCCAGGTTGAACAACCCCAGCTCTCTCAGCCTTTCCTCATAGGAGGGGTGTTCCATCCGCCTGATCATTTTCGTGGCCCTCCTCTGGACCCACTCCAACAGGTCCATGTCTTTCCTGTGCTGAGGACCCCAGAGCTGGACGCAGTACTGCAGGTGGGGTCTCACCAGAGCAGGGTAGAGGGGCAGAATCATCTCCCTCGACCTGCTGGCCACGCTACTTTTGATGCAGCCCAGGACACGGTTGGCCTTCTGGGCTGTGAGCGCACATTGTCAGCTCATGTCCAGCTTTTAATCCACCAGTACCCCCAAGCCCTTCTTGGCAGGGCTGCTCTCAATCCCTTCATCCCCCAGCCTGTATTGATACTGGGGGTTGCCCCGACCCAGGTGCAGGACCCTGCACTTGGACTTGTTGAACCTCATGAGGTTCACACGGGTCCACTTCTCGAGCTTGTCCAGGTCCCTCTGGATGGCATCCCGTCCCTCAGGCGTGTCGACCACACCACTCAGCTTGGCGTCGTCTTAAGTAACAATGTACTCTCACCAAGGCATGTTTTGCAGATTCTGCATGTCAAGTTCCTGAAATATCCAGTTATTCCAAAGCCTTGCATGGAAATGGTTAATGAATCAGTCTCCCTCCACGTGAGCTCACATTTTAGCTCTCCTGATCTAGCAAATCCCAAGAGAAAATTCTGCCTAAAAAAATTGTGATGAAAAAGTCAGCCCTTGCAGTTGTCTAAAGCTTAAAGTTGTTAAAGCTTGAGCTTTAAAGCTAGAAAAATTCAAATTATAAATAGGGTATATTTCTATCTCACATTTTAAAGAACTGTGAAACACCAGATGGCTTTTCTGCTGCTGTGCCCTGCCATACAAAATATATTTTTATGATTTCTGATTTCACTACAAATAGGGCACAAGAACGATATGCTGTTAATGGAAAAATAACTTGTGAACTTGCCATGGCTGGAGGCAGTTTATCAGCAGGCTGGGAGATGCCCTGCCTTTCTACCACTGGATGGCATTCAAGGGCCATAAATTCTCACACCAGGAACTGCAGCAAAAGAAAATGCCTCTTAGAAAATTAAAACACAAAGCGTCCAAAGCCTTTGGATTCTCCGTAATGCTTCTGTAATATATTCATGTTTTCGAAGCTCCAAGGAAATAAATCCGGAAAAAAGAAAAACAATTTCTGAGGAGGAAGGAGCTTTCCACTGAGACGCAACTGAATAYGCATGGACACGGGACAGGAGATCTGAAAGCAGTATTTCAATCAGGAGAATTCAACAGTCATACCCGCTCATCTCAGTCTAAGTCAGCATTAATACAGTTTGGCAGGGGACAACTGGATGGGACTTTTGTTTTTCCTTCCAGATATGGACCCAACAGGGAGAGAAAAGGTGAGATGTATTAACTTGACCTTGGGTCTACATGACACCCTGGCTGTGCGATACCTGCACACACAAAAAGCTCTTTCAAGCGGTTCTGCCTTTGTCTTCCTTCTTTAAAGCTCAGATCCATCTTACTGCCAGGCARCATCATTAAAATCCACCTGATCTCACAGCTGAGCCGGCTGTGAGCAGGAGATCGGGCTGGACACCTCCTGGGGTCCCTTCCCACCTGAACCGCCTTGCGCTTCCACAGCCTCATTAAGAATAAAGACAGATTGACTTTTTTRTATAGATAAGAAGAGCACCCCACAGCGGTAACAGTATTTGTGGGGGTGTAGCCGTAAGGGTCTGGGAGTGCAAGTAGGGTCAGGTTTGCAGAGAGGCAACTGCTTTTACACGCCAGCTGATATACCCGGGAAAGAGGGGCGAGCTCTGGAACAGACGCGCATCTCCTCAGGTCTGAAAGAGCACAGCAAGCTTCAGGCTAGCTGCAGGCTGGCAATATTTCCTGAGTTTTGCCAATTAAAGGACTTTAAAGAAAAGGATAGTTTGCACCTCTGTGGTACAAAGAAAGGTTCAGAAGAGGAGAGGTGACAGAGCCCCAGCCTTTGTGGTGTAAAGATGGGGTAGAAGCAGCGAAAGACTCACAAGGAAAAGCTGCAGTATTCTAGGAAACCAGTGTCCTGACAAGTCTGTAATTTTTGCTACGAAGCCTAGCTTTAATTTTTGTAAGTCTGCCTTGGGAGACCACTGTTCCTGCCACTTGCTGAGTGTGACTGGTGGCAGTGGTCTGGTCTCGCTCGCACAAAGGTGTTTGGTGAGCTGCGTTTCTCAGGCTGTACTGCCTGGGGTACTTGTCACAGTGTTTCTAGCAATGGGCTCAGSATTCAGTTTAGTTCCATTTGGGGTATGATGGCTACAGGATATGTTTACTTCTGGAGAGGATTTTGCAATGGCTCAGGGAATTAGATACTTGAGGGTAAAAGGGGGGAATCTGAGAACACCTAAGTTATAATGTGGTCTTCTCCAGTTACTATATAGGGCACTTTGCAACAAAGAGAAGTGTACAGTTGATGGGGCTTCATCTTCCTATTGTAGTAAATGTGTAGGTGGTGTTCAGGTAGTTCATTATACATATATATTCGCATCCCTGGAGATGTGTCCTTTGTTTAAAGAAGATCCCCAGCAGCACGCAGGGTGCTCTCACRACAGGCTGGTGGTATCTTAAAACCCAGCTACAAACAGCTTTTAGGGGTGTTTTCTGAGGAGGATCATGTTGATGTGACGRATGCACTCGACCCCTTAATCAGACTGGTGGTGGTTTGGTGCAGGYTCTGGAAGAGGTAAAAGCCTGAGCCGTAGCTGGGCCGTGAACTCCTCTAGTTTCAATCTGTTCTCTGAGAACCCACAAAGGAGCTGAGTGGCACGGTGACCATCAATGCATAGGAGCTTGGAACACTGATCATGCGATTGACACATGAATAGCAGATGGCTTTTCCAAGACTCATTTATCAAGGAACAAAGAAAGTTGTGCAYACAASGAGTCTCATGCATACCTTTCCCATCACATGTAATTTGACTACAAGCCAACAACTTTATTCCATAAATGTGACAGCCTAGGTGAGCCTTCTTTGAGCTCTCCCTGCTAGGCAGCATGGCTGCATGGCGGTGATCTCCCCTTGAGCTGGGACACCCCTCAAGGTTCTCCTCGAGGCAGAGAGACCTTTTACCAACAGCAAATCTTTGGTAAGCTATCACACATAACCTTGTAGTATGGTAACTTTGATTTTGTCTTGGTAACTTTGATTGCATGCTGAATTGACATTAATGAAACATTACATAAATTTTGCATATATAAGCCCTTAGACATAAACCATTGACCAAGTCTGAGATCAGGTTTGGACCTAGCTGTACCTAGACTCCATCAGGAGTTTAGAAAGCAAGGGGGTCCACTCTGAACCTCGTGACTCAACGGGAAGGTCTTCCTTACTCTTTGTATTTCTTCCATTAGACATAAACCGTTGTCCAAGTCTGCGACTCAGATTGGACTCGGCCACACCTAAAATCCATCAGGAGTTTAGAAAGCAAGGGGGTCCACTCTGAACCTCGTGACTCAAYGGGAGGGTCCTCCCTATCCTTTTGCATCCCCGGTCTCTCTGTGAATCATTCCAACTTGAGTGTAACTCAATTTTCCTTTGTATGTTTCTTCCATGCAGTAATTAACAGAGTGAACCTTGCCATCGAACTTTGTTAAGTCGCACTTTTACAACATCATATTAAAAGCATTTTTGCTAATACCTTTAAGGGTCATTCCTTATGCGATCTAAATCACTTATYCACGACAGTTGGTCTCTGGGTCTTTGATATATGATAACTTGTAATTATCTCTCTGGTATAGACTATGAGGCATAGAAAGAAGATGATGGAGTTAAAACAGTCCAGCAYGTACAACCTCGTTCTCCCAGCCCGTGCACTATTCACGTCAGGGCTTCAGGGCAGGGAGAGGCTCTCAGGAAGCAATCTTCTGGCCACCTTTTACACCAGCTGCTCAGAGGACTCCTTATCAGATACAGACCTCGTCCAAACCCTCTTCCCTGTAAGGCCCATTTTATGTTACCTGAAGAAGTGGAAGTCGGTGCTGTGGTTTCCAGTCTTAAACTACTATCTACCATGCACAAGATTTTCTGCCCAGCCCATTGAAATGAGGTTTTAAAATAACAACAGCTGAAAAACACACTTTCTTTTTCCTGGAAGAAAACAGTAACAATTTTACTTGACACTTTACACTACAGTGAAATATAAAACAGAAGAAATRGGAAACATCAAGGGCGGAGTTTTAACTGTAAGTATCAAAGCAGTGACTGCAAATTGGATTTTAGAAACTACAAAGTACAGTTCAAATATATGATCGTTTCTCAACAGAGATTATRTATACAACAAAGGCATTAGGTTTTAACACGCTCCTCATTTAAGATTCCCAGCGTTATCTTCGCTCCTTACCCACTCTCAAATCAAACGCTCAAAAGGAAAAAAACCTTTGTCATTACCTGCACTATGCTCATGGCCACATGGACACCCAGAATCCCATCAGCTAATAAGAAATGTTGTTCCACAGTCATCAGCTTCTGCCTGTAGAGCCCTGACATCCAGTTCAACAGTCAGGAACTACCTGAGCTGACCCACAATGCAAACACCTGGCTGATCCAGAGCATAACCACTGGACTGATCCGTAACATCACCACCCTTTCTCTTCTCAAGCATTTCACAGAAATCTATTGCATCCATGGCACCAACAAAAAGCCAAYGGGCTGATGCTGCCCAAGGATGGGGAAACTGCAGAGTACAGAAAGGCTAGGTGTTATAGTAAATAGCTTTACATTGCCTCCATGGGCTGCTTTGTTATTGCGAGAACTCTGCTGTTTTTTTAGTCTCCTCACTGCCTGACAACACATCCAGAGCAAGATCATATTTTCTTTTCTGCTTGGGACAGAAAATATTCAGTAATACTAAGAAACTAGAAAGGATCCTTATTAGGAACCTTGTCTCTCTAGGAACCCCTGTATCATCGCCCCCAGCAATGGTTAATGCCTCATGCCCAAGGAAAGGTAAAAAAAATAAAAATAAAGAAAACCTATCACGAACAAGTATTTGATCTGACCAAAACACAATGAAGAAAAACATTGTTCCTAATGCCTATAGGGCCAATTTACTTCTTGAAGCACTGGATTTGTTTATGCTTGCCATTATCTTTGCATTCATAGCTGCAAACATTACTAATAGCCATGCAATTATGCATCTCTCTTTAACATTAAATTAGAGCTGTTTCAGACTCTTACCTCCAGCCCTGCACTTGGACGCCCCATCAGCTGGAGCTCCTTCCCCTGGGCTCCCCCGGCAACTGCGCATCCCTTATGCCTTTTCAAGAATACACAGTTCAACGTTTTGCACTTTAATTTATTTGGTGACTTTTCAGAATTGCTTTGTTGTTGTATCCTCCTCTGGGAGTATATTTGCATGAAAGGAACATTATGAACCTCTTAGTATAAAGACATAAAACAAGTGAAATGACAAACACATGTAAAAACATAGCTATTCCAAATCAAGCTAACTCAAAAACTTGCAGGGGAAAAAAATAATTCTCCCCTCATGCCTTCATCTGGCCTTACCTTACTTGGCAAATTAATGAGTGTACACTCATGTTAAGGAGTGAGAACAAGGAAGAACATCCTCTATCCCTGTCTACTGAGGATGAGAGCTGATGGGCCTCTGCACTCACTTGAGTATCACTATGGAGAAGTCAGGCAAAGAAGGATGAAGGGGAAGAAAATGGAAAGAAAAAAAAAAGATAGAAAAAGAGCATGTTAGCTCTTTCTCTTTAAACACTGGTTAGCTTAGCTGTGACCGTGAGGTGGAAGTTACTGTGTTGATATAGGCTAGCAGTAACTTACTATAATCACTTCTGGAAGGAGGAGAAACAGGGATAGGAGGTGTGGTTGGGGTGGTGGTTTTACTTCTGGACTGATTCTTCTCCGGGCTCTCTCCATGCGGAGGTGTAGGAAGTGGTGATGCAGCCAGGAAACTCAAGCCTTGCTTTCTCTGAGCCTAACTATAGCTAGGCTTCCTCCAAAAGAAAATATCCTTATGAAATTTTCAAGAAAGGAAAACTGACTCAGCTGTGAGGAGACCTGACTCCAAACCCAGCGGCAGGGTAGAATCACAGAATCATAGAATCATTAAGGTTGGAAAAGACCTCTAAGATCATCAAGTCCAACTGTTAACCCAACACTACCATGCCCACTAAACCTAAAGGCAGTCTTAGCAGCCGCTGGGCAGTTGTTCATTCTCTATGGTGTCAGATAAGCTTCAGAGTAGATAAATGTAAGTTAATTCACCTAGGGAAAAATAAGCCAAACCACACCTACATAATGCTGAATACAGATCTGACAGTGGCATGTGAGAAAAAAAGATCTTAAGAGTCATCATTGACAATTCTCTGGTCATCAATAAAAGCCAAAACAGTATCATGAAAAAGGGTACTGAGAACAAGACAGATGGCATCATTTTGCCGCTACATATAACTTTGGTGTAACCACACTTGAGTACAGTTCATGGTCTGCTCTCTGCATCTCAGGAATGATGCAGTAGAACTAAAGCAGGTACGGAGAAAAACAACCAAAATGATCAAGCAGCGGCCTAACAGGGGAGAACTTAAAAATGCTGGGCTCTTTGTGTTGGAAAGGAAAATGCTAAGAGGAACAGTTGAGTATTACAAAATAATGAAGGCAATATCTAGCAGATTAATTTAAAACAGATTAAATTAAGTATTTTTTATACTTCTCTAACTTATGACAGGAGGTTATGGAGGCAGGTAATATCAGCAGGTTCAAACCAGACTGGATAAATTCATAGAAAAAAAGTGCATGGGTAGATACAAAAAGGACAAGGCAGAGAAATACCCTCTAATAGCYCCCCCAATAAACAAATGTGGATACTGGGGTGGTACAAGGGGAACTGTCTGCAAGAAGTGGCCAGGCTCACGTGCTCCCCTAAACAGCATCTGATATTGCCAGAGTCAGAAACAAAGTACTTGGGCTAGAAGGATGATTGCTTTGACCAGAAAAGCTTTTCTTATGCTTTTAAAACAGCCAAATCATGGAGAGAGATAGACGTTTTTAAAAACAAATGATCAAATAAATAAAAAACAAATTCCGAAGAAATTACGTTGAGATGAAATCCTCTCCCAAAGCAAATTTGCTGGCTTTTTTGTTTCCTTCAACCAAAAGAATACTGGTTTATCTCATACCTCAACACCCAGAATGGTTTGGCAGGACAGTAACTGTTAGATTTACTGCTTACACATGTGTGTATAATGAGATGGCATCTTATCGCAACCTGACCGCGGGCCAAGTGCTGGGTTAACATATGCCAGAGACATGGGAAACTGCGGAGCAACAGGGAAACCTCTTAAGTGGGGAAATCCTCCATACACTAATGAAGTGATTAACTGTTAGTTTTATTCCATCACCAAATGTGTTTACATGTTTCCTGATGTCATATTCAAACCTCTCTTTTTTCATGGCAATCCTCTTAGACACAGCCAAATGGCCTTACCTCCACTGCAAGAGGTTCCTGCTATAYATGAATACACTTTAGGTGACTTCCAAGGAGCTTTCACCCAGCTGTAAAGGGAAGACATATAGCCTGCACTTAGCCAACACAAGTCCTGGGATAACCTTCTCCTTCCCCTTCATCACTATTTAAAATCATTGTTTAGGCAGGGTGACAGGGAGAGAAAAGGAAGGCTACTGCTCACTTGGAGCATCTCAGGCTTGCTAAGAGTAAGAAGTCTGGTCTGAAATTTTAGTTCATTAAAATCCCTACAGCTCAAGAGCTTTATCTTTCTGCCAAGAAGACACCCATCCTGCACTCACCAGCTGTGGACTGGAAATCGCAATACCTCTGAAGCATCGGAAGGATTTTTAGCCTGGCATCTTGCAGCAGTGAGGTACTCACACTGTCTGTCTGTCCACACAGCTGTCTGACAGCCGCTCCTCAGCAACTGTTTAACCCTTTGGTTGGTTTTGAGCATTTTCAGGTGATGGGTAATGACCTCAGACCTTGGAAGGTCTTGCCAGTTTGGGGAAAATCAACACCTGCTGATTGCAAAATATAAAAATTGGGGTCTGACTGAAGAGAAGTCAGTAGTAGCCTATTCCCAGCTCTAAGAAAACATGCCAGATGGACAAACAGCAGCATGGCCCTGGCGCTGGCTGACAGCTCTGCACCAGCTTGGGAGGGCACCTGATGGGGCTGCCCCGGGAGGAGGAAGAGGGGTTTGCTGAGGACAAGGTAAAATGGGGCTTTGGTGAGGCAGGRCACAGATTGTCAGGAAATCAAGCCTCTTTAGTCCCTCTGCTCACAGAATGAATTTGTTATTAGGACTATGGTGATGTAGGTTTATATAGGTCACTGTGACAGTAAAAACATATCATTTTTATCTTCAGCTTGCTTGATCTTCAGCATTTTTAATCCACAGTATCAGCCTGACTGATTTATTACTACTTATAAACCACACTGACAAGGACTTCATTTTATGTCCATGCACAAATACCCTGTTCCTAAAATATAGAAGATACATGTTGGTTATCACTGTAAACAAGAGATTAGTCTCTCTTCTGATTTTGTGACATTGTCTCTTCGTGCCCTTTTGAATATATACTACTGATCTAGCCTCTCTCTCAGCCATTTTCTAATGTAAGGAAACTATAGTGTACTTTTTTTCTGTTTTCCATTCCGACTGGAAATCTGGTATTTAATCCCTACAGATATAAATCTAGATTGTCTTCCAGCATATATTCCCATTCATATCCCATTTATTCTCTATTATGGTCAACTGTATTAGCTTCCTAACAACATGTAGCATTGTTTTTCCTAGCCCTGGCTGTGTGTGAGCTCACTGACCTACCACTACCACTCTTCTGACTATGGCCTTGGTTTTTACACTCACCTTCAAACATAAACAATTAAATTCTGACCTGGTTCTAACAGCTACAATGTAAAAAAATGTATTTGGATAATATATGTTAAGGATGTAGAGGTTGGCTGCTGAATCCCACAGACTCCAGGACCCAGGAATCCCTCCTTGCTGACTGCTGCAGCCCAGGCATGGGCACGCAGGGACTCAGTAGGTCTCCCCATCCCAGTCTAATGGACACGGCTCCTGTCCCTGTGTGCAGGTTTGGCCAGCAGTGAAGTTGAGCATCTGTCCCAGACAGGCACACACATACACATACACAGAGGGCACCAAGGCAGCTGGACACGCAGACTACCCGACAGACCACTGCCTTTAGCCGCACTCACATAAAAACCGACAACCGTCACTGAAATGTAAGTAAGCCCAGTCCTGTCCCTCCTCTCTGACTGATCAGGATTGAAGTCCTCTATGAAAACATAYGTGCCCTCACTCTCTAGATTCACAAGCACACTCACATTCACAGATCCTTGAATATCAGCCCAGCCTGTAAAGCCCTCTAATATCCTGCCCGGGCTCCCTCACCCAGTCAGCAGGTCTCCCTCTACTTGCCAGCCAGTCCAGCTTGAAGTTTGCTAGTAAGCAGAGGGGTGCACTACACACTCATCTCACAGGCACCCCCACAATCACAGATCACTTGAATATTAACACAGCTTCTCAGTCCACCCGTGCCCAGACCCTGGGTCCACTTACTCAGCACAGGCTCTGACCTCGAGTCCTTCCAGATGCAGGCTTCCTCCTGCTCAACAATTAGTCCAGCTTGAAGTTTACCAGCAAATTACACATACACGTGCACACAGGATTAAATTCACTGGGGGAAAAACAAACACACTTTGGTATTTATGGGTGCTGCTATTTAGACCTCTCCCACATAAACATACACCCTGGTCCCTCCAACTGCTGACACATAGACCTACAAGCCTTATGGCCCACAGTCCCTCCAGTTGCTACCACCCGCACCTCTCTTGCATATTGGTCCCTCTAGTTGCTGGCACCAAGATCTATGGGTCCCTTTTCCAGTTGTTAGCACTTAGACCTTGCAGCACTCACACAGGATAGAAAGTGAGATTACACTGAAAAAAAACCCCCAAACAGTTAAGTAAAGGATTTAATAAGATAGGACAAACTGCAGTGATCAAGCAAAGGGCTCAGGCAGACAAGCATATTGACTGGCAGCTTGCAGACACGACTGGCCCCTTTCACACCCCTCTCCTCTTTTCCCACGCTTGCTCCTCCCCAATCCACCCTGATCCCCACCACCACCTTCCTCCACCCCCGGCCCTTCCTCTAAACACCCTATACCGAGTTTCGCCGAGTCCCACGAGCCCCTCCTGGTACCCCATGACGAGTTCTGCACAGCCCCCCGTGCCCCCGCAAAGACCCCGCCGCAGGGGGGGCAGCCTTGCTCCCCTCCCCTCCCCTCCCCGGCGCTTAGAGAGCTCGGGCTGCCCCGCTCACCCCCGTGCCCGAGGGCCATCATCGCTAATGGCCCGGCCATCAGTGGCTGAAGAGGTCTGGTCTTTCTTACTGTCCCCCCTATCGCCTGCTGTTAGGTTTGTGTATCTGCGTGTTTATTTTATCACTTTCCTTGTTGTGTGTTATTTCTTCTAAACTGAAGAGTTTGAGGCAGATAATGAGGCGGATGCTCCCGCATTCCACATACCCTCACAATACACACTTTGCAAGCTCTTCATGCCTGAGGTCCCCTTAGGGGGGAGAGGGATCCGTGAGTTGAGAAGTTCATGACTAAATGGCTTTGTACAAGCACGAGGGAAAATCCGCTGAGAACGAAAAAGAGACCAGGCATTCTAGAATGCCACGGGGCTACAGCAGCCCATGTCTTCTTTAAAGCATGGGCTTCGCTCTAATTGGTTACTGGTTTTCAATATTTCTATGGTTTTACAACACAAAATGTGGAAGTTGATTCAGAAGATACAAACAGAAGTTTATCATGTCACCAACCTGCTACTGTGGGCAGCACAGGCATAGATAGACAAGCAAGTACTTGATGCTGCCAGAGGAGCTCACTTGAGTAAGAGGTCATCCAAGAAGTTTGGCAAGACAAAAAGGCACATCTCCCCTGCAAGTGAACTTCAGAGAATGTGTTTCCCTGGTCTCCCTTTCAGTCCCGACAAAGTTATGAGAAAATGCAATACCGTTCCCAAAGGTAATCATCTTGCAGCTTCAGATCATTCCTCTCTCATTGCCCAGAAATCCCAGGCAGGACCTGGCTCTCCTGCAAAAGTACCCGCATCCATCACATTTAATAAAATCGTACAACAGCTTGGAATTGTGAGTCAGCTATAGCAGCTGCTTGACGTGTATTCCTGTAATGTCTTGAGTGATGATCCAGCATGAGAAATTAGACTTCTCATTGTGAAAACCTGTGCTGCTGATGTTATTAAACTCATCCTAAGGACCACCCTACTGGACTACTTCCCCTTTGACCAAAAGTAATGTTGAAGCAAATGAGACATGGGTAAAACATTAGGGAAAAACTTTCCAGAAGACTGAAATTTTCCAGCATAGTAAGAATAGTGAAGCAATAAGATCAGTCTCCTCAGAAGATTCTGGAATAACCACTGGAGGTTTTTTTCAAGAGCAAGTCAGGCAAAACATCTYCCAGGAATGGCACGGTGCAGCTGGTTCTGCACTAGGACATGGGACTGGACCAGACCAGTGGTTCCCAGGGGGAGAGACTGAATCGGGGGGATTAAGGCATGGAGATCAGGCTAATAACGTTTACTGGACATATGCTGAATAATGCTTCTCTAAGAACCTCATCTCCCCTATCTATGAGAAGTGTTTTCTTCTCCACAAAGCCCCTTGATTGTATTCTTAGAAAGTAGCACTGAATTTGCACTCAAATAGACAGAAGGGTGGATGAATAGTGGATTTAAACAATGGATTTAAACCCATGCCGGTCTTGGGCTGCCGAAGTGCCCCATCACAGCTCAGCCCTGGAGGCCTGTCTAAACTACTTGAGTCATTTGGCACTGGTGCAGACATCAGCCATGGCCATGCCCCAGGAGAGACCAGCCACCCTCACAGCCTGACCCCAGGCAACCTTCCCTGTCCCCATTAGAAGCGCTTACTGCTACCTTCACAGCATCTGCTGCCGTGAAATCCCCCACAAATGTATCTGAGGCTTTTTGAGACAGAACATTTAAACCCTAGTAGCCAGTGACCATAGCAAGGCTGATGTTCTCAGATATTAGGGTGAAGAGCAGGGGAATTCCTTCACTTCAGTTCCCATGAGGCGGCTCCAGACCTGCAAGCAGTTCCTCCAGAGACTCCGATCCAACCCACCACAACCGAAAACGTGGTATCTCTAAAATCCCAGTTTATGATATTAAGGTCATGTATTCTGAATACATACTCTGTGGTCCACTTCTCACCTAACATATTCCCTAGCTTTCCCATTTGTACATCTGGGTCCAGCACATTGCATTTGGGAATTACTAAAGCCCTATACCTTGCTGTTCAGCCATACCTTAAACAGCTAATACTGTTGTAGCACTCCTCTATTCTACCATTGCTACACCAAACTGTACAGTTCTTTATAATATCCGATTCTGCATCCATTTCTCTATCTATATGACAGGAGATTAAGTTCAAAGAAAAATAAAAGATGGCACAGAAGGACAGAGCACTGCGCATAGATGATACACTGTTAAACTTTCTGCCCACAAGGTAAAGAAAAAATGGAAGAGAAACAGGAGAAACAAAATGTTGAGTCTTCAAAAAAATCTAATCACTAAATGAATATGGGGAAATTATTGCTTCTTTTTCTGTCCACTTCCCATCCCTCCCTTCCTCCTTCCCTCCCTCTCCCACAAAAAAAAAAAAAAAGAAATCTAGAAATTAACTGCAGCAGAATCTTTTTTTGTTTTAAGCTATTAAATCATCATTTTTCCTCAAGAAACATTGATGATTTAACTGACAGTTTATTTTAAAAATAGATCAAGTCTTCGGTTGTCATGCAAGTGCTGTATTTTATCCCTAATGGAAATAATTAAACTTACTTAAATGCATGAAGAAGCAAAGAGGAAATAAAACAGCCATCCATCTTTTTCAAAGGTCTACCCAGTGTCTTGACCATAAAACATACGATTTTACACAGTGGTGCTATAAAAGCTGAAAAACAAATATTCCATTCACCGTTGTCCTTGATCATTAACAAAGGGACAGGCTTTAGGATTTATGATAGTAGCAGGTACTGCAGTGACAATCTGTATGGTTCTCTATCTTCACATTGTCCTTAAGGGTAATCTTAAAAAAAGAAAACACACAGACATAGCAAATAATTAGGATTAGCTAGACAGTAAAAACAGCATTCTCAAGTAAAAGATGTCTGAAGCCTTTTTCTTAACCACAAGGCACACAGGCTCTTTGGGGTACATGTACTAGAACAGCCTCTGAATGCCAGCCTGTGAAGCTGCATCATCAATGGCCTTCAGAGCCGTAAAGAGAAAGTTTTCAATAGTGACATAGTTTGGCACTTCTTAAAGTGTCTAATTTTCAAAAAGTGTCAGGTAACCAATCTATGAAAAATCAGGAAGTGTCCTTAGAATTTTTCACATGAGGATTATAAAAACAGAGACCRCAAACACGATGAGTCATTTTTATTTTTCATCTCGACCAAATTCTAGCTGCTGCCTCAGAGCAAGTATAATGTCAGTGGTCTAGAAAAAGATCTATGCTCTACTCAGATGCCAGTATTCAGCCAGGTTCAACTGTAGGTGTCTATCAGGTATCTGGGCTCTCATCACAGCCAGCGGAGACCCAGCGCTCTGTTCAGCTGCGCACACAGAGCCGTCAACTGCCACTTGGTATGTCAGAGGAAATCCCACCAAGCCTCCAGCTGCCACTCCAGAAGATCTTTTATGGGTCCTGTGTCTGCTAGCCATACACAGACGTCTTGGGTACCCCAGGGTATTTGGCACCAAATCTGTGAGTTGGTAACTGAACTGAGCCTCTGGTCAACACACTTAATGAGCCTGATTCAGATCACCACAGGATAGACACCTTAGCTTGTTTCAACTAGCTCACCTTTATTCAATAAAATTTAAGTTTCTTCACCTGGAGCTGAATCACTCCCAAAATAGTCAGCTTTAGCAGAATCTCTCTTTAAGAGAATCTTCCAGATGACAGTGTTAAATGCTCAAAGTAGTTGTACACGTTTACAGTTCCCTCTTGGTTATACTATTAAAAGTAAACACAACCTCAATTAATCTAATGAACACAGATGGTTTTGGTCCCTCAGTCCCATATATGTAATTGATAGTATTGACCAGCCACCTTCCCAGAGAACTCCTGCCTATGCAGGAAAGACAGAAGGAAAATGGCTAATTAAAAATCAAATACACACTGCATAGCATTTAAGGGGAGGGTGCACATCCAGAAGAGTTAAAATCAAGGGGACAGCAAGTCCACCACCAGAAGTTCGGGTGTCATRAGTCAAAGCAGTTTCACTGAAGTCAGTGGCACTGCATCAATTTCCACATCCCAGCTGAATACCAGCCTTGGTACTGGTTGACATTTTAATTTCCTCTTTAGAAAAAAGAAAGAACCCAAGAGCAAAGGATATAAGTGCCAAGAATGTTTCCCTCAAGTAGTTCTCCAATGTCCTCCAGCAAAAACATATTCTTTTCTATTCACTGGTTCAGCTAAACATTGCATCCTAAAACAAGCTTAAACGGGACTCATTCACAGCCTCACCTTTGTAAAAGCCTTTGCTACGCAGCACGTTGCTTCTGATGTAATGTTCTTTGGAACGAGCATGGTCTTCTTGGACCTCATCGGAGTGGGATAGGCCCGGGAGAAACAGCACCCAGTGCACTGGTAAATGGGCGCTCCTGGCTTGGAAAAGAATCTGTTCTCCCCTAGCTTGCACTCTGGACAACCTGCCATAAAAATATAAGGAAGAGACTTTTACTTGGTCTCCAGCCGTATTTTCATTTTCATAAAGAAAGGGAAAGTGCGGGCGGTAAGAGGAAGCACCGGCCGCATTTTGCTGCTTGACATCTGCAGAACAGAAAAGCGTAGACAGCAAAGCTCTCCTCTGTAGGGTCCTTCAACTCTGCAACATGCACAATCTGTAGAACTAGAGTGTGGCTTTCTAGGTAAGGCTCAAGTATCATCGTATCTTTTCTGGTTTTCTAACTTAATTTTGTTGACAGTTGTGGAGGGGTTTTTTGTATGTCTACTACACTAGCTGTCCCTAGGAAACTTCCTRCTAGCTACAGATAGTTAAATAGCACCAGCAGGATTTGTAGTGCTTCTTAAACTTTGCCTGTTTTCAGGCAAGACTCCGTTATCAAGAGTTTTAAAAATGCCCAGTGATCCCAAGATTTTTGTAGCTCGCATTTTTCTATATTCAGTTCGAGGCTGAATAAAAAAACCCACACCATCCAAAACACCCCTAAAATCTTCCTAATATGTCTCTTTCATAGAATGCTACACCACCAACATCCCATATTCTGGGATCTACACAGGAAAAATATTCTGTATATTATGAGGAGAAGCTATGGTTCTGCTGTTCCTGATGCTATGTTGCCATTTAGATCTCAGGAGTACAAGAAACCAAAACGTTTCTATCTGATAATATTTCAAGGATTAATATCACCCATGTCAACATGAGGACACGATTATCTGTGAGACTCTTGACCTGGAGAAATCAAATTTAGAGAAGAAATAGGAAGTATACTCATAGCAAAATTATCTTGATTTATTATACCTTCATATCTCAATGTCAATAAATGCAACTGAATTATAAGATTTATGACCACATTTATAAAACATGTGAAAGTTTAATTAATACTCTTTACGAACAATTGCCCTATTTCTAATGCTGAAAGCCGCTTACCCTGCATGAGAAACTCTCCATCTGGGAAGGCATGAAGATGCAGAAATACAGACAAAAGGGTCAAAGTAACAGCTGCATACTTCCCGTAGCAATCCATGATCTTTCTGGAAATACAAATAAATACATTTTTAAGGGACTGTTTCGCATTGGGTACAGTACCAGCATCTAGGCTACACACTGATACAGCATTCAGTGCAAGTAACAGAGACAATTTAGAGCCAGGATTGGAAACTGAAAATGCAGTGTACTGATGTGCATTTTATAGGCTCAGAAAATTGACTTCATTACCATAACAAAATTGTGCCTTTCTTTCTGGCCTTAACAGTTTTTTCTGAATATTAACATAAACCACAGCACATAAACTTCAAACGTCATAACTACCTAATATTCATGGTAGACTGGATAAAGCCAGCAAATGCTTATGGAGAGGATGAAAGAATCTGCAGAATCTGGGCCATGAAAAGACTAATTTCAGGGGAAATAATTTCACATGAGGACATAATTTCCTGAACCAAGAGTCAGATTATTTGTCCACACACTGACCTCTTTAGTGCCAAAGTCCCCATAAACAGATTTTCACAGTCCTGTCCCTCAGTGGGAGAAAGCTCCTCCGACCATTGTAATTAGAGAGGCACTAGATGCTGTGCCCCAGAGCGCCCGGGGAGACAAGGTCCAGAGAGAGCGAGCTCAGGAGGGCTTGAAACAGTCCCGGGGCCACCTGCRTCGCACGGAGGCCTCGTCAGGGCAGCTCAGGGTCAGGGTGGTCCCAAGGAGTTCAGCATCGCTGCAAACTTCTGGACCGAGATTTCTTTTAGGCTTCATTTTACTGATGCAGCAAATTGACTTTTGGGTTCTGGTATAAACACACCCCAGTTGGCTCGAACTTTTACAAATTTTTTCAATAGGTTAATTTTGTGCAAGAAGGCTACATGCAGCACTGCACATCTGTCCTTCTACTGCTAGCACACGAGATGAAGTGATCATAAATAGCGTATCGCATGTTCTCTGGGTAATTCAACAGAAATGCAGTTGTGTGGCTATATGTGATCCAGATCGAATCTATATCACAGGGTAATGCATATCTCTGATACGAATAACTGGGGGAACCATAACATTAAAGATGTAGAATATATAAATTGCAACTGTATGAATATAATCCCAAATTCTCTGCTTGATTTTTTTAAAATGAATTTACTTTTTTCATTATTATTCACAATAAGATTTCATGGGGTGGTGTGGAGCAGGGGCAACACACACACAAAACCTCAGTTCTCTCCACATGCAAACTTCAGATGTACTAAGTAAGGGCTGCATGCAGATCGGGAGGATACTTTTTGGTAATTACCACAGGACCTCTGAAATTATTCTGAAGCATTTTGTACCAGCCTGGTCAGAGACAAAAAACTGGTCATAAACCAGACATAAGAAACTGGTGTTTCTTTTGAGCCAGAGAACTCCTATGTGCCTGTGGCATGGCCTGGGAGGACCTCCCTTACTGGAAAGTCAGGCAGGGTCTGAGTCAGGCTAAAGATGCCACACGCGTTTTTGGATCTTCATGTTATAAACATCTGGTCAACTAACATTACTTCTAAAAATCTTGGATTCATCTGAGCTATGAACACATAAAACAAAATACTGAACTTCGCTTCTGCTCTTGTCAGTATTAAAATGTAGTATTTTAGGCATCAAGTTTGTAACCTTCGTTCTCAAGCACTAAGCCTCCGTAWTGTACTGACAATTTCATTGTGCTCAAAGGCCGTTTTGGCCCAGTATCTCACTCAGAAAACAGAATTTCCCCCTTAATAATTTTCTTCCAAAGCATAGACCTGAGCCCTTCCTTTAGAAATGAACAGGAATTACTTATATCCCATGGTGAAGTAACTGAGCCCATGGAGAAAAGAGCCATATAAAAGATGCTGAAGCATTAAATTCCCTAACCRGGGCAGCCTGTGCAGGTGACAGAGCCAGCAGCACTCCTTCGCTCAACCTGGCTGGCCAGGGACAGCCTTGCCTTGGAGGATTGAGTTTCAGGGTCTTTTTATTGCCAAGACACAGAGCACATTTCAACAGGGGCACTYTCCCTGCCCTTGCAGATTATCCTGTGAAGGATTCTGGGCTGAGCACTGCTCACCTTCACCCTGAAGAGATGGTCCTTGGCTGTGGCTGTGCAGCAGTGCCTGGTTCACCGGCCCCAGTTGTTCCTGACTGGCTTCAGACAAGCAYCCCAGGCAGCATCCCAAGCCGGCAGCTCCTAATCACCAAACTCTTTACCTSCCTTCTAAGAGACATTATCTGATCACGCAGGTCTCTCCACCTCTGCAGTCACCCCCCCCCCCAGGCCGTTGCTGGAGCTAACCGAGAGCTTGTTTGGGCTGTGTCTGAACTGCAGCGCTGACGGCATCTCCAGGCTCTTGCAGCTGGATCTTTTGAACAGTTTCTTTTATGCCTGCATAGACCACCCGATCCCTTGACTTTAAAAAACTGAAACTGTCACACAAGAGTATAATGTGCCAATGACTGATGCGCGGGATAAAGCCCCAAGCTGACAACACGATATATACATTTTAGATTCTGAAAGCTACTGTGCTTAGCAAGCAAAAAAAAAAAAAAAAAAAAAAGCATTCAGTAACTATTTAAGAGTTTCTCTGCTTCCAAATACACCAGTCAATGCTGCTGCTCCATGATGAATATTCTCCAGGGACAGATCAAATTGTGGCACCAAATATTTCTAAAAATGAGGTGGCAATGAGAAGGACAATAATGCCAGCAACAAATTGATCTTGAGATTTGGTGTAGAGATTATTTAAGCATGCTATACTGATCAGAGAAGGCACTGACAACCCTAACCAGGAAAGATGGTAGAAAATCAAGAGGGGAAAGTATAATTAAGCAAAGATAACGCTCGCATAGTGGAAACATATTTCTTTCCAGATTTTGCACCTACCCAGCAGAATCCCTGCAATGACTGCCACAATGATGCAAATGTTCAAATAATGCCTGCTCACATCTGCAGGGACAGGCAAACTTGAGGTGGTCCAAGGAGTGAAGGTACTTGCCGGGTATGATTATCTGAGAGTGAACCTGGAGCAATGAATGAATGTGTGCAAAGAGAGTATTGATTAGCAGAGGGACACTCCATCACTGCACAAATTCCCAGAGATATATGGGGACATGAGGCTGCTATGCACAGGTCAGCAGGTCTTGGTTCATTGATCAAGCAGACATACAACGCAGTCATCAAAGGTAGCAGTTCAGCCTGCAGCAGAGCACAGGCCCTACAAGGTGTTTTGAAACCAGGACAATGATGGAAACAAAATCAAAGAGAGCTCCATCCTTGTARCAATCAGAAAAAGATCATGCCCAGGCAGATGAGGCTGAGACCAAAGGCAGGATGATGAGAATATGGCCCTTGC
This sequence comes from Oceanodroma leucorhoa, assembly GCA_030449065.1. Classification (NCBI taxonomy): domain Eukaryota; kingdom Metazoa; phylum Chordata; class Aves; order Procellariiformes; genus Oceanodroma; species Oceanodroma leucorhoa. The sequence continues at coordinate 9,487,705 of JASVER010000001.1, forward strand.
CTGACTGGGGTAAGCGAAGTGGAAAGAAACAAAGTTTATGAGCAAGACTGATGCGCAATGCTCTCCAGTGCAATGAATGAAGGCACAAAAGTGGAAACAAGCCTCTTGCTAATTAAGACAGCAAAAACTAGAGGTAAGAGACTGATCTGAAGCCCAACTAAACTGAATGGCTAAGAGGCCAATGAGGTTGCGATTAACCGGTGGCAAGGGTTGGGTGCTGGGTACAAGTAACTTCACCTCCTCCCTCCCACCAGCCCAGCGAGTCAAACCATGCTGGCAGAAAACAGAAGATAGAGGAGTTAAAAGCAGCCGATAATGAACAGGAAGAAAAACCATTGGCAGCAATTGTGGAAGCACTGGAAAGAAGCATTTAGAAGAGGTATCAAAAAGCCAGTTCAATGTATGTATGTATCTATGCATGCAGGCTGAATGCAACCTGTAGTTTCTCATTTCTGCTTGGACTTTTACCAAAACCCCATCCGACTACAAGAAATAGTATTCTGATGTTACTCAACAGGTGGCAGAGGAAATGGGGAATGCCATTAACACGGTAGTCACACGGAAGCATTGAACATGGTTCTCAGGCTTCTGAGAAGCAGCTGCCAGCTCTCTGCACCCTGTTCCCTTGACAAGAGTAACCTGTGTCCGCAGGAGAAAGGTGGTCCTTCACACCGTTTAGATCCACAGCCTCCTGTGGTCCTGCCAAACGTTTTGGGAACTGAACTGAGCTCAGACGCATCTATGGAGTTGCGCCRAATAAATTGGCTGGATCCCTCCCTCCAGCTTTTTTTTAGGGCTTTTTTTAAGGTTATTTACTGCATATGCTCTTTCCAGCCCCATAAAGGAGGCGTGACTGCTGGCAGACTTGCCTGCACTGGGACACAATCCCACAGTTTAATGTCAAGACCAGCTCTATCCAAGGGGACATTCCCCAGAGTGCGAGGAGCCGACTGGAGGGGCTCATGCACCAGCAGAAGAAGAAGCCTTTTCCAAACAACTTGCTTCCACATCACCCTGAGCCTTTTGATAGCCTGGATGCTCCAATGGCTCCAATAAGATGCCAGCCACAGGAATAACATCACAACCCTCAACAGATTATTCTGATTTCATGCTCTTTGATGAAGGCACAGTGGCATTCTCCATCCTAACTTTTCTAAGAACACATAATGCTATGATTTGTTACATTATAAGGGTTTGAGGCAATCCCAGAGGGAAGTTGTTTAAATTACATTAACCAAAAGGGGAATTGAAATTGCAGTTTTGCACTTCCTCTATTGAGTCAGACTGTCAGGCTGTCATACCAAAAACACCAAAGATACCTGTGAATAAAACCCAGATGTGATCTTCTCTACTCTTCCAATGCGACAGACATTTTGCCTGATGGTCTTACTTGGTCTTCTGACTGTGCCCACACTGCGAACCCAGTTAGTGTCTGCACAACTCATTTCATCTTACCATCAAATCAAAGGAAGCTTTTACTTTGCTCTATTAAATATTATCTTTCTTAAGCTATTCGAACATGATATAATGCATAAATTTCAGCAGCTCTTTTGAAAGATGGTAATTTTAAGTCTTCCCCAGCAGTTAAAGTCTCGCTTCATTATTTACAATATCTTGTCTTTTTCTGTAAATAAGTTATCATATTATCAGTTACCATCATAAAGACAGGCAATCACCTGTATTTGCAAACAGGTCTTCTGTTCAGGTATGAGTGGGACTCTGTGGATACCTTTACATTCATGTCAAGCTCCACTGGATCAGAATCCCTTGTCTAACTCTGTGGTCCATGTCCTGACACAGACATGCCAGCAAGCTCTGTCCAACGGGCATCCTTTGTACTGATTGTACGAAACAACCTAATGTTTTCAGCATAAATTCAGGGCGTCCCTCTATACTTTTCCATAAGGTGACGGTGGTGCTGTCATACCCAACAGCAGTTCAACACGTTGCACATTGTGTTCATTTCTTTCTGGGATGCTTGGCCATGAGGTACGGCTGTGTCACAGCAACGATGAACTACAAGTGCCAGCACGTCACATGCAGCCCAGTGTCATGTACACAGTAACCTGTTAGCAAATCGCTGAAGTCTGAGAAATCTTCACTAACATATTTTTTTTCCCTTCCCTTAACATATTTATTAGTGACTGGCAATTTAAAGACTCTAAAAGATGTGTTAGTACCACAGGTTGTGTAACGTTTAACATTTGAGAGTAACACCGTTGACCAGGACAAAAACACAAAGTTACTGATGAAGAATTACCAGACCCGATCAGAAATCACAAAATATCAATTTAGCTGTAATACAATTCTAGAACCTCCTTTTATCTTACTTACAAAGCTAGTTTAACCCCAAGCACTGATGTTTTAGTCCCAAAGCAACTTTTAAGTTAATTTCCAAAGTAAAAACTTTGACAAAATGGAAGGAGAAGAAAACTTTTGGAGAGAACGGAAAGAGAATGTCAAAAAATACATAATYGTTCCTCTTTCACAGTAACAAAAATTTAAAAATATATTACCTCACTTGTTCAACAAGAATAAATCYGACAGCTGAGAAACTGCAGGATGGTGTTTGAAGGTGAGCTGTCCTTGATGCTTGGATGTACGTTCCCAAAACTGATGTATGAAAAAGCTGCATCTTTCTTTTATACCAGTAAAGCTAGATCATATTCCTCGTCCAATCTAAGCCATAGGATCAACTGTACATCTTATCTAATGACTGAACGTTACTTTATGTAATTACCAGCCCACCATGCTGATCTTATCTTTGACCTGACTTTCACAAAGATTATTTTTTTCTTATATAATGAAAGAAAGGTCAGATTGTGAGCACAAACTCAGTGCTGTGAGTTTCCTGGGGAACTCAAATATCGAGCATTCAGCCATTTGCTGCAGTTTTCAGTGAACAGAATCCCATTTTAAAAAAGGAAGAGTTACTGAGATTTCCTAATGCTTCTTATTAAACTGGAGAATAGTATTTTATTTTTTTTAAATAAAACACTTCTACAGCAATGGCATTGTTTTAGCAAAGAATAACAAAATAAAGAGCAGCAGAGATCTATACAAACATTTAAAAGAATAACCTCCATTTGAATTTAATGCCCAGGGAATGAATGCATGGATAAATAAGACAGGTCCCACTCTGCCTTCTGGCACCTAGGCCAAGTGGCACAGCAGGGCTTGCCTCCACTCAAGTCTTCCCTTCCCCTTCCCCTTCGCAAAGGGGAGGCACACATCCAAACACCTACTGGGAACAGCTCCCTGGCAATGCAGACAGTCCTAGRTCGGTGCTCAAGGCCATTCCTGCAACCCTGTTGTGTTTTCAAGTCCTGGAGACTCACTTCAGGAGGGAGATTCACTTCAGATGTCAGAAGTTCACTTCAGAAGTTAACTACCTAAACCTGAGTTACTCGCCACAGACAGCCTTTATAGTCAATGCAGAGAAAYAGCCCTAAACATCTATTTCGATACAAGATTAAGTCACTTTTCCAGTGCGCCTGTTTTTCACCATTGAGAGCCCAGGGTAACTAGCTTGGACTGCTCACTGTCCTACCCTTAGAGCTTTACAAATATTTTATAGCTTTAAGAAACTCCTAAACATCAAAGGCTTAAAATTACTTTTTAYGCACCTACTTTTTGTCACTTGCTGCTGGAGATGCAATATTGAAAGAGACCCCTATAGCTTCTTGTGTTCCTGTGAAAATGAGACTTCAGTTCCTGATTCAATCAGTCTCTTCCACAATGTTTATTGTATAGTTGCATTTGGTGAATCGCACCTGTCCAAATTTCTGCTGTTCAGTTTTCTTGTCCCTTGCCTCAGCTCTCTTTCTAATAACAGCAGCACCCCCAGACTCTGTTAGCTATTTCAGACACATTTATCGCAACCTTATTACCTCTGCCTTCACTAACATCCTAATCTGCTTCAAGGTGTCGGACACCTTTYTCTCTTCTATTTGTTCAACTGATCACTATAACAAGGTTAAACTCAAAACAATTGTCCCCAGCCTTCACTTGGCTTGAAATTGGCTTCTGTTTCAAAACTGAAGATGGATTTCTGCACCTGGAAGCTTGTCTGGTTTTTATCCAACAATATCAGCTGGTCTAATAAAAGATAAATAAAAAAAAGTCTCTCTCCCTATGATCTTGCTCCATTTAATAACAAAAGCATAAGGTTGAAATTTGAAAGCTATTGGTAAACAAAGTTTACTGAGAAATATTCCCCTGACAGACAGAAGCTTAATATTTCTTGTCATTCAAAGCAAACTTGATGAAAATTGCTGAAGTTTAGAGTGCCTCTGACTTGACTCTGTCCTGCCCATTTCATACTCACTCCAGCTTGCAGTCCTATGGGAAACCCAGGATGACTTGTGATGCTTCACAAAAGCCAGAAAACTATCTTCATCATCAGGAAAACAAGTAATGATTGTATTGTACATTCATATGTGGTACATATTTACCTATGTATTGTAGCATGTCATCAACTAGTAAAAAGGAAATGCTATACAAAATACTTGTCTCATTAGAAGGACTCAAGCACAGGGACGATGTTACCCCCACAGCATAAAGGAAAAATGAAAGTGTCCACAACCTGGTACTCTTTTCCTATCACGATGTATTAAGAATAAATCTTGTGAAGTCAAGGGAATTACACTGGTATAAAAGATAGTTTAAAAAAAGCTCCTATTTTTATTAAGAGGATTTCTTACTTTAGCCGCTCCAAATCTCCAACTAAAAATACTTGGTCAAACCTGTCTTAATGTGTGACTGAATGAGAAATGAGAGAATGTGGCTCACTGTTTTAGAGGGGGAAAAAAACTCTCTAGTTTATTAAATGGGGTATTCTTAAATCACTTAGCAATACTCTCACATTTTTTGGCTACACTGTGATATTATGATTTTATGGTCTATATAAGTATATGGATGGAAAGATAGGTAAATATATATGTCAAACTGGACCATTGAATATGCTTTGCCAAGATCAGTATTTTGTCTTCTATTTGTAGGAGCAGAAAAAGTCATTATGAGGTGGAAACAGGCAACAAACTTCTAAAATTTTCAAGTTTCCTTGAGGCCACTGTGTTCCTAAATTGGACTGGGACTCTATTAAGGGGCATAAGTTAAACTAAATACAGCTTTTGTTAAGACCAAAATCAGTGTGAGCTCAGCACCGAACTATTATGGAGTTTCAGAACTTTTGGCTCTTTTCTAGGAGCCAGCTCCCTACAGCTCCTTCYCTGGCTTTCTCTGGAAAGGAGGGTTCATGTCTCTTCCCTTGCTCTGCCAGATGCTGTCTCAGGGTATCTGTCCTACTTCCCTACTTAGCGATATCTGCTTATCTACAGGCTGYTTCCTGATGCTGCCTCTTCCTCACTAGAGGAAAGCGTTTCTACTTTGCCACTCAGTGGAGTTGCAGGGCATCCCCCAGCATTGTCAGTAAAAGAATGGGAAAGGGCCTCCTTGCTTCAGAAAAGAAACTCTTTTATTCAAAAATAACAACTCCGCTGTATCAATAAACAGACACACCCCCTAAGTGTGGTCACAGATTAGCACTATTAAACAGAATTTAACTACTTTTAATAAGGGTAATAAAAGGTTTGCTATACTATGCACCAGCAGAAAGGACAGTACAGAGCACACCTAATTTTTTTTTTTTACCACTGCTGCATTCTTCAGAACCATTCCTGCCTTCTTTCTTGATTTTCCTGTTCCTCGTAGATAAGCAAATATGAAGAAACAACCTTTAAAATGAAGTTCTGATAGCATTTTTGGCTTGGATGGACAAGCAGGTTGAGTTCTGGAGGATTTTTTTTTAATAATAACTAAATCACATTTCAGAACTTCCTGCAAATGCAGCCAAAATCCACCCTTCATCATTTGTGCAAACTCAGAAAACAGCAGCCCCCCTTCTGAGAATGGAAGCTACCGTGCACGCTCACCAAACGCCAGAAATGCCGCTTCCCTTTGACCTTGCGATCTTCGGATACCTCCTTGGATTCTTTCTCCAGCCCTGCCCTACCAGCTGACACAGCACCCGCAAGTCCGAGCCTGCACCAGGCCCTGCACCAGGCGGCATCCCGAAGCACTGGTACTATCTCTTGCATTTTGGGTGTCACTTCCTTAATTTCTCGTGTTATCTTCCAAGCATCCCAGGAGGAGAAAGGTTCCCACATACCACAAGCTGCTCTGCACTGACGCAGGCAAATTATCAGARTTGCTGAAGAGAGATAACAATGAAAGGTCCCACCAGAATGACYGAGAGCAAAATTTGCTGGGGATTCAAGGAAAAAAGAACCAACTTGAGTGTTAAACAAAAAGATACACAGGTATTTCAACATTTTATCGARTCTCCCAACTCCTTCCCAGTTTGCTCGTAACTTTTCCAGTTGCCATCTGTCTATTCTGAGAGACAGTAACACCAGCTCAGTAGATACACACTTAAACAAGGCTCCCCAGGACAATGGAAAATACAGATACGCACCATTCTCAAATAAAGAGYTCCTGTCTGCCAAAATACTTCATACCGTATTATGCAAAGAGTGAAAGTCAAAGTTTTGTTCTTTTACAGATGTTTTTAACTGATTATCTAAAATTATCTCTCAAAGCAATACTTTTTGGCCTCATCCTCCTTCGCTTAAAATCAATAGGAGTTCTGCCATTATTTCAAATGACAYTGGATCAGGACTTTTAAGATTATCTATTAGTGTTCTCAAGCTTCAGCCAAGCATTGATTATTCTGAGATAATAAGGCTTTCAGTACTTATTGCACATGAATAATTGACTGCAAAGCCTTTCCTATTCTAAAACCATAGTGTAAAGAGAGTTCACTAATACATAACTTTGTTTTTGCTTTTTAAAAGAATTACTATTACAGATGATGGCACTTCAGAAATATGTGCAATAATCATTATTTCACCAAAGCTAAGTAAAAATTATGCCTCTGAAKAAAAATAGTAAGATTATAAGGAATACATATACTTTTTTCCCCTTTTTTACTGTAACTTGGTCAAGGTCAAAATGTTTAATCATGGCATGTTATTAGGCAACTTATGGTACTAACAGGATGATGGCTTCTGTTTAGCTCTGTTTTCATGCTTCTTTTTGGAATAGGTTTATTTGAAATCCAATTCCTTTGAGAAAAATTAGAATAGATAATATTACAACTGTCACAGCATTGTGGAACAGCAAACAAAATGTCATTAACATCAAGGGCTTTAGAGATTGTATTTCAATATTCTTTTTCTCTACTTTTAATTAATAAAAGTAACTACACCTCATATAATGACTAAACCAGCTCACAAAGTCAGGAGCGATTATTCCTGTTATGTATAACATTGATCAGTTGACGTAACCAGGTTTGTCAGACTCCTGAAACATTAAGTGCTTATTATCAGACAGAGGTAAAACGCTAGACTAGATAGACTACTGATAAAACCGATTATGTCAGTGAATATGTTCCTGCACATAAGGGTAGACCATGAGAGATAGATAATGCAGCCTTACTTTAAACATATTTCAGTATTTAGCTTTTTTCATGAAAAAAAAAAAATTACCATATGAATGGATCATTGCATGTCAGGTTTAGATAAATAGCCACGTAAAGGTGAAATGTATACTTCAAGTGCAGCTACAACAAAGAAGCCTGATCAATAATGCAGGATGTCTCATTTATACAACTAGCAATTTCAGCAACTCTCATTTTTCTAATACAGAAATAATTGTTCAGACAATTAGCTATTATCTTTCTCTAGCCCCAAATCTGAACACTTTCATACGCTCGCTGTATCACCTCTTGTATTAGTAGAGATTTCTATTATGAATTGCTTTCATATTTCATAGAACTTTATYGCTTGCTTTTTACAAATGAAAGCAGAAAAAATGCTTAAGTTCATCGAATTCCAATCAAATTGCGGCAAGCAAGATAGCCTACAGTGCTGCTGATGATAAAAAAATGCACTGACAGAGAAACGTAGCTGGAAAAGGGATTCTGAAGGAAACAACTTATTTCTATCACATTACCAAGAGGCTGGTTACCAGGTTGCTGTTACCCTCTCTACTGTCACTGCACAGAGAAACCTGGCTGCCCGGTCATTCAGCTGAATAAAAAACTCACCACACTTACGACCCGTATTGCAGCAGCACCTAAGAAACCCACACYGAGACCAAGCAGAGATGGTCCCCTGCCCCAGAGAACTCACCATCTCATACYAGGTTTGGAGGAGTAAAGTCATTCCCCCAAACTCCTCATGTTCCACCCACCTGGGCATTTTTGTGAAGACATCAGATCTCAAACTGACGTTCTGGGCTTCACYAAAATTTCCACATGAGGTTCTAAGTCTACATAGTGCAGCAGGTCAGTTCCCACACTCACAGTGGTCTCTTCTAATCACACATCTAAGCAATCTCTTCACACAGCCACCTGCCCCTCCGAAGGAACTGTGCGTAGCATACGTTTCATATTTGTGRGAGACTTTCAGAGCAACGAATGAAGGGAATTATACAGAGTATTTGGTCATCAGTGTGACTCAGCGCATGGAAAATGGGCTAGTSCGCTATAATTAATGCAATATTGGAAAATGAAGCAGGCCAATATTGCCCACCTCCATGCAGTTATCTTTCAGAAATAAAAAGGGCTTACATTTACACAATAACACTTCAACACAGATCTTAAGGTACTTTGAAGGCTGGATATTGAGAGTTGATTTCCCACRTTGTTCAAATGTAGCCACTCTCAAGAGGCAGAACAGTAACCATTCGCTGCCAGCAACATTACACGGCTGTCCTCAGAGGGCCAGCAATGAATCGTAGTAAYGTCTCAAATTTAAGCTAAATGTCTATCTAAGTAGACTGGAAAGTTCTCAGCTGTAAATTTGGGGGGAGGGAGAGAGCAGGGAAGGAGGTCTGAAAACCAGTAAAAAATTAAGAAATGCTATTTTATAATTTTGTGGTCCAGATTATTTCTTAATCTAAGCTTAGATTAAGAGGAAAGGAAAGAGCTGAGAAAGGACTAAATAAAATCTCCTAGTTCAGATGTCTAGATGGTGCATGTGTCCTCTTTCCAGATATGAAAAACACTTCAGGGGAAGTGCTTCAGGGGATCACTCCCTGCTTCAACACTCAAAAATTATTTTGTTCATGCAAACTTCTGTGTGCACTTCAATAATAAGCTGTCAAGAAGTATAGGTTATTGATACTYTACCCTTGCACAAGTGCACAGAAGGAGAAAAGATACCACAGTGGGATTCAATTCCCCCCAAATTTAGACCTCTGTGATACAGATGGCCAATGCCCAAGCTGGTTGCTCTGGCTACCTCTATAGTCAATGAGAAGACATAGGCATTTTCAGGGTGCAGTTCATCTAATCTATCTTAGCTCTCCTTAGAATGAAATGGGTGATGCCCTACAATCGCTTGTTTCTCTCCACTGGTTATAGACAGGTCAAGAAAACTGGCTTAGATAGTCATATCCATTTTTTAAGATACTCACACTTGACCAGATGAATCCAGTCCAAAGCATCTTTCATGTTATGGCTAATATGCCAGGAATAGATAYAATCATGCTTTTTTTTTACACATAGACAATCTGAGGTCCATGCTGTTTYCCAAGTTCTCTGTAACTTCCTACAGCCCATCCAGGAGGTTAGGAAGGGGAGGAAGGTGAGAATTGATCTTATCTATTGATTAATTGCCCCCTAGATTCTTTCCCTTGGTCTGTGCTCATTTGTCATCTTGTCTTCTTTGGTATTTAGCTTGAAAATTCTCTGAAGYAAAGGCTATCCTTTTATTCAAACTATTTTTATCCATGACAAAAGGGCTCCTAGATGGTAAAACTATTACAGACACTCTGCTTGATACTAAGAAGGGAATGCACCACATCCTTTCAAAGGATGGTGCTGCAAGTGTGGCTGCTGTGATGACAGTAAGCAGACTTTCAGAAACATAATCACCTTCCCAGAGCTATTCCCAGGTATGGGTAACTTCACAGAGACCTAGAGCCTGATAGGCATAGAGAAGCCCACAGACTAACACAAAATCCACTTAACAGTACTTGTTYTGATTTCACAGAAATACATACTGAGGTCCTTCAGCTTTTAGAGTCTTTGGTACAGGCAGATACTTACAGACTGGTGAAAAACTATGCTGGTAAGTGCCACACAAGATCCTGCAAGCAAACCCTCAGTTCCAACTTCAGGATCTTGATGTTTTTTTCAGGAGTGCACTACACACTACTCTAAGAAGGCAGTCAGAGCTTTTGGCTAGCATGCTAATAAAAACATTTCAGTGCCACTGTATTTTTTCCTGAGAATGTCCTTTAGAGTTGTTTTGATATTTTTTAAACATTTAAAATKCCGTATCTAAATGTTAGATGGGAAATTCAGAGATAGCACAACTTTGCTACTGCTATTGGCTAGTACCAAATACTACCAAGTGAAGTATGACTAGGTAACAAATGTTAACATTTGATAGGCCTTATCAAGCTGAAACATGCATTTTTTATTTTAAACAGAGCTTCACTGCAGCACTGAAGCAGGCAGAGTGCACCGGCCAGCAAAACCAGATTTGCTGCTGTTTGATACGCTGCAGAACATGGCAATACAACTGATTCATTACAGCAAATAAGGTCAGGAGTTTGCCATTGATTTATTGGTTTAAAGGGTCGCGTGTGTGAAGTCAGCTCACTCTGACAGGGAAAAGTGAAGTTCAGTGCCAACGTCTTTGTGTTTTAACAGTTTCMTGGCTTCTGCTTTAGCTCTTCCACCAATGTTGCTTTAACACGCAGCGAAAACAGAGGAAGCAATGTCCTTGGGAAGTTTTTCAGCCCTGATACCCATAGTAGTGTGCTTTAAAAAGCTATATTAAGCAAATCATGAATTAGGACTCATAGACATATGACCAGTAGTCCTCAGAGCATAACTTACAGAATTGCTCTGTGCAAAAGGGCAGGACAGGGAATGTAGTGAGTGATGGATTCAGTTTCCTGGGGTGTACAAAAGACTCCTCTGTGCCTCAATTTACCATTCTGCTGTCTGCGAACCACTGCTGGGTCTACAAGATATCTGGGTGGTGGTCTAGCAAATGTTTGCAAGAAGTTGTTTAAATCCCACACACATGCTTCCCCTCCCACTCAACCAAATCCTACATACAAAGTTGCAATCAGTACCATCTACAAATGACGAATGAGCAAGAACTAACCACAGAGTAAGTGATTCATCAGTCTAGCAAATTAAAGTCTAACAAAATAAAATTGAATGCAGATGAAAGAGTGGGGAAGAGAAATGAGAAAAAAAGCAGGCGTGGATATGAACTGATACATGCATTATTTACCAGATTTGGTATGTATCTTTGAGGGTACAGCTACACATATTCTGCAAAATTTACTTGAATAAGTCTGAGATTTGCCTGATCAAACACAGGCAACTGCAATGCCATATAGACACCTGAGCTGACTGCCTAGATTCTCTCTGAATGAAAAGAGAAAAAAAGCATTTTTAGACCTATTTTTGACAACTGTCTCAGGACAAGATAAACTGACCAGTCTCCTCGGTTATAAGGGGAACCTAGACAACTAGCTCATATGTAGGCATCTACAGCTGCACTTCAAATTCCTACAATTGGCCAGATAAAGCTCACAGCAAGCCCCAAAAGACCAAAACCTCACTTTTAGCAGCCTGCCTAAATTTACCCTGTCTATTCCCTATTATTTCAACCACTACAGGTTTTCTCAGAGCATCACTACAGATACTGAGGTTCTGAAAGCAGGTTGAAAAATGCCAAGGAGGGTATCAACGCAGGATCTAGAGGCATTCTGCAGGCACTGAATGGTGCCAGGACATCCACTGGCATGGTATGGCCCCGTATGAACCACCAGCTTGGTCCCAAAAGAAGTWGAGACACAGCAGCGTGCTGCCACATCTGAATTACTAAGTTCAGCTGAGAAGCAAGGTTTGTCACCAGAGTCACAGAGATATCCCAGTGAAACTGTATTGCTCCTGTACCTGGGACCAGCACACCTTAGGCGCCCCTGCACATGCTTCCCTGCTTGGCGTGGAGCTCACCCAATAAACCTGCCCGAGGCCAAAGACAAGACACGGTGCTTAGAACCATAGAATCGTTTAGGTTGGAAAAGACCTTTAAGATCATTGAGTCCAACCGTTAAMCTAGCACTGCCAAGTCCACCACTAAACCATGTCCCTAAGCACCACATCTACTTTTAAATACCTCTGGGGATGGTGACTCAACCATTTCCCTGGGCGGCTAGGCTGGCACACATCCTAGTTTAACACCTCGGCACGCTACCCGCTCACGCCAGTGTGACTACGCTCGCCTCTGCTCTCCTTCCCCATCGACACGCTCTCTCCTTCGATCCCAGTAKGCAGAGAGAGAGATAATTTTCAACAGCAAGTAGACATTCGAATACAATTTAGGGCAGGGGATCACACCAGGTCCCCAATTGAGCAGTCTGCAGTTGTTTGCAGAGCAGCCACTGGTGTGAAGTCTCATTAACTTTGGTAATGTAGCAAGTCCCAGTGATTTCAGAAGCATTTAATCACGTACTTAGACGTTGGCTGAGCAGGGGTGTACATAAGCAGACATGCCTTGCTGATTACAACAATTTTTTGACACTAAGCGCACACACTGCAGAATGGTATYGATATTGCCAAGTACAAGCTTAGAGAGCCCAGCCCTTGATCCCACGATACTTAGAAAAAAAAAGTTAGAGGTGTTTAAGTTAGTAGGCTGTGACAAAATTCACCATGAATGGTCAGAGAACTAGCTGAAGTAATGTTTGAATCATTGATGATCATTTTCAAGAAATAACAACAAGCAAGGAAGGTTCAAACCCTAGAGAAGTATAAACTCAATATTTATTTTTAAAAGAGAGGATAAAGGACTTTTAGAGAATTTTATACCTGTCAACCTAACTTTTATCCCTTGAAATGGAACAAATTATTAAATAAAGAATTTGTAAATACCTGGAAGATGATGATAATTATTAAAAAACAGTCGAAATGGGTTTGTCATGAAAAGAATCATATCAATTGATGCTAATTTCCTTCTCTGACAGGATAATTGCTCTAGCAAATAAGTGCAAATAGCAGATATGATGCATCTTGACAATGATGAGCTTTTGACACTGTCCCACACAGTGTTTTCCTAAATAAGCCAMGACAGTGCATTCCAGAGGTAATTAGCAACCCAGTAGGTGCACAACATTTGAAAAATTGTTCTCAAAGTGCAGTAATTCATGGTTTGCTGTCAATCTGGGAAGGTTTCTCCGGAGAAGAGCCATAGGACTTTGTCCTGGMGCCAGTTTTATTCCCCACATCCATTAACAGCCTGGGCGATGGCACATGGGTGGGCTGCCACAGTTTGGCGCTGACATCAGGTTGGGGAAAGTGGCAAAGTGCTTTGAAGGATGGAAATAGCACTAAAAACGGGCCTCAAAAATTTAAGCAGCAGCCTAAAATCAACCAGACAAAATACAAACCAGACAACGCTTTGGAAAGAGAAATCTAATGAGGGCAGAAAATTAAATATAGAATAGGAAACGACTGTGTAGGCAGAAAACAATGTGGGAGATCACAAACTAAAGAGTCAACAATGTAATAGATGACACAAAGAGTAATTATTACACTTAATTCAGCTCTGGCAAAGTCCCAGCAAGCGTAGCACTGGGTTCGGCATYGGTCACTGTACTCCAAGAAAGATAATAGCAATCCACTGGGGGAGACRTACGACAGCAAGGAGAGTTTAGGAAATATCAACTGTGAGGAAACCTGAAGGAATGGGGTTTACATGGCTTAGAAATAAGAAATAGAGCAGTAAACTGAGAACTGAAGAGATCAAGGTGGAACATTATAGCAGCAYTCCAAAATGTAGGAAGCTGCCATAAAAGATTTGGTGGCCATTGTTCCACCGTGACAACTAGAGGAAGGACAAAGATAAGATGAATTTGCAGCAGAGATTTAAGTCAGGTATTATGAATCCATTCAAACAGCTAGGATTGTGAAGCATTGAAACAGGCTATTTCAGAGGCTGTGAAATCTTCCCTCCAGAAGTCCTGATCCTACTTCTTTTGAAATAGCACATAGCAACTTTGTTTATATGATTAATAAAAATACTAAAGGTGTACGTGTTCATCAGTAAGTTTGAAAGGTCTGTTTGGTCTCCGTAAGCCAAAAGTTACTCAACTCCTAATAATCACATCACTGCAACTCCACATCGCAATGATTCAATGTTTCTGTAAGCATGGGCTTGAACAGCAACAGGATCGGACCTACATTTTTCCTTACACAATGGTGCCTAAGTAGTGGAATGAGTGTCTCAGATCTTTTAATGTAACATAATTTAATGCAGTTTTTGTATTTGAATAGTATGCATAAATCACTGCAAAAGAACTGCTATCTCACTGTAAGAAGAGAGCTACTAAACTGTGTGTCCTAGACAAAKGAAATATTTTTCAAGTGGTTTGCCCGAGGGGGGATTTAACAGAGGAAGTTAATGCATTCCAGCAAGAATCTCCATCACTATAATACCAGTGGATTAATTGTAAGTAAAGCTAAAGCCGTGAGTGAGGAAAATTTGCAGCATAAGGAATGTTGATGAAAAGTGTGGGATGGCTGTTGAAGATAAATACATAATTTGAAATGAATTTTATTTAAAAAATGTTATATTTTTTCAGCATTTTGTTATTCCCATGACTAACTCTCAGCTATTAGTTTTTCATTTTATTCCAAGAAATCATTTTTTAATCAAGAATTCATTACATTTCCATCTTTTCATTTTCACTGCAGTGGCTTCTTTCTCTGTGCAATGATTTTATCATCTGATTGCAATCAATATTGCTGTAACAGGCAGTACATGTAGTTCATCATCAGTCAGAGAACAGTAAGGGATTACAGAGCATTTATACTACCCATGCTTAAAATCCATCCCTCTACCTCCTCCTCCTGCCCTTTGCAGGCTGTACCTTTTTTCCTTCTACTGACACTGGGATGTGTATTACACCTAAGGCTTTCAGAATTAATTTGCTGAAAAATTCAATTAAATATTCTTTTTTAAAATAAATATGTTACTGTAAAACACACTTTCAAGAAGCGTTTTTATACTTTATCACAGTGAAGAGCTGTGTGCCACTACTAAGTAATAAACTGATTATAAAATAGCTAAATCACAAAGAGTCAGGAATGCAGAATGCAGATCAACATGACAAACAAAATCTTCTTTTAATTGACCTCAAACCTACCAGTAAATTCTTCCTTTACCTCTTAGCAGGATATTCAGAGTTGTTATTTTAAATAAATTCTCTCCCCACGCTCCCCGAGTTGTTCACAAGAACTGCCCTACCCTGATGCCAAATCCTTTTTTTCTGTGCTCATGAAAAAGATCTAGTTCTTAGACACAAAATTAAAAACAAAAAAAAGTGTTTCTGTGGAATTCTAATTTAAATGCCTATCTTGTCAAATGGGGAAGGGAATGAAGAAAAAGAGTGCAATGATGGGAAAACATATCCATCTCCAGGACACTGTTTCTTTCTTTTAATAATTTTTTGAAGTACAGCTAGAACTCTGTTAGATTCTCTCAATGAGAATAGAACTATTGAGRATTCAGGCAGTGCGCACTGGGAAGTGAACAAAGAAAAATGATAAACAGAAAAGACAACTGGAAAGGTAGAAAGGCACCATTAATTACAGGTAATAGTATTGTGGCTTGTATTAAATTATGTAAAATGAGAACATAACCACTCCCTTGCTTTTAAGGTAGCTCTGAAACTATTTTCTAAGATTCCCTTTTGAGGAAACAGCTCAAGCCATGACTCAGGCTGTACCTGCAAATGTGCTGTCCTCCCTCATCATTAATTTGCTCCCTCTGGAATAGAAAGATTCTCTGTGCAATCTGAAAATGGATGTTGCAAAAACTTTCTCCTTTCCTCGTCCCAGCTCATGCAGAAGACAACCTACAGACCACACACTGCACAGTTGTTTTTCTTGCTGACAGACATTTACACCTCTTTGATTCCTGAGTAATATATAGACCTACATCAGTGATTCTGAATATGGGTGAAAATGGCTCCAGCCTTGATAGAAGCTGGCAGTATCATTAAGAAAGATATGACTACGTGAGATTAATTTTCTTCCCCCTTTTGGAGTTCATGTTTTGTTTGCAATCAATTTTCATGATCAGATCCCCTTGCGCAAATCTACCATTTTACYGTTTTCATGAAATTTCTTTTGTAATGTTGTGGAGGAACATGTAAGTGCCTCAGAAATAGCACTATTTATTCTCTAACATGATAGCTAAGTCTGTTTCGACATATTCAGCAATCAGTTAACACCAGTTTTTCTTCACACAGTATCATCCTTTAGCTTGAAAAGCTTTTGTCCTAACTGGTGCTTACTTTCAGTGTTTCTAGACTGAAATTCTACTTCTTTTCACCTTTTGTTTCACTAAGCTAAATGAACTATTTTTATTCTCCTCTCATGAAACAGATTCTCCATTTTACTGATCATCCTTTCAGCCCTTCTCTGTACCTCCTGCGGTGCGATCTCATCTTTTCTGAATAATAGTGACCATACTCACACAAATTGTTTCAGATGAGATCAGACCAATGTTTTTATCTGCAGTATCTAATGGAAATAGCTGACCTGGCTTGTTGTGTGATTTTAGTAACTTTTTTTGCAGCTGGATCCTATCTATGACTTGGTCATCATCAACTAATACAATGAGCACTTTGTACCCACTGTCACTTCCAACTAATGAGGTTCCTCCCCTAGCAGAAAGTACTGCTATCTGTCCCCTTGCATATTGTGTTATTAAAATTAATCCATTCTACTATTTAGGTTCTCAAGGTCATCTAGTCTTGATCCTTCTCATATTGAAAGTGTCTTACTATTTTGTGTCATCAGCACATTTCATTATTACAGCTCATATTTTTGTACCTACATCATTAATGCAAATTTCTGGTTGAATAAAGATCTTCTGATGTTTCAGATGGGTATGTGATAGGTTTTTTGCTTTCATCTCAAATGTGGAAACATTCGTTTTAATATCTTTTCTCATTAGCCCCTGCTTTAATTTCCTTTGTAAGGAAACCCAGCTGGGCTTCTGACAATTATCGCTTTATTCTTACCCTTCTTAATATTTTTCAGGCAATCATTTTGTTCCATTCCTTTCAAGCTTTTGATTGTTCCCAATAACCTTTTTGAAGTGGCTATTTATCCAGCTGGGACAGACTGTCCCTCTTGAGATATGAATTCCAGATACTTTTTTGCAGAGAGACTTGACAGATGCCAAGCCTTCTCCATATGCAAGTCCTTGGCCACCTAGATGCAGCTGTCATCACCAACTCATTCCCTTAATAGCTCAAAGTTTGACCTTTGAAATTAAGAACCTTAGTTATCAACCTACTTTTGCTCCAAGTAGTACTTTTCCTAATAATCTTACAAAAACTATTTCTCTCCAGACTTGAACCCAAACATCTCTAGCACGTCRTCATATGCTAACAGAAGCTCTTTGCCACACTTCCCCAACACTGACTCAAACAAGTTCTACTTGTATCTTTCCTATCGCTGTTTGTTTCTTCAATATCTATCACACTGCAAATTCCAATCCTCCATCAATACCCTTTGCCTCCCAAACACCATGAGTGTTTTAATATTTGAGTGTTCCTGTCCTAATTTCTATTCTGTCATATATTCTGTTACCCCTAAAAGATCTAGTTTTGTTGCCAGGGCTCCAATGATACACAATCATCATAGCTGTTTCTTGCTAACAAAACATTCTCCCTGGAAGAGTTAATAGTCCTCCTCCCAACTATCAGCTACAYACAGTCCAAGAGTCTAAACAACACTCTCATCACTATTCCAACCCTTTCCTCCTTGCTGTCTGTCATCCTAACCTCTGGTACTCCTCCTGCTATTTGCTTGATTTCCTCTTCCAGCACCTTAAAACCAGTAGTGGGACATCACATAAACTGTTTCTTTTTTTAAAGCTATTTCAAACTGATAGGTAAATAACCCACATACAGGGGTGCTTAGATCATGAAGACTCCTTTTTCTCTTATGTATTTCTAGACAGGCCCAGCATCCCAAAACATACAACCAGAGTATCTGAAGAGCCATCGGATATGCCTCCTCTTAATSACAGGTACATTTGAGACATGAGAATCGAAGTGTTTGAGCTAGGAAAACACCACACTGTGGAAATACTGAGTCAGTCAAGGAAGTGGCAAGAGTAAGGGAGCGGGGAAGAGTGTATCTGAATCCCARAGGAATTTCTGATGATGAGGAATCTTTACTGCCACAAACCCTTATCTTAAATCTTTATTTCTAGCACACCCTAGTAATAAGCCTGTCAATTCCTCTTAACAAGAAATTCCATCTTTGTACTGGTGTAAAACTCAGGTCCTTTCCCTTCCAGTCTTCCATCCTTTTTCTGTTCTTTCTCACAATCTCCACCCTCTTTTTATTCCTTGGACTGTTTTGGTTGTTTGTTCCCCCCACCCCCTAACATGGGATTCATTGTCCTTCCCCACACACACATTCCTCATCTGCTTCTTTCTTCTCTGTATTTTCCAGTACAGCAAATGCCTTCCTTGACTGTATTTCCCCTGCAATAGTAAGCCTCCTCTCTTATATTCACATGCTTTCACTGTCACATAGTCTGCCCCACAAGTCCATGGAGAAAACAGGCATCTGAAAATTCTGTCTTCTCTGCGCAACCTCTTTCTCTCCTGTCACCGTCAGGCACCAGCTCTTCTCTTCGTGAGCTCTATGTACCACAGTGTAGTTTCTGTCAGGATTCAAAGACAGGATGAATACCACAGCTTTGTATCTGGTCATGCCCAGCATTTTCTTCCTCAGGCCACCGCCATGCTTCCCTCAGTAGCTGTCATCATATTCTCACTGCTTTCAAACAAGGAAAAGAACTCCTCCCTTATTCACCGCTATTTGTGGTTGTTCCTTCTACTTACTAATTCCTTCCTTGGTCTCTTAGGCGTAAGCTTAGCAATTAAYTGCCTGTGAACCATGATTAAAGACAGGAATCCTACCTTGCACAAGGCCCCTGGAGGCCTAAGTGCAAGTCCTCTTCAGGGTAGGACAGCTGAAGGACAGGCTCCTTTCCGCTCGACCCTGATGAGAACAAAACAAACAACCATTACTCTACCATCTCCAAGTGCTAACCTTTTGCATGAGCAAGAAACTCATGTTCCACGTTTCTCCTTCCTTCCTGGCCTGGGCTCAATTCAGAAAACCCTCTGGGCAAGGAAGAAACAACACAGCAAGCTAAAACAAGGACAGACTATGAATATGAATTTGGCTATTGTGGTTTACCCTTAAGTGAAAATAATTACAAATAGCGCAATATAGGACTGAAAGAGTTATCCACAGGAGAAGTTATTTTAGCTCCTGCARATAAATTAAGTGATTGAGAAAGAATAAATAGGTCTTTGTGCAGTTGTTTCTAGTATTTGCATCACTCATTAGTACTGGTGTTATAGGCAGTGTGGTGGTGAGGAATACATGCAAACCAGTCAGATTTTTCTGGTACTACATTAAGCCTTAAATGGGAACGCTGAAAGTTTTCTCTTCTTCTGCTTGGAACGCAAYGGGTTTCACGTACAGTAAAAATCAGAAACCTAAAAGGTTTCAGGCTTACAATGGCAATTAAGATATTTACTTGGTTACTTGTATGGGGAACTAGAAACATACCACTTTGGGTTTACTGCTATGACCCAAAATATGGTCATTTTTGGACTAGATCCCCAGACCTGTCTCCAAAATGTCGCATATTCAATACTATCACTGTGAATGCCTACACTTGCAGACTAACATTTCTGCAGTCTTGGAAGAAACTCTTTTCTTTCCAGCTCCGATTTAGTGTTCATTCCATCATACGCCTCAGCTTTGAACTGTATGCAAGAAGTAGGTAGCACCACTTTTCCTTCATGATGAAAAAAAGAGAATGTAATCATCAAATCAGTCCAATGGTCATACAAGATAAGTTAGCGGGTGTAGGGTATTGTATTAAACCTGGGTCCGAGCAAGACTGACTGACATACCGAGGAGTCTGCAGCTACAGTCTCTTCCAGACAAAAAAGTGTTACACCTGATTTAAGTTAGCGCAAAATACCAGAGTGTTCCAGATGATGTGAAATGCCCAGCTTAACACAGTGCACCTTCTCTCACTGCTGGCTGGCTAAGAGAAATGATCCAGTCCCGACAGACAGTGCTCTCGCTGCAGTAACACATTTCCTCCTCACTTCCTCAATGAACACTGGCAACGCAAAGAGTATGAAGCTGTCAACCTGTGTCAAGCTATACAGCCTAGAAGATTGCAAAACATGTATCCTTGCCAATTCAGTGCCCATCAGCTCCATGTTTTCCTCCTCGTCAGATTCAATGCCTCAGGCCAATCTCCAGTATTTCCAATACTTGTGGCAGGTGAAAGAGCCGCCTCAGCTTCTTGGGCAGATGCAGGGGAGGTCAATGCCCATCACTGGAGCTTTCTGCTGTTCTGAGGACATCACCAGCCTGCGAGAGGGAGTTCAGCCCAGCACCAGGACCGCATGGGCAACAAAGACCTCCAGAACCTCCAGATCTCAATTGCTTCATTTGAAGAGCAAAGACGTACTTCTCACTTCCAATTCTAATAAAAGCAGGACGAGCCAGGTATGAAGAAGAAAACTCGGTGGCATCCTTGAGGCTAACGTAAGTAATGGGCTAACCCCATTACTTCCTGCAGAGGAAGAAAGAAGAGAGAACAAAATGCAACAAAACTCCAGCGGTGTTGATCACGGCTGACCCAGCAGTGGTTGGTGCCACGCAGTGCCCTCAGGCAGGAGCGGGGAGGAAATAACCCATCCAGGCCCCTGGGGAGAGCCGCAGCCTCGCTCCATGCAATGACGGCCGGCGAGGGGGGTGCAGCTCTGGTACAATCAGGCCACGTGCAAACTGTCGCCACCTTCAGAGCTCGAGGGACAGCGGCAAGGGCCGCCGCAGCGAGGCCCTTCGGCGGCAGCCCCGRGAGGCAGGGCCGCCCCCGCGAGCCCAGGCCACCGCCATTTGCTGCCAGTTGCCGCCAAAACCCGTCGGCGGGAGGGCGGGGAGGGCCGTCACGTGGTCGCGCGGCCGCCGGGCGCGTGGCGTCGCGTCACGTGACCCGCGGAGGCGCGCCCCCTTACCGCTCTCGCCCCTCCCCGGCCCAGTCCTGCGCCGCGGGGGACGGAGAGCGTGCGCGCGCGCGCGCGCGCTCCCCCCTCCCCGGAACGTGGCATTGTGTAATCACGTGACCTGGAAACGGAGCGGGGGGGGCCGGGAGGCCGAGGCAGGGAGGGGGGGGCTGCGTACGCGACGGAGCGGGGTGCGAAGATGGCGGACGAGGAGGCCGAGCAGGAGAGCGGTAGCCTAGGTGGCGACCTCCTGGAGCTGCGGCGCCTGCGGGAGCGGCTGGTGGAGCTAGAGACGGGGCTGCGGGAGAGCCCCGAGCCGGCGGTGCAAGCGGCTAGCGAGTACTGCAAGCAGCTCTGCCAGGTCAGGCCGCCTCTTCCCTTCCCTTCCTTCCCTTCCCTGCCCCCGCCCGCGCCCTCCCCTCCCCCGCGGGGTGTGTGTGTGCGTGTGCCCGGCTGAGAGAGAGCGCGGGGGGCGGGCGGGAGCAGCGCCGCCCCCGCCGGGACGCCAGCGGGGGAGCCGCAGCCAACGGCCCGGTGCGGCGGTTGGCCCGGGCGGGGGGAGGGGGCGCTGGGAGTTAGTGCTGCGGGCCGGGCCGGGCCGGGCCGGGCGCCGCGGGGCGGTTGACGCCGCCGCTCATTGTGGGCTGAGATGAGGCGGCCCGCCCCCCTGCGCCGGCAGCCGCTCCGGCCGGGCCTGTAATCCCCTTCCCCCGCCTCTCCTCCCCCCCTCCCCGGCGGCCGCCCCGGTTCTCGCGGTCTCTAGGCCCCTTTGTTGTGCTCTGCGGCTCGGCTTATCGAAGGGCCCTTTGTTCCCGGCGGTGGCGGACCGAGGCCCCCCCACCCCCTGTCCCCTTCCCCTTCCCTCCGGCACCCCTCCTCTCCTGGAGGCGAAGCGCGGGGCGAAGGGAGGGAGGCGGCAGTCTAGGAGATGGGGGCTCTGCTTCTCCGCCGAAAGCTGAAAGTCCGTCCCGGATCCCCTCTGCACGGGGCGCCTGCTCCATGCCCGAGTACCCCCCTCCTCCCCCGCCCCTTCCCCTCTCCCTTCTCTATCTCGTACCCTCGAGGGATAGCGGAGTTTTTGCCATCCTGGGAAAGGGAAGGCGGTGAAGCCGTGGTGGACTAAACTAAGTCCGCCAGTGATGATGGTGGCAGGTCTGTAGGTCTGCGATGCCGCTCGCCGTTTTCTCGCCCTGTCAAGGGAACGCAATCCCACCTCCGGAGAGGGCTCCTGAGCTGGCACTGTTTGAAGCACCGTTGTGTGTAATTATTCTGGCTGTGACTGCCGTCGGGAAAAGGCCTGCTTCCCGAGGGCTTGGGCTGGTCCTGAAGCAGGGATGTTTGCAGGTGTTTCTTCTGAACTGGTGACCCTGCTGAGTATCCCTTTCTAAACAAACTTTGTGGTGCTAGCTCTACAGTTAAAACAAACTGCTCCATTTTAGTCACGTATGTGTCTATACATTGCCCTGATTTCTCTTAGGTGTCCTTTCTCAGCTAGCATTATGTATGACACAATGTATGAAACAAGCTATTAAATATTTTATGCCACAGAAATTCACAGAAACAGCTGCTTCTGTAGGTTTACTATGGGTTTAATAGTCTATGGGATAAAAGTAATAATGTTTGTTTACACGTTACTGTAAACGTGTAAACAATGTTCATGGAACATAGGCAAATTATTAAAAGGTGGAACAGATAAGAGTGAATTCACATGGTCAGTTTGATTGTGTTTTATTTGTGATTTTGTATCTGTTTTCTTAAAGTTGTTTCTTGGTGGTAGCCATTGTAGCATGCTCATTTACACGTCTGTCACTTCTGGATTAAACTGGGCTCTACTATTTGCGAACAAGGGAGATTTGCTACTAAATATTTTAAGCATATTCCTTTCTCATATTTTATTTCATATATACAGAAGTCGTATTTCATGTTCTTTTTCTCCAGTCAAAATTTATCATATTGTATTTGGGTAGAATGTCCGTGTAGATGCATACAAACAAGATTGGTTTATGTTGGTTCAGATCACTGTGTTCTCAGTCTTTTTAATCTTTGTGCCTACTTTCTTAAATTCATACACTGGGAGGTGAAAATCTGGCTTTCCTGGCTCCAGCTCGACTTGTAACTTGTGAATGAGCTGTTCATTGAACTGAAGTAGTTGGGTAGGTGGGAATGAAGACACCATCCTTGACATGTACAGAGTAGATTACTGGTGTCTAAAGCAGATTTATCACTGAAATTATAGTTGCATGTGCTTAGTGGGTAGCTTCAGTAGTTGATTAATTTAAAGTTTAACAAAAATTAATATTATTATTTTAATGGCTGTTGCAAAAGTCCATTGTAAGGCCCAAGTTTACAAATTTTCTTGAATGTATACCTTCTAAAAACAAGTCTCACTGAACAAAGCAGTTGTGTAGAAATGGAGTTGGATAAAAATCCATGCTGTTTTGAAATGAGTTAATGTCCCTTCTATACCAAGATATATAGAAGGCTATATCTGTTTTTGCAGGCTGAAGACTGATGTGTAACACTGAGAGTTGAGACATGCCATTCARTGTTGAAAGAGCCTGCTTTTCAAATTTTAAACTGAGGTCTAAACAGATGCTTAATGTATTAAACAGTGGTGGTGTTGGGTGGATTTTTTTTTTATACTGGTTCAACAGAGATTTTTTAAAAATCTGTTCACCTGTGCTGGTGGTGCCAAAATTCAGCCTCTTCTACAATTTTAATCCTTTATTGGGACTAATACCAAATAGTATTCATATTTCGAATAGTAGGCTTAGCTACTTAGCTTGCACTGCATGACAGAGGTTACAGAAAATTCATGTAGTAGTGAAAGCCATCTCAGAAATCTCTTTTAAATAACAGTTTAAAGACATCTGCCATTATTTCTAGAATAAAGTCTTTGAAACTTTATGCATGAAAGAATAATTGGACTGGTCATATATACAAAACTTAGAGTCTCATTTATATCTGAAGTCTGGAAGTGCAGTGCTGAAGAAATATTTTAGCATTTATCTCAGTATGATTTCACCTGCTTTATCTTTTTCATGCTTAGTTTCTAGGCATGAAATAACTACACAGAACTTGGGAAGTCTTGTGTCCTTATTTTATTTTGCCAGGTAGTGACTCTGGAGCCCAGGAACCACATAGCTTGTGGCCATAAATCAACTTCTAAATTTTTTTTTTTAAATGAAGTGGGTAGCATAATGTTTGAGAAATAAGCGTGTTTTCATACTGAAGGAAGCTAAAGAATGTGCAGTAGAGCATTGAAAGATCCTTAGGTTCAAAGGCGAATATGGGATTTAAGTATTCTACACTCATTAAATGAAGTGGGAGTTGTATGGCCAAATCACTTATCTGGTTTTGAAAAATCTCAGTTTGAACTATTTCAGTGTTTATAACCCAACAGTGTAGTACAGCTGTTATAAACACAAAAATACAAGATCCCTTGTACCTTGACAGAAAATAATATTGTAGAACTGTTTTCTTCTCTTGTAAAAATAAAGTTTACTTTGATGTGTTTTACATGCAGCATTTCATTAGCAATAAATATTTTTGTGTTCTGCTGCTGATTGCACTGTGAAATGATGCAATTATTCTTAAATTTTAAGGGGATTATAGACTGGGCCTTAATCCTGTACCGTATCTGTGTGAATGCGGTTGTGTTCACCATTGTCGGCATGCTCTAGAGAGCATTATTTTTAATTGTTACCAAGTGAAATTCACATCCGTACGGATATATGTAAAATGACTTTTTAATTGTGATTCATGCTCTTCTGTTGCAATTTGGTAATTAGCAAATCTGTGACAAACGGTTATGTTGTCACAAACAATATGTGTGCAGACTGGGGCAGACAAAACAAGTATCTTCAGCTGTAGTGACTAAAAATTGAAAGTGTGAATTTTGCAAGAATTCAGAATGGTCCAAAGAAAGATTGCCGTTCTTGTCACCATGTGGCGGCTGACTATACTCTTTTCAAATTTTGCTTTTAAAGGGGATCTGTTGATTGTATTCAGTTAGAGAAGACTAAAATGTTTGGTTTTTTTCCCCTGAGACCTAGGTGAACGTGATGCTGATGGGTATATCAGAGCTCTTCACTATGGGCTGTGCTCCCTTCCAGTTGGTAATTACCCAGTGTAACCTTTATTTTCTTAAATACCAAATTGCAGGCTGGTAACAAATTTTCTTTTGTAGCTAGTTAGTTGTGAAATCTTTGTGGTACCTCTACTTATCTTGACTATTTTTCTGTAGTTGACATGTTTCATTCGAGTTTATTAGTCTTCCCTCCATTGTTATTTTTGACTTTTCATCTCTTTTCTGAATCTGCTTCTGAGGTTTTTTCTTCTTTTTTTCTCTTGCTGTACTTTGTGGTACGAATCCTCCAAAATTGTAAGGTGGTCAGGTTTGTTGTACTAATGTATAAGTTGTCAACATATAGTGAGCTCAAAACAAGTTGTCAACATACAGTGAGTCCAAAATATTTGGACTGTTGTGCAGTCCTTCCTCAGCAACTCTGCCTGTACTTCTTGTCTCATCTGTTGGTTGTCTTGTCATGTCTGCCTGTTATGAGAAAATCCTGTGTTAAAATATGTTAACAAGTGTGCTTAGCCATCAGTAGACACATTAATATCCTTCTAGTGTAGACAATTTACTCAATATTAACCTAGGATCTTCTTAACACTCGCAACAAAAGTGTAATGCTGATGGAAAAATGGGGGGGGGATGAAAGTTTTTAGCTACTTAAAAAAACCAACCAAAATTTCTTGTAAAAAATCTTTTTTTTAACTGATGTGACTGCATAGAGTTTGTTGCTACTGTTTTAAACTGATTTTTTTGTGTATGTTAAGGTACTAGTGAAGTATTAGTTGAGGAACACATCCATATTGGTCCTACCTTAAGGTCCTATCCTATTTTTTTTTTTTCTGTGTGCTGACATGCTAAGAGTAGGTCTTGGTAATGTTGGGGAACATATACTGTGCCAATCCAAATATAAGATGTCCCTCCTAAAAGCAAACAAACATAGCTCTACATAAAAGGCTTTTTTTATTACATACCTGTAATCAATATTCAATAAAGTTACAAAGTTTTCATGAATTATTTGTTTCTATTGGAGGTTAGTCTTACTTTCTTCTCTTACACCTTACTACAATTGGCTTTCAGTTTTTACACCTCACAGACTTCACATCTTTCTGATGCTGTCACCCTCTTCACTGTTGTCATCTTCCTCCCTTTTAGTCTCTGTATTCTCAGCTTCCTCTTCAGACTCAAGATGACAGAAATAATCTTCAGTTCTGTCCATAGAATTTGAAATAAAGCCTTTCTTAAACCTTTTAGCTACAACTTCTGGATTTATACAAACCCAGTTTGTCTTAATCCAATGACAAAGAAGTGTTTCAGTAGGCTTCTTCATTTTTTCTTGTAGGAGTTAAACTATGATCCCTTGCCAAGAGTCTTCCTGTATGTAAAGACCTCAAGAGTCTTTGAAGGGCTTAGTTGCTATTTCATCAAGCACCTGCAGTTGTGATGTCCTTCCTCCTGRTGTGACTGTAAGATTGGTATTCACTGACAGTGAAAAGTACCATCAGCAAAATGTCAGGTGCCCTTTTAATACAAGTAGAAGACATTTCCTCTTTTTCTTAATATCACACCTGGTGTCTTACTCCAGACAACATTCACCGAACTCTTCATTGAGTGCATAAGTAGACATCCACCCTTGATTTTGTTTGGCTCAACAGCTAATAGTGATCTTTATGTAATATAGTCACAAACTGCTGCAATGTGAATGTTGGTAAGGTTGCTATTTTTTGAGCTTTCAGTTTAATGATTTCCTGTGTAACCAGGTCTCTGTCTCTTTTTTTGAGTATGCACAAATTCTACAACTTCTACTTCTTTAAGTAAAAAGTATTTTCTTTTGAGTCCAGTGAGTGATTTCTACACTGAGCTAACCCTTAAAAGCTTCTGTTTTGATGTTTCCATCTTTGCAAATTTGCCTCTGCTACACTGTGTTTCTTCCTGGTCTCATAGTTGCTACTTTTTTCTATATCCGTTACCACAAGTGTAAGATTTCCATCATATCTTCTAATACTTTTCCATTTTGCTTTTGTGCCTGTGATGTCCAGATGATCTGCTATTCAGGGAGAGATGTACGGCTGCCAGAAATCACAAGGAATCCGCTAAACTATAGTACACCACACAGATTCCCAAGTGCATGAAGAAAAACAACTGTCATCACTGTGTCACCTCATGCAAACTTTGAGCGGCCTCAGGCACTTTTGTGCTCCTTCATTGCTATAAGACCTGCCATGTGAAACAGTCTTATCTTATTGACTGGGGCGGGGGGCGGAAACAACATCCCCTGATTTTTCAAGTTAAACTACAGGGAGTCAGGGAAATTTTCTTGCTTTCAAATATCTGCATATCTGGATATAATGTGTTTAGAAAAAAACACGCTCACTGTTTAGGGTAAATCTAATGAATGATCATAATTGTTCTAGTCCTTGTCTTCAGTAATGGCATCAAGCCTCAGCATCATGCCAGATTGGAGCTGTCCTTCATTAGAACTTCTGAGCTCTGTACTACAAGTTTTTATTAATACAAATTTTCCTGTATCAAAATAAGTGAATGTGACTGAAATAGTTAATTTTCTTCTACTTGTCGGTCTCTTTGAAAATCAGAATTTCATTGATTTGTTTTTCTAATCATGCTAATGTCTAAGGTTTCTGCCATGCTGTCAGTCCTTTTTTTTTTGGTCATGATAATTTCAGTCAAGTATGTTTGAGCATGAAAAGTAACAAGATGTGATACACGTGGATTTTTTTTTTTTTTTTCCTGAGACATAGCTAACATGTTCAGGCAGCAAGTTTAGTTCAGTGTGTGTTTAGCTCATGTCTTACCAAGTGTAATGATCTTGTAAAATGTAGCTTTCTGTAGTTTATTTGAATTGTTTCCCAGTTACAGATTAGGTTACTTGGACAACCAGAAGTGGTGCAGTTAGGTTTGGACGTGTGTTTTTTTTATCATCTGCTTATGAAAAAAGCCAAATCTTTAATAACAGCCTTTTAATATTATTGTTGGGCAGATGAAGGGAATTTTAAACTCATTTTGGTGACAGTTTTGAGTTAAAGATCTGCTGTAATACAAATCGAGTCTTTCAATTTTTGTAAATTGCTGTCAATGTAAAAGGAATCATTTGTATTCTTGATTTTTTTAATAGTTTCTTCTGTTTTAAAAACTCCTTAAATATAGGTAGACTGTTAGGAGAGAACAGTCATTACAACATTTTGTTTTGGTTTTGAAAACTTCCCTTTTGAGCTAGCTGGGTTTGGCAGTACTTTCCTCACATGGAACATGTATCTGGAAGAGATCTCTGTCAGCTAGACCATGATTCCAAAGCATAGGTACAAATGCTTGTTTAACCTGTGCTCAAAAATTTCCAGTAAGAAACAATCAAAAAAACCTCCCTGGATAATGCATTTTAGTTCAGTTATCTTTGCCTTCAAATGATGTTGGTTTTTTTTTTTTTTTTCTCTTTTCCCCTTACAGTCTAACTTGATCTCTAATGTCTTGTTGCAATTTAAGACTACTGTGATTTATCCTATCCCATATAGACATGGAAAGTAGCATATKCCTTTTCTGTTGGAAGCGTCTAGATTTTCAAGCCTATTTTCAATCTTTCTCCAGTTTTTATTTTTGTGGACAGAGTTTTTGCAGTCCTTGATTTTAAATTTTTCCTTTCTTTTTTTTTTCCCCTTTCCTTTTTGCTTTGTTACTGTATCCTTGGAATCTATGTGGTTTTGAAGTACTTACCTGCAGGGAAGTTAACAATCTAGTTAGAATTCGGTAAGGTGACAACCCATGTAAGACTTATGTTTTACAGAAAAAGTACTTAAATCCTACTGTTTATCCTTCTGAGTACAAATAGTCTGGAGAAGAGCAATAGTTCTCAAAAGCGTAACAAATTAAGGTAGTTAAGAAGATGACAAAATGTAGATTGAGGGATTAAAATTAATAAAACTTCAGGATCTTTACAAAAGCTCACCTTTATATGTAAGGTGCTGCATATGATACTAAAATCGAGCATTCCACTTAGTTACTGTGGGAAAGAAAAAAGCTTTCAGTTCAGCAAATAGATACTTAGTTTCATAGTTACTCTGATGCACAATTTTTGCTGGGTTAAGGTTGCTTGATGCTTTTACTAAAGTTATTAAAAAAACCCTCCTATCAGCAAACTACCATTTCTCTAAGAAATAGTTTTACCCAATAGTTAATACTTACAGGGTATGAAGTGTGGTTACAGTTAGTTTTCCTCCATAATATCCTTGATTCTTATTGCCCATTCAAAGACTGTGAGGAATTCTGCTTTACACAGTCCTTCAGCCTTTTAAAAAAAAAAAAAAAAATCTGAAGACTTTGCTGTAGACTTCAATTTACCCATAGTACTTGGCTGTAAACAATAGCTGCACATCTCTGCTAGCATAACTAGACGAATTAGGTGCTTTCTGTACTGGCACATATATTCCTGCCTTTACTTTTTCCCACAAATCCAAACTTTTTTCCCCACTTTTGAATAATGTCTATCAATAATGTCTAGGTAGCTTTCTAAAACTATGATTTTTGAAGATAAATTGTTTAAAAAACATGAAATACTGACTATGGAAAACATCTTCCTTATTGTGCAGGACTGTACAAGGAGTATATATAGTTGTTAATATTAACGTTCAGTAAGGCATCTCATTTTATCAAAATATCCACATTATGTGTCTCAGTTTCTTGATAAGGAAGTTATATATCTATTTGAATGTTCAGTCCATTTTCTCTCTCTCAATATTTTCTTTTGTTATTATTTTGTTAGAGAATGAATACCTCATAAACCATAGATCTTGAGGGTAGGCAGAAAAAAAGAAATGCTCTTCTAGGGAATCGTTGCTTCCATTGTGACTAAGAATCAGGGAATTTCAACTGGCCTTTTCCATTTACTCTGCCATTTAAATGTCATAGTATTTTTTTTACACTAGGCTTTATGCAGACATACTATATATTGTAGGTGGTTTCTATGTAAGACTTCCCTAAATTAGGGATCAAACTGGAACYGTTAGGAGACATCAACATATTGTTTCTTCGATATGATTACCTAAACGGACACATAAGCCAAAGAAACTATTTCAAATTCGTGTATGTATGGAGCATATCTTCAAGAAATAGTGCTCCGGGAATTGATTTATATCTATCAAAAATGTTTTGTTAGTGTTGTTTTTGAAGGCCTCCATATAAATCCTTGAAGTTACAGTTCAATATGTATAATTCTTTAGTTTTCATGAGGGAAACTAGCATGACATTCTTATGCCATCAGCTTCTCTAAAACGATGACGTACAACAACTTGCAAATTTAAGTTTAAGTAACAGGTAAACAATATGACTTTAAACTGTCTTTTGAAATAGTATTCCCCATTTTATTAGGTCTGTGCTTTTGCATATGTTAAGAACTTAAGAACTTAATGTCTCGCATTTTAAGAAGTGTACAGGTGGGTTTTTGAGGTGTGGAATATTTTTTTTCTATTTGTCTTTAGAAATATGCATTAAAGAGAACTCCATGGTATTATTTCTGGAATCTTTCATCTCTAAGAATGAACTGCGCTGCTTTCATTTGTTAAAGAGTTAACACCTAGTACTTGGCCGAACAAAGACATTCAGAAAGAAGGTATATGTAACATCCAAAAGGCAGTGGAGCTTTATGGAATTATTCTCTGAAAATAGGCCTGATCCAATAGGAACTTGGACTCAACCTGCAAGATCGTGTGCCTATAGTTTTTGGTAAGAATAGTTTGATAAAATTTCTTCTCTTCTGTAACTGTTGTACAGTCTTCTGGCATGTAATATTTCTGACTTCATGATTGCCTGTATGAAGCTAAAGTAAATTAATCTTTCATCAGAGAATCAGGAAAATCCTGTGCTAACTAATGTAGTTCTCACTTGATTATTTTGTTAATTATTCTGAGCTAGTCACACAAGTCTTTGCCCTTATAAGGACTCGGGTAACCTGGACAACTTCCACCAAAGCTCCATCTGGCTTCAGATACTGACTCCTAGTGTTCATTCTCTCCTAACTGCTGGACCAATGCATTTGTTGCTTTGAGAAACTTAATTCCCTGAAGTAAAATCCTGTAGCCTGGAGTAAAATACTTTAGGATTTCTTTAGGGTAAAGACCAGTCTTTATTTTGTAACTCTCTGTTGTCTTTTGGATTGAATATAGCGGTTATCTTAAGAGTTTTCATTTGAGCTGATAGCAAATATGGTGTTGCTTTCTCAGTCTCCTGTATATCATAAAGAACAGAATTTAGTAGGACTCCTTTTGTCTTCTGTTACCAGAATCAATTCTCTCCATCATTTTGAGTGAATAGGTAAATCCTGTTTGATATTTATGTATCTAATACACTGAATACTGTTTTGATGAATTCAGTGATCAGGCATTAAATCAAATTACGAGTAAGGAATTTGTCAGTCTTGTGATTCCTACTTGTCTCAGAAGGTTGTGATAATATACTGTTTTATAACAGAATGAACACAAGGACGAGGACAAGAAGAGATTAAATGTTCAGAATCACAAAAGACACAATCTGAACTTCATTTTTACTTTAATCACTGGAGGGTAGCTCTTATGAAGAGAATAGCTGGGATAAAAAGTATCTTGTGATTACGAATCCATAATAGTGAAGATTGTAAAACTTAAATATCCCAATTCTACAGACCTGGAACTTGCGTAATGTTCTAGTTGAAACTGGCATGGCAATTGAACCTGGCTTTTGGATAGCCAGCCAGACTTCATGAACCACATCAGTGTGATGGCAGGAGCCCTGAGTTCTGCTCGGGATTGCTAACATATTCAGGAGAAAGTATAATCTTGGCTCCTCTCCTTCCTCACACATGGACACAGTGGTAGTACCTTGACACTGGTATAAGGACACAGTTGGTTATTAGACTCTGTGTGAATCAGGTAGATGTTGCCTTGTTCTTTCACAGGAAATGTACATCAGATGGGAGCATCCTTTGGGATGCCAATTTGACTGTGCTGAATAGACAAGCTTAAAATGGCAATTAAGTAACCTTTCTACTGAGGAAGAAGATTATCAATTAAGTTCTCATCAGAATTAAAAAGGTTTGAAGTAGCAGTGGGAGAAGTTGCATTCAGCTGATAAAGACATCTAATACAAAAATGTAACGCAGACGAACTACAGAAATATTTGTGATATCTCGTTTCACTTGACTGAGATAGCAAGGTTCAGGTCACCTATATTGCAGGAAATGCACATATTTTCAGATTAGACACAGTTATTTCTGGCTATCTTCCTATTTTTAATCTGCCCATATGCCGGTCTGATAATTAAAAGAATAGGTAATTCAGATTTCCTGGCAGTGGATGAAAGTTTACTGTAATGAACAACCCACCACATTCCTGAAATGCCTGTTTAATAGCCAACTGCTGAATATTGTTTTTAACTAAGCAGACTAAAATATGAAGGCTGGGATGACAAGTTCACTTCTTATGTAAGGATGCAAGAGAGAAATCAGGTACTACTGACAAGATCAGAAAGAGCATATTGAATGCAAAATGTTGAAAGATTAAAGGCAAGCCTAAAGAAGGATAATTTCTACTAATTTTGTCATGTATATGACAAAACATGAGGCTTAATGAAGTTATTTCCTGGTATTTTAAATAATTTGCTTGTTCTGAAACAGTTTATGTATGTAAGCAGAGACTGTCCATTCATTTTCTACGTTTTTCTAGTTCTTTTTCTAAAACTATCTGGGTTTTGAATCTTAAGCAAAAAATAGTGGCTAAAGAATAATGGGAGGAATAGCACCAAGGTAATTTTTCTTTTGTTTTGCCTCTTTCAATTTAATAATTAGCAATCTGAGCTCATGCAGTATGTTCAGCATGCCCAGGTGAAAAACATACAAATTGCTTGCACCTTTTGACTTACATCTGGGGAGAGAAACATCTCTCTATCAGTTAATGGAAGGTTCTGTGTTTGGTAATTAACTTTCCAGAGTCAGTCGTGTCTCTTCCTTGCTCTGTTTTTTGTGATATTTTCTTGGTGACGGTAGATGACACAATTACTACTCTGAGAGTTGTAGCAGAGCCCCACAAGCTTTTCTTCTATTTCTGCTTCTGTATCTGCTGAGGTGATTTTTTTCAAACCTTTTTCCAATGTAGACTCTGCTTTAGAAATGTAAATGTATTTTTTGACAGCATACTTGTATCTGTAAATTGGGGGCAGTGGTACTTCCCTGCTATTCAAAGTTACATGCATTAGAAGACAAACGTGGATTTTTTTGTTGTTGTTACTTTACCTGTCTAGTGAAGTAGAAATAGTTGGATAAGAGGCATGGTTAACTTCTTATGCTTGTGTGCTGAAGACTCAGGGCACTGATGTCCTTACAAATCRAATTGTAACAATAGTTTAAAAATTATCTTCAGAAAGTTAATCTTAAGGGTGAGTTTCTTTATGTTGTTGATCATCATTACATGTGTTGTTCCTGCAATTAGTCTTAACTCTCTTTACCAGAGATGTGCAACCACGAGAGTGTGAGTTACAGTCAGGTAGAGAACCATCGAGGTCATTAACACCTTAGGTGGTGTAAATAAWTGTAGGGAAAGGAGCAGGGAGTTCAAATAATCAATGCACTCTTGCGTTTTCAGAAGCGTTGAAATCTGTTTAGTTACTACATATTCATGGTAACTGGAGCTGCGGTGAGATTTATTAAAAAAAAAAAAAAAAAAAAAATTCCATGAAGGAGACCTAAGTAGATGTGGTTATTTGCGGAAAATCTTTTAGGCAAGAGTCAAAAAGTAGCTAATGATAATTCTTACTGACTTTGTCTTTCCTCAACTTTCGTGTTTTGTAATTTTTGTGGAAAGATATTCAAGAAACATTTTGCATAATAAACTACTATATATAGACTATATAAACTACTATATAGGTGTATGAATGTGGAGGGACGGAACAAACTGAGAAAATGAATCATTCATTGCAGGGTAGTTGATCCCCTTTACTGTATTTCAAATGTATTCTAATTCTTTCTATTAAATCAAAATTAATTAGAAGTTAGTATCAGTTCTTTAACAATTATCTTTTCCATGTGTGTGTATTTCTCTGAACTTATTTACTGTTGTCTAAAAATCTCCAGGATAGCTTTCCTTCAGTATGAATATACGCATGAGTTACTGCAAGATAAATGTATAAGATTTGATTTCTTGCTGTTTCTGTGCATCTTTCTGGTGACGCTTTGAGCATAAAACTTAGATCTGTATCTTTATATTTTTGCAGTTTTGCCGCAGGAAAATTGTGCAGTTATAATTCAGTTTATTCTTTGTGTTCTGGTTTGATAGACAACATTTCAGATTTACGTGGTTGTTCTGAAAACTCAGACTGAATAAAAAAAATGAAGAGGATGGAGAGAGGAGAATGTTTATTTAAAAACAAATGAGGCTTGTAGATGGGTAGAATTTTGCAACACCGTTTTGCAGATTACCTTTAAAACTGTTCAGGAAACTAGTACTTGAAAGTATTTGAGTTAGTGGTTTTTTGTTTAGATAACACTTGTACACATTAGTTCTTGATAAGCAGTGGTTACCTATACTAGAGAGTGCATACCTATGTATCTGGGTACTGAAGATACCAATAATAAAAATCAGTGCCATCGTGTAGGTGGTACTTCACTCTGAGTACAGAATACAGTGTGGGGTCTTTTTCCCCGTGGAAGGAGAAACACTGTAATAGAGACGAGTATAAAAACATACGTGCTCATACACTATAACAAAACTGCTTTTATTGTTCTGAATATCTCTTCAGTAGATGAACAAGAAAGTGAGTGGTTGAAAGAACAGTTTTCAGATACGTAACATATCCATAGAAGACATGTGAACCAAAAGAGTGTGTGCCTATACATTAACACTCTGGGTGAGACAAGAAGTTCACTTTGAAAGTGATCTTCTGATCATCCCTGCTTACCACGCTTCATTTTACATTGTGGAGCGCCTTTGCAGTGTGGAAATTGAATGTATTTGGGGTGAAACTAAACCACAAGCTGTGCTTTAGGCGCAATTGCAGGCAGTCTGCTTCAGCCACCAATAGGTATCCAGTTAATGGAACCAGCTGAAAGCTAGTCCAAAATAAGATCTCCTGTGGTGGATACACTGGGGACTTGGGTTCTCAGCACCAGCTTTTCTGCTCTATGGATCTGTTCCTTATGCAGTGCATTGTGCTGAAGTGCTATAGTCATTGTGAGCTTTTTGTGGACCAGCACTTAATTGCAAACTCAAATTTTGGTTTTGAACTTCATCTCTGAATAAGTCTGTCTAGACTTTGTATTTCTTGGACTCAGTAATTCAGTACTCACTGATCTTGACTTGACTCTCCTTTGCTTTCAACTGCAGGATAGAGAAGCCGATGGTGTTAGGATGGGGGTGTAAAGTGTAAAAGCAGCTGGAGTTTTCTGTTTGAAGGAAGAGGAAAAAACAGTGAAGAAGATTGGAACTGCAGCCTATCAGTGGAGAAGAGGAGTAGTAATGGGGAAAAAAAATTGGATAACTCTGCACCATGCCTGCAGAAATTGAAAATGAAAACAATTGCTTAAATACAATCTTGTAGTAAGTGATGGAATTAGGAGTCTGGCTTCAGTCCTCTATTCTGGGCACGAGTCAATATCTCCATTAGAATTAAAGCAACATCAGCTGACTCTTCAGCCAAAGGCATCTTGGCTTTCTAGAGCTACACTTTGCTTAACAACTTTATTATGAAACAATTCAGAAGGCACATTAAAAGTAAAAATAGCACATCAACAACTTAAAATCTTGAAAGGTTTTAGAAACTAAAATTGAGTAAAAATTGGGATTGATGTTCTTTGATCATAACCAAATTTAAATAGTACTTGTACACTAGAAAAGATAATCATATTTGATTATGTCATCCTTAGTTTTGTAAATGTAATCTCATGTTCTGTACCTGCTGAAGTTTTGCTGTTTGATTCTGCATTGTGTTGTATGATAACAACAAACATGTAAGAGCTAATACTCTCGCAGCACTTGTCTAGCTACAAAATCAAGGTAACGGTGCTAAGCCGTGGTAAACAAATACTGAATCAGTTAGCTAGTACCAGTTTTAATTTGTCTAATTAAACTGCTTTGGAAATGAATTAGAAGTACAATGCTGTGTTGACTTGTAAAATGACTTGTGCACAGATCTAAATAAATAGAAACTGATTTTGTTGATCTATGTTGATATGACCTGGTCCTTTATTTTGGCATATCTATAAGGGCAGCAGTATTTCAGATGGTGCTGTTCTGTCTGATGCTTGTAGTAGAGATTTGAAACATCCATGCTTTTCTATGTAAGTTTTGTTCTAGTCTAAAAATCAGTTTGCATCCCAACTAAAAAAMCAAAATGGAAACAGGTCATTTATGTTTGAAGTTCTTTGTTGAAGGCAAAGGTGAAAGGGAAATAAAGATGGTTTATGATTATGGTGATAGGGAGAAATGCCTTGATCAGAGGGTTGTCAYACCTCAGAGAGAGGAATAGATGCTTATCTTTTTTAATTTTTTTCTTCCCCCCTGTGCTTTATAAAATGGCCAGGAGGTATGATGGGGTTCATACTGTATATAAACATTTAGCTTTCTCTTTTAAATGCTTTAAAAATCATCTGTCATAGTATTTGTTTCTAATGCCTTAAATAGTGAAGTCTCATGGGAGATCTGAGGTAGACTTGGTTTAAATTAGACATTGTATTAGTAAGTTTTTTTTAACATGCAGAACTAGTTCAAGAACTATTCAAGTTTTTACTTGAATATTCTATTCGATTGACATCTTAGTTGGGTAGTCTGTCCTCATACAATGTGGACATAAATGCTGGTTGCATCCCAGCTACTCCTTAGCTACCTCCTCCAATTAAAGTGCCTTTCATGGAAACCTTAACCTAACAACTTMTTTTACAAAAAGTTGCAGCAGTTATCAAAAGACTCCTGCTTTTTATGTGATGAAAGGCTTGTTCTCCATCTTCTGGTAAAATGCTGAACAACAAGGAGAAGAGAAAGCAGATCACAAACAAAAAAAGGTGATCTTCAGCTCTAGGAGCTGTAGATAATCGAGGCTGAGAATAATGGTATTTCAACACCTGTAAAGATCGTTTTGGTGTGCCTTTAGGATGTAACTTTGCTGTGGGACTTCACAAAGAGATCATCTGGTACTSATGCCTTGGTACCAAAGCTTCTTTACTCCAGAGGTGTCTAAACTGGCGTATCTAATATATTTTTAGTATCCCAATTACTTCATCAAAAAGAAAACATATTATAAGGCTATTCTCAACCAGACAGTCCATTTTCCTTATGGTACAGAAGAGATGTATCACAGGCAATGTTGCTGCATTCACTTAATCAAGTGCTGATGGTCTCRAAATGCTTCTTGAACCAACTCCTTTTTAGATGCTGTGGGGCTTTGAGGTCATGACTGCCCAGTGCATCTTCTTTTGCTCATCGGTCGTGCCTACTATCATCCTAGTCATCTTCTAATTTACAGTGGGTTCTTGGGGCAGGGATGATTTCAGCATTGCAAACCAGGACTAATGCTCACTTTGAAAGGAGAGATCTGTTCACTTACAGGTTTGTTTTTATTTTGCCAGTTCAGTTCCATGACTGACTTTTCCCTTGATTCTGTAATGATACTGGCACAGGGCTGAAGTTGCACAGAAGAGTCGAGGCCAGAAGTCCAGCTTAGTTTGTAAACTATCACAAATTGCACCTTAAAGGTAGACTGTTATTTCCAGGTATTTGAACAATGCTATTCTCATTACATGCTCAGTTCTTTAATGGTTGTAGCAGCCAGTGAGATTATGCTTCAGGCTCACAGACTTTTACTCTGAAAAACACAGCCCTCAGAAATGAACTTCATTTTTGATGCTAGATGAATGTCTAGCTCCAGCCCAAGAATCAGCATATTAGCTGTGTTTCCCAGGAAAAAAAAACCTTTTTTCCCCCTATTGTTAAGTCAGAAGACATCATCAACATCACAACTGTATACCTAGCTACTTGATCAAGAATAGAGATAAAGTCATCATGTTCCTTGTGTTTCATTTCTTAGGATTGAGGGGCTTTGCCATGAACTAAGCTGTCTTGCAATTTGTAGCACTTGTACCTACACTCTGTTGCTGTTTAGGGGCTTGTCACCTCTGCATGCAAGTTGAGAAAATCCTTCTTGCCTATCCTAAAAAGAATAGAGAGCATTTCATCCTGTTATCCTTATTCCTGGGAAGCGGTGTTGTATACAGTGGACATTCAACGTTTTTTGACTCCTTTGATGAACGCGTTTTATTTCTCACTATATTGTTCTGTCCCTGGATTGGTTTAYGTATAATAGCTTTATTTTCCTATCACGGTTTGAAAATAGTCTAACCTACTGATCCGAAATACTTTTTTTTTATATGTATTTCCTGTAGATATTTCATTAGTCAATCTATCAGTATTAAAAAGCACTAATGTATTCAATTTTTAAAGAAACGTGTTCATCTCTGATATCTCAAAGCAACCGTATAAACCTGTATATTCATGAAATGGTTTTTGAAGCTTCTATATCTGATGGCCTAGCTGCCAAAATTATACTGAGATCTCAAAATATTTTGGTGTCCCTAGTATCAGGATGTATGCACACCCTTAGTGTGAATGTGTTTAGAAGAACTGTGCTTATGCACAGTTGCCTTGCATGCTTCTGTCTTGGAGTGCTACACATCTGAGATGTCTCAATATTTCTCCTTTAAGATACTGGTCCCAAATGCAAGAGCTTTCAATGAGCATGTTTACTGTGTAGATGTAACTGGTGGAGACTTTTCAAGTTGGAGCATGGAGTTGTGTCTGTGTGTGTGTTCCAGTCCTGATGAACAATACCCCTTGCAGAACCGTGGATACTGCAAGAACTTTACTGGTTTAGCAAATATTTCATGGTGCTCTTAACTCCCCTGGGAAAGGAAGGTTAACAGCAATTTCAAATGTTGTTCTATTTTCTTTTGAGTAATAGTTAAACATAAGCAACTAGTTGCAACTCATGACTACCATACTTAAAAGGTCAACAATGTGAATCATATGCATGGAAAATAGTGTTTCAGGGAGAAGTAGATAGATTTTAGTTCTGGAAGTGCAAACTGACTAAGATTACAGACCCTTGGGAGTTAGTATTGGGGGGTGGGTGGTGTCTTAAATCTTACTAATTGGACTATTTTTGTAACTGAATARTAGATGGCTCCTTTGTTGGAGAAGGAATACAGCAGAGAGAAATTATCTAGGCCTACTAGTCAGACTGTTAGATCCTTATGTTCAGTTACTGATTATCTGCRAGGTGTGGAGGTAAATGAAAAGGGGAACAAAATGAAATACAGATTCATGAAGGGGAAAAAGTATTTTTTACAAGAGATACAGTAAATCTCATGTGTCTGGGCTTCAGGAAAATTACTTTTGAAGTGTCAAAAGCAGAAAGATGGCAGTTCAAGAATGAGGAAATGCATAAGGTGCTGGATAGTGGGATACAGTGGCTGACATTTCCATTTTAATTTCAGTTGAAGTTTTGGTAAGAGTCTTACAGCTTACTTTCAAGACTACATTTCAATTTTGTATTACAAAACAGGATTGTGCTGGTAATACAAAGTTGGGAGGCATCATTTGTTCTTTTCTGTTTTCTTCACGGGTCATCATGGCTGCATTGTCAGTGTTCTTCACATTCAGCAGCAACCAGTTAGCACAGGAAGACTCAATAGGCACGATAAGCATTTTCATATCCTTATAGCTGCCGTGTCTGGCTTTGCCAGGTTCACTTGGCTCATCATTGCATGCTTTAGTAACTTGGACATTGACAAGCAGGAGGTATCTTAGCTTATTATTGTGCATTACATTCTTAAAATACAGTTATGTATATTTGAAAGGTAATTCTTTCTCATCTGGAGTAGTACACAAGAAATTTGAGGAAGTGAGAGCTGAAATAATTGCAAGCAGATAGTAACATGGAGCTTTTAAAGGTCAGAGTATTAAAGTTACCGCTCTCTTTTTGCGCCATTCATTAGCTGATCACAGGCAATATATTTAGTGACCTGAAGGAAATAAATGTATACGGCTTTGTTTCCCAGTTTGCATGGAAAAAGAAAACTACACAGATGATGAGTAGCACTTGAGCAGTACTTAACGTGGAGCAAACAGTTCACAGTACTACAAATTCTACTCCCTTTTACTTTTGTTGTATGTTTTTAAAAGGCAATGTCTGGCAATGGATCTGAGTTTATAACAAGATAATAATGGAAGACAGATGTTTCCAATATGATATGATTTAAATCATATCAATTTGCATATCTCACTCTCCTTGTCTTATCATCAGATAATAGTGTTGCCACAGTAAGGTGATTTATTCCTTCAAATAAAAAAAAAAACCCTGTCTTCCAGGATACTGACTGACCTTTACTTATTTCTGAGATGTGTGTATCTCTGGCATTCCAAGCTAAATTAAGAGAATTGTCTGCTTTTCCTAGTGTCTGAAAAGTTACACAGGATTTTGACAAGAAACATCTTTTCATGTACTTTTTAGAAAAGCAAAAATAAAGATTTTGGCAGTTAATGTTTTTTGAACTAACTCTTTGGCAAGAATAATTATTTGAGATTCTTCCCATAGCAGTCCAGTAAACTCAATCTTAAACAGACAAACGTTAGACATTCAAATACAGAAAGAAATCATGGATATATCTCTTCCTGTGCATTTTAATTTCTCTTCCCTAGGTTATAATCTTCTAAGGAGGAAAAAAAAAACCACAGATAATTTCATGTATTGTCTCACTACATCGAGAATAATGCAAATTTATCAGAACTGTTTGAATGTAACAGTATTTGTACAAGATTGATTTGAAAATTGAGAAATAAAGCAGGTACAGACTGTACAAAACAAGAGAAGGGGCCTGTCTAAGTGCAAGGAGAGTGAGTCTTTGGGGCTTGTATCTAGTCCTGTTGCTTTGCAAATGATGCCAGAGTGAGTTGCTCCGGATAGGCTGAAGTTTATGCAAGAGAACAAGCAACTGTCAGTTGTCTTCAGCTGAGCAGGTTAGTAACATACTGAGGTTGTAGGAGAATATTGAAGTGAATTAGAAAATTAACTCAGAAGACTCTTAAGAAAGCAAAGGGGAGAATTTTAGCTTTATGACAGGTGAAATTCTTGGTAGTTTAATTACTAGTCTTATTCAGTTCATAAATTATGATATTATATGAAACATCTGTGGCCAGTTCCTAATTTTCGTATTGTTTTAAGAGGAAATTCTGGTTGCTCATTTCAAAAAGTGCATTAAACAAAGTGGATCTGAGTTGCATGTTTTACAAGTATTATCATATAGAAGATAAAATTAGGGAACATAGAAGCAGTGCACATGTCCTACAAGGCAATAATCATGAAAGTTACTGCTTCTTAGTTACTGTTGCTCAAAGAAAAAAATCAATAAATCTGCTCGTATTGTCCTATTGATTTCATGCAGTAGTTTAAGAGTCTTAAGATGGCATTTTCCTGAAAAGAAATAATTCTGCTTTCTTTGCTTTGTGCTGGCACAAGCACTTGAGTCTACACACTGAACATGTTTGGGGAGCTAATAGGAATTAAAACTTGTTTCTTGCTGATTAAGGATTAGCTCTGGTCATGGATTTTCTCAAGGTCCTAATAGCCCTTACTCCATAAATGTTAGTTAAAAGGTGATAAAGAACAAACATTAGGAAAATGGCTGTGCAGAGTACAAGTGAAGCTACTAGTAAGCACAGAATTGCAACTTCTTTAAACTCAGCAGCGTCAGTAATGCTGAAAAAAGAAAAGAAAACACTATACTCTTTATGGGAGTTTGATTTAGACTTTATCAATGAAGGTGTAATTCAGTATTTTGGATTACTGCAACCCATAGGAGTGGTATAAGCCATTTTCCTTACTGGAAGCACTGGATAAGATCCTTTTCACTTTACTTTCAGTCCTTGTTCTTTAAAGCACATTAAAAACTTGCACTGCAGAGAGAAATTGAAAAAGCTGTTCCTTCTCGATTTGTGTAAATCTGTGCAAAGCTGTTCTTTCCACCATGGAGTTGCATGTGGCACAATGAATGAAGATGTTGCCATACCCTTAAATTGGAGGAGACGGAAAGACAGGGCAGTGAGTTGGGGTCAACTCTACCCTGTGTATCTTGGTCTGTTGTGGGAGCTGGCAATGGTCTTGTTTCTGTTGTTTTGGTTTTTTTTTCCCCCCACAGTGTTGGAAACTGAGCAGTAAAGACTGTGATGTTTGCGTATGCAAGAAACTAGAATTACTGATTGAAATGATTTACTGTGCTGCTGCTTCCAGCTACTTCTCAGGTTTTCTGTTTTGAAATCGTGATGACACCTCATAACAAGAGAGGGGCAACAAAGTCATTGAATTCACAGTACTGCCTCAGGGATCTTGATCAGAACTGGTGTTTTGTGGGGAAGGGCAGGTTGTATGCCATTTGAAGAGCTGAATATCTATAATTATATCAGCTAACATCAGAAAAAAAAAATCCCAAGAGCTAGAAATGGTTTTCTTTTAAATGAAAGCTAAGACTTCTGTGGGCTGTAGGATCACGGATCAGGCTCCAGGGTCAATTTTCTGGCCTGGATCAGTGTATTGGAACCTGGTTTTGCATATATTTTTGTGCACATGCATATACAGGAGGGTGTTGGTGTTGGTGTTGTCTTCGGCACAAAATTAGCTCTGATACTGCTGTTTTGATGAATACCTCTGTCTGAGATACTCTGTGTTTTATGTAATCATAAGCCTATATTTCAAGTCTAGATCTTCAAGAAAATACAAGCAGTGACAAAATAAATATTTTCACAAGCTGCTAATTGTTAAATCAAAGCATGTTTTATAATAAAATGTAAGTGCTGTGATAATAGATTTTAAATGAACTTGGAAATTTATCAGGATACCAGAAGTCTTTGTGGCTTTTGATTTAGACAATCAA
Source organism: Oceanodroma leucorhoa (assembly GCA_030449065.1). Lineage (NCBI taxonomy): Eukaryota > Metazoa > Chordata > Aves > Procellariiformes > Oceanodroma > Oceanodroma leucorhoa. Next base: position 9,530,892 of record JASVER010000001.1, read on the forward strand.
CCAAAATTTTTTTGTTCAAATGTGAAGTGTTATGACATCACAAATTAAATACTAAACAGTCACATTTTAAACTAATGTCTACCTTATGTTCTTGCAATTGGCGGCAGTGTGATGTAAATAATCAAAACGCCTTTAACTTTTATGGTACTAGTACTTACTTGAGGGGCTATTTGTAGTGAACTGGTCATATTGACAGGTGAAAAAATGTCAGGGTTTTTTATTTTAAAATTGCAGATGAGTTTTGATTCCAGGCAGTTTGAAGTAAAAGATTGTGAGCTTGGCTCAGGTGCTTCACTGATACACTCAGTATTTAACTGTGTTTGAATGGGAATAAAGACAATGTCAAAACTTGGGGGAAAAAAATGTCACTGAACACCCTAGAGTGTCACACCCTCCTTGATAACTATTTTTATAATTATGTAGTATTATTTAGCTTGGCTGTTTAGATAATATGTGGAATTGATGGGTTTGTGTTGTTTAAGAGTATAGGTGTTAACCATCATATTCTGKGGTTGGTGTCTATGGGTTTACACACACAAAAAATGTGAAGTCTTGCCTCTTTTTTTTGTTGGGATTTGAATTACCTTACTTTCTGCCACACTGGGGGGAAACACAACAGTCCTATCTGAGAAAGGAGGAGCATTGGTGTAGCTACTCTAATATGAAGCATGATGTTTTTGTTTGCATTCATGTAACAGTTTGGCAATAATTCCCATGCATGCTAAGTAGCACAACTCCAGAACATACTAAATTTGATAGGAGTCCATGAGAGAGGTTATAACTTGTAAATTCTCTCATTTTGTAAATTTCTCTCATATTGTAAATCCTTATTATCCCCACCATCAATAAATATCTCAAATCATCTCCTCAGTCCACCAAAAAAGTATACAGTTTTTCAAATTATATAAATTATTCCGTTTGGTTTGGCTTATTCCAGTACTGTTGAACTTAAACTTCTTATACACTATAGAGTATACATTTTGCTATATACAATTTTCAGATGCCGCAAAGCTGAGTTTTGAACTTTACTCACATGGTATGCTAGCTAAAAATGTTCACCATATATGTCAACCAATGCGGTTGWCTTTGGTTTTTCAGAGTAATTGATAATGTGGAATTTAGAAAAAGAGTAGTTTTCTTACAGAGGAACCATAAGACTCAAGTAAGGCTTTTTGAGTTGTTACAGAAATACTTTACAGATAAAACATCTTAAGGTTGCCATCTCTGAAACTATGTTAATTTCTTAAATTTGCTTATGCCCCCTTTGGTTATATAGCTTATTTGTCCAATTTGTTTTTTTCAGGTAACAAAAAAAAATCATTTGGTTTGAGAACAAAAAAATTATCATAGTCCCAATGCAAGAAAAATGTAACTGAAAGATTTGTCTTAATATGATAGCCTGTGTATGTATTTGCATGTATGTGAATTACATATATACTTATTTAAGACAGAGAAACTTCTTTATCCTTGAAGTATTGCTAGAGGTTATGCCCCTGCCCCATCCAATTCAGTATTTGTGTATGTGAAGGAGACTTCACTTAGTCTTGTTTTTTCTAGGAGATTTGTCAAGACGAAGTGTTCCAGAGTCATTGCTGCAATACCTTAGTTCCTTTGCTCAGACTGCTACATCTTCCATCGTCCCTACTGGCAGTCTTTGTTGATATTCAGTTCTTGGCATTTTCCACTAACAAGCCTCACGTAGATGGGCTTTCTACCCAGGGGTTGAATCTAACAGACCTTGACCGCACAGTCAACGGTTGCAGCATTGCTGCCTGGTGACATTGTGCATAAGCTGTTCTTGAATACCTTTTGATGTAGGTGCTCTTTGTATATGAGTCTCGTGGCTGACTGCCTTCAGTTTGCAGGTAGTCTCCCATTCAAAATGTTTCTTGTTCTGAATGATCCCTCACAATCTCCATGCTGCCCATTATGGCTACATGTTATTCCTGACATAGCATATTAAACCACATTGTTGTAACAGACCTAATCTGCCATGCTGCAGTCCATACTTTGGGGTTGTTGACATTCCAAGGCATTTAGCAGAGTTCAGTAAGTAATGTCAGCTTCTTTTCTCCTGATCTTGTCTTTAGGATGTCTCTGTTCTGGATCAAGTCATGGTATATGTCTTCTTCCCTTCAGCCCCTTTAATCCTAAGCATCCAACTCTAAACCAATCCAGAGTAGTCAGTGGAACCTGATTTGACTGAAGTAGGTGTCAGGCTCATTAAGGGCATACAGCATCTCTCTGCATCTTCCTCTAGATGATGATACCAAACTCAGGATCCCCAACTCATTTTCATTTGCTCATGATCCATCTAATGATACAAGCTGTGAATGGCTCTAGTCATTAGAGCATACCTGCCTTCTTCACAGGGGAGAATCTTAAGCCAAGAAAAAGGTTCTTAAATCATGTGCATGGTTGATATGAGAGACCTGCTTCACTGATTTTCTTGTTACCCTCTTTCTTGACCGTAGCCTTCACTTTCTTTTGAAATTTCTGTTGATGCTAACAGAATTACAGCCGTCCTTCACCATCTTTGAATAAAGCCTGCCCTGTTTTCTTGAATCATACCCTTTGATGGTTCCTGCTCTTCTGGATCAGTCAGTTATTGACAGGTACTGGACGAGTGGATAGTGGGGTTGTGCAACTGAAGGGGAGCCCTGCCTTTGTGAGAGTGTGCTCCACGGGAATATGAAGTGGCAGAGTGATCTCACTGAGAAGTGCTGTCACTCCTGAACCTGGCTATTCGCATGGAGCTCAGTCATCAGTTAGCTACCTCTGCCACTGCGGAAGTTGACTTCATGAAGGGTGTTCTTGCAGCTGCTCTTTGTGTGCAGCTCCTGAAGGCTCATCTCCAGATAACTTGATTGTATCATGCTTGTTGCTTGGACTCTTACCCTGTGTGGATGTGTCTGAGGAAGGTTGCTGAAATAGAGGTTTTGCTAATTACTGGAGTGGTTTGAGAGGTGCAGCTTACCTGTGTGACCACTGTCTGTCACTTTCCCTGCCTCTTAGTCCTTGGGCTTAGCAGTGAACGGAAGTGGCAGTCCCAGGCACGTTCTAATGTATTCAAGTAAGCTTGCCCTTATTCTGATACCTACAGGGGTAAGAATCTGATCTTAAGAGCTGAAGAAACATGTGAGTACGGACTGTATGTGTGGAACTCTGGTTAATAGTAAATAATGCCGCCTTTTAGTATGAAACATATTTTTAACACAGCTTTGGTATTGCAGGGCTAGTTTTGACAAAGAAGGTCGCTCGGTGTAATTTTTGAAAGTAGAAAAGCATCCTCTGGTGGGTGCATTGCTACCGCCACGTTCATGTAAGCATTCTGATAAAGACTGAAAAAGATAAAATGTATTGTTTGAATATGGCTAAATATTTTCCACAGTTTAAATCACAGATATAATACTTACTGATTTTTATTGTACAAATTGAAATTATCCATTTTTTTGAGCATTCTTGACTGTGTAAGCTGCTGCTGAAATAAAATGCCTGTTTCAGTCTCACAGAGGAACAAAACTTTGCCGCTGTGCTCTGAATGCAGTACTTGGCTTGATTAACAAGCGTGTCCTGACTAGGGAGATAAATAACTTAATGAGGCCCAGGGCTGGGGGTAAAATTCTTTCTTTTTATGGTTGTAAGCAGAGCACAACAATGATTCATTAAGCAAAGCAGAATGAATTTGATTTTCTTTGTACAGTGGCAGTGCTGTATAGTCTGGGGACATCCAGACAAGGAAATCTGTCATACTGATGAATACTTTTGAAGGGTGTGGTGGGCGTAAGTGCTTAATATAGTTCACATAAAGGCTTGGAAGTGGTTGATCTATATATATGAGATAAAAATAGCACTATTTAATGCTGAAATTAGTGCCACACTATGTTATAGTGCAAACTTCTCTGCTTCTCTGCTTGCTTTATACAGTGTGTATACATCTGTACACGCCACTTTTAAAGGACAGTGTTGGTAGTAACAGTTCACCAAGATGCCAAACGTTTTTTGTTAGGTGGTGGATTCTGAGAATTTGCCAATGTATTGATTATATCTACTTTTATTTTGGTTTTGGTTAACTACTGCTAAACCTCATATTTTCAAAATTTTTATTTGCTTCAGTTTATCCTTATTAATCTGGRCGTGGATTGGAGTAGTGTTGGTTGGGCTTTCATAGGTTCTGCAAATGCTTTTGTAGTTCTTCTCCAATCCAATTTTCTGGTATTAATGATTAAATGATATTTCTATAAAGTTCCTAATTATCTGGGAGATTTCCAGCTAGATTGTATCATAATGGGCCTCCAATTTTCAGTATCCTCCCTTGTGCAGATCAGATGGTGATGCTACCTAGCTGGAGGCTTTTTAGCATGCTGACTACCTATACCTACCTTCTTTCCTGCCCCATGAAACTTGAGATCTTCTGATCTGGTTGTTACAGGTCTCCATGGTCACTTGTCATGGCTTGTTTCATGAATTGGTCTCTCTCTATGGGGGCATTTGGTTTCTTTAGATTCTAGGTGTTGCTGTCTGTCTTTGCAACGCCTGATGAGTATCCTCTTGATAATTTTTCAGTCACGCTTCTCAGATGACCAATCGCTTAGTTACATCTCCCCACTTCCTTCTCCTTCCTTCACCCCCTTTCTTCTTCCTTCTCCTGCTCAGCTCAACGCTTTGAGACTTTCAGGATATGTTGTCCTGGCTTGGTAGCCAACTTTGAAATGTCTTTCACTTGTCAAAGCTTGCATTAATCTTGTTGCAGACTTCTGAACAGGACACTCCTAAAGGTAGATGGGCCATTCAAAATGAGATTTACATCAAGTCTTTAACAGGTAAACCTAGTGTTTCTGGTATTAAACAGGATTCATGACTTCATATATCAACTTCCTAAATATAAACTTATCTTACTGGCAGAAGCTATTCGCAGATTTATGATGGCCAGGCCAGCTCTAGCAAGTTTGGACACAATCAGCTGGATAAAACTGAATGGCAGCTTATGCAACCTGTTATTCCTTGGTCTGATATGTTAGCTACCACTTGTTTATTTGTGGGGTGTTTTTTAAAAATATTTAATCTAAAAGGAGAAATATGTTGTTTCAAATTAGTCAGGAAAGGAAAGTAATTCATGATGACAACATTAGCTTTAACTCCAGTTACGAAGCTGACTCCCTGTTTGAGCTAGGTAGCATTCCAAGCTCACGCAAAGAATTTTCCCAGCATATTTAAGAATCCATATGAACAGTAAGCTATGCTGAATGTTTATTACTGTGATTGTCCCTCTTTTATTCATAATGTCACCAGCAACTTGTTTTCACATTTCCCCTTTGCAGGGAGAATTGTTTCTTTTTAAACAAGTGTAAAATTGGTTATACTGTAATATTCATTTAACAAAAACCTGTTGTGTGTTGTTTTCTCCAGTGCAAAAATAAAAGTCATGCCCAAGCACTTAAAAGGAGGGAAAGTTTATTCCTTAAGGAAAAAGTATTATATAAGTATGCTTTTTATTTTAACTTTTCTATAGTACTATACTGTGCAAGGTGCTGCAAAAAAACACTGCCTGTTCCACCCAAAATACTGCTTCAAGACCCAAAGAGTGAAGGATGTGAAGTATACTTTCACAGGCTGTTTTTTCTTCAGCTTTGCCGTTTTACCGCTAGCATCCTTAAACATGTCATCTATGACAAATCAGTAACTGAAATCATAGTATATCTGGTTAGGTGAGTATTTGGGCAGAGGGAGACCTTTTTTACTGGAGTTCTTTTCAAGATTCTTTGAAGCCAACTCCTTTGTTCTGATCTGATTATTCTAGTGCATTGATCAAAATTGCCAAATGGTACTGAAATAGGTGTTTGCTGACATCGTTAGCTTGTTTATCGAGTCTTCCTTTGTTGCTTCTTTCATGCTTCTGCTGTATTTTACTCTTCCTTGATTTCTCTGCCATGATCTGTGGTGCTTTTTTGCTGTCGTTAGGGAAGTGTCACATTGGGTGTTACAGTAAAACAGACAATATTGCAGTTGGGTTCAAGGTTCCAGTAGGGAGCACTAGATGCTGCAGAAGCATCTTCTGCTGCAGCAGAAAGGTAGAGTATGTACCTTCTTTTAAGGTGATTGTGTATTAAGACCTCCTTTAAAACCAAAATAGGTTTTGATGCAACAGTTTGCCAAAAATTGAGTATTTCTTACCTGTTATGTCCTTGACTGGGATACCTTTGCTCCGTGTTTTGTCTGTGCGTAACTTGGTGGCAGTATTGTGACTGCAAATAACCACATTAAACAGTTTTCTGATTCAGTTTAATATAGCTGAATTTTTTTATTGAGAGGGTTTATTTTGGACACTGCCAAATAGGAGAATTTTAAGTATGTTATTAATGGTACCACTAGCTAACTCAGTACAGATATGTGACATAGACAGGGCAATGCTGAATTTAACTTACGCTAAACTTAGTAGAGTTGAAGACAGGAATAAACCTAGTTTTGTTTTGCCTTGTGTTTTAATGTGACTGACTTGCCTTTCCTGAAGAATTAATATTCGGTTTTCTTACTTTCTAATACATAAAGCCAGAGTCAACTTGTTCAAAGTCCGATTTTATCATTTGAGCTGCATTATATCCCAGACATAGCAAGTTCATTAAGATTTTTACATTTGCATATTAAAAATTAAACAAGATTTTAGTATTTGCATGTTAAAATGAGTTGAGAACCACTTTGTTCTGTTTTTTGTTCAGGTATGTGGGGGGTTCTGTAGCAGAAGAGCTTTAGTGTCCAGAGGGCTCTGAACCAATACCGTCAAAATTGTTTTAATTACAGCTGATGTTAATAAAAAAGGGAACTGTGACTTTTGCTAAATGGCCTTGACAGTATGAGCTATGTAAAATGCTTTCACACTGACAAACCTGATTTCCTTCTGTAATGAAGTAGCTGGTTCTGCAGATGAGGGGATAGCAGCAGATGTTTTTCTGCCTGACATCAGTGAGGCCTTGGACTTCATCTCCCATAGTATCCTTATAAACAAATCCATGAAATAGTCCACTTATCCAGGCAATATAATAAGGTGGCTGAGCTGTGCATCTCAGAGAGTTGTGCTTAGTAGTGCAGATGGCAGCTGGCTACTTGTGGCATCCTATTGAGGCTTGACACTGGAGCAAATACTCTCTAAATTCTTTATTAGTGAACTGGATGAGGGGACAGAGTGCATCCTCAGCACGTTTACAGATGATACTGAATTGATGGGAGCAGCCGATACATGGGAGGTCGGGGACACTACTGAGGGGGACCTCAACAGCCTAGGGGAATGGGCTGACATGTAGTTCGGCTAAGGTGAGCGCAAAGGCCTGTGTGTGGGAGCGAGTAGCCCCATGCACCGGTAGCGGCTGGGGGCCGGTGGCTGGGGAGCAGCTCTGCGGACACCCACCCGGCAGTCCTGAACAGCCAGCAGCGAGCCCTTGCGGCAGAGCCCCAGCTACACCCTCAGCTGTGCTAGCAAGAGGGTGGCCAGCAGGTTGAGGGAGGTCAATCCCTTTATTCAGTACCTGTGGGACTGCATCTAGGTACTGGGAGGGGGGGGGAAATCACAATAAATGGTAGTCAAACACAGAAACGGGTTGCCCGCAGAGGCTGTGGAGTGTCTGTCCTTCGGGTTACTCACAGCTCCATTGGACGTTACTCCAAACAACTTACTCTAATGGCCCTGCTTCGAGCAGGGTGTCAGACAACCTAAGTTGCTATCTGTTACTCTGAGCTTCTGCCTCTTATAACCCCAAGAACCAAACAGCAAAAATGATCATCTGCAGGCTGAAACCTGAAATGAATGGAARCCTTTTGTACTTTGGATGGTGATGGCTCTTCCATCACTCTCATGAGGGTTTTTTTTGAAATCACTGTTTGTTCATGTGGCAAGTAGGAAAACAACTTTTTGACTAAATTAGTTTTTTGGTGTATAAATGGTGTCTTTAAAATGCGCAGTTCATATTCCTTTCAGCACCATGTAAAAAGCAATATGCTGAAGATACCTGTATCGGCAAGGTGGCAAGAGAGAAGAAATGTAAAACTGTTCCTGAAAGTAGAGAAGTTAAAATAAAGGCTAATACTTTCAAATTTACTTGCTTTAGTAGCTGAACTGTAGAGGTGAATGTCTAAAAAATGAGTTTTCAGTCCCTTAATAATGAACATCTGGAAAAAAAAAGTTTAGTATGTATGTTCCCAGATATGCTCTTCAGGCCTCTGTATTTGGAAAATATGAATGTAAATTGAATCGTATGGTGATACCATAGGGGGGGGAAGGGTCACTCATAGCATTTTATATGATCAGAGAATGATTGTGTGTGGAGTTTAAGTTCCAGTTGTTAAGGAAACAATAAATTTTAAGGGAAAAAAGCATGCTTTGAGAACATGTAATTGATATTAAGGAGATATATGTAATCRTTAAGGATAGTCTACTAGTGAGGAGTATGAAACTAAAAACTTTTCACGGGTTGTTTTTTCCTTTTCCTAAACAGACTTTGCTGGAATATGCAGAAAAGTGGAAAACATCGGAAGACCCTCTGCCCCTGTTAGAGGTGTATACAGTGGCTATCCGAAGTTATGTTAAAGCACGACCTTATCTTACCTCTGAGTGTGAAAATGTAGCCTTTGTGCTTGAACGTTTAGCACTGTGAGTATGTTTTTCAGTTACTAAAACCAGCCTGTATGGTATTAACTTTTCACTRCCTAAAAGCTTTCCCAATTCAGTTCACAATCTATAGAAATTCTAAATAGAATTCTCACATACAGTATTCTTCCTTGTGGTGAATGCTGTATGTGAGAGAGAATATCTTTGGTTGTTGGAAATGGGGCAGTCTTGAGAAAGACTCCTGATCTAGGACAAGCCAACATCCCTGGCTTGAAACACTTTGCTGCTATTGATCTGCATGCAGTCTGAAAGTCCATCAATTTACACAGGCTGTTACAGGCTCGGACTTCAATGAGAAATACATCTTTTTTTTTTTTTTTTTTTTAAATAGATGTCTTTTAGAGAGTTTGCTTTTACAGTTTCTGCAAGTGTTCATGACCTTCTTTTCTTTATATGTTCAGAGAAAGCAAACTGTTTTATGACTTTGGTATTTCAAACAAATAACTATTTGGATACTAGAATAAAGAATTGTTCATTATACATTTTAAAAGCCAAAAATTGCCTTAAATAATATTCCCATTTGACTTCCAGAAGCTGTATTGAACTTCTACTGTGTCTGCCTCTTGATTTACCTGAAAATAAATGGGAAGAATTTCAGGCTTTTGTACAGGTGAGAATGATTCATGAAATGAAGACTTAATAGCTTTTAAGAATGGTTTGGAAACCTAGGGATATTAAGTATGTAGCATGTCTGAAGACTTGTTTGCTGGTGGCTGATAAAGATCAAGGCCTTCAACTGGAAATCCTATGTATTCTGCAGTAATTGCTGTCAGTCATATCATTTGTCTGTCATAGTTCATGTAGCAGCTGTGGAGAAAAAAATATTTTTAGATACTTGAAAGAAAGCTCATGTTTTAAAAGGTATTTGTCTGTTAACACTGTTAGAAATGAAATAATATCATATAAGTCATTCTTTACTATTTATGGTTGTACATTTGAGACTTATGAATGAAAGACCTATTGATACTTMAGGATTGTTAGATCTCCCACAGGGCACTAGCTGGTTAAGGATTAGAGCTCTGCTTTAAAGGAGGGTGTTGAAACAAGTTCAGCTCCTCAGTATTTATCAGAAATATGTAGTGGGAGGTACTGCCTACAGTTAAAAAAAAAAAAGTGGGAGTTAGGGAGAAGTAAGGAATAATAGTGAAAAAGACCAGGTACAGTTACCTCAGGATTCTCAGCCTAAATAACATAGGAAGATGCAAGGCTGTTTCTTAGAGTGAATTTTGACTAGCAACTGCCTGATGTAAATCAATTCTGAAGAGGTGTGTTTGGTGTCGGGAGGTTCCACAGGTTTCAGAGCAGGTGGAAAAGTAAAAGGAAAGTGAAGGGAGAGAGATGAGCCCTTTCTTTTTTTTTTTTAAGGAACAGTGTTAGTTGTGCATTGCTACTTAAGCCATAGATTTTTGCAGGTATTTAGTTTGCTCCCAAGCATACATCTGCTCCCAGAATTTATCCTAGTATCTAAATGCAGTAGAAACTATTTTAGCTGATTTTAGGACTCCAGCCTGCCTTCATATTTGCATAGAACCATGCAGTGAGGTCTTATAGCTTAAATCTTTCACCTTTACAAAAATATTATTTTCAGTGTCTCCAGTGCGTAAAAATTGAGCTGCTGAAGAGTGAAAARAATAAGAGTTTAGGCAGCTGGTGCCAGACCAATATGTGGACCAGAGAATTTGCTAATATGTTTTTAAAAGGGAGGCCTATTTCAAAATTTAGTTTCAGAAATTTAAAAAGTAGCCATGTTAATAAATCTCAAGGCGAGTTTGGAGCACTCAATAATTTTGGTTTCTCAGCCTAARTCTTAGGTGATGGAGGCAAAAGTAAAACCCCTATAGGCTGAATATTAGGATTGTTTAGTTATACATTTAACTCTTTATCTGATAAGGGGTTTTTTTTTACATAAGGTATAAAGGAGTATAAAAGACATATTCTTAATATCTTTTTTTAACAATACTTTGTTTTGTAAAATATATTCTTCAGGTGGCTCATAAAAACTTGATGGAAAATGGCAGCCGGGAACTGCACATTTTAACTACACTTACACAAGAGAAGGGAGTGTGGAAGAACCCAGTGTTGTGTGGTATTCTTTCCCAGGAACAGTTGGATCCAGATAAAGGTAAAATTTAAAATGATGATTTGGATAAAATATGCCTCATTTTTATAATACATTGAAATATTATTATGATATATGGAAGTCTTTTGTTGAATATAGTTCATGTGATAATGTATAAGCTATATAAATAAATACACTTGTAGCATTGTCTGAATTATTAAGACAGTATGTTCCTAGGAATATAAAAAGAATTTAGTGTTGGTATTTTGCATAAAATGTAATGATACCTGAAGATCTCTTGCCATTTTCTTTATAAGCYGTGTGAAGGGAGATTACATACAGGCTATTTTACGATGGGGTAAGTTCAGTACTGGTATGCAAAAATTATTTGACATAAAACAAAAAATACATTTTTTTTTTTAATGAGAATGGCATTTACTCAGTTATGAAATGCAAAGAAAGCCATTACCGAAGATGCATTTAGACCAGAGTTYTGAGAATGGCTAACAGCAGTTGCATAGGGAAGGGTATATAATCAGTTGAGGCTTACAGTGATATTTTCTTGATGTATTATTTCCATTGTTAATGATTTGCAATGCAGAAGTGGTATCCTTGTGTTAATAAGTCTTAGCTGGTTTTTTGATTCTTTGCCTAATTGGTTTTAGAATCTGTATGAAGCGTCACACCTAAGCGTCTGTGGCAGAGTTACACAGTTCTCACGTCAAGTAAAGTAGTTCCTCTTACTGTCTGCCTCCTTTTAGCCTGATCCCTGCTTATTTTGTGTGATATTCTCTATTTATTAAAAAGTAAACTATTCTCGCGTCTTTTAATGAATGCATCGTAAGACATGATTTGTCAGACTGCTGTCATATCCCATCTTTTCTCTTCTGTAGTGTCCATTCCATACCATCTTCTAGCTTTACTGTCCCATTCCTCATTTGGGGGACCAAAGGTTTATTCAGCAGTCAACATGTAGGTGTACTGATTTGCTGCTTCATTCTGTATTTCTTTCGTAATATTTCCTAACATTAGACTTGCTTCTTGACTGAGCATTGAACCGATGTTTTCTTAAAATTGGTTTAGTCCCGATTTCTTTCTTGAGGAGTAGTACCTATTTTAGTGTTAGGACTTTCCTGTAATACACAGCCTATTTTTTCTGTATGTACAGTTAGGACTGCATTTTTTCCCAATGAAAATCACTTTGGGGTTTTTATCAACATTTTTATTTTGTCTRTTATGCCACATTATGGAGTGCAGTCCTCTTCAGCCTTTTACTGTTGGCGTGTTTTTACTACCTTGCTTTTATCAGCACGTTTTTGTCACCTTATTCTCTATCCCGCTTTCCCAAATATTTATAAAAATGCYCGACAGCAGAGGTCCTGATACAGATCCTCAGGGAATCCACTGAGAGTTTTTCTTTTTTCCTTTTTGATTTTAACTGATAACTTATCTGTATAAGGATCTTCCTTTTACTACCAAGATAGGTTGGTATCTTTAGGGGTTTTGAGGGACTTCTTTTAATGCCTTTAGAAAATTAATTAGATGTCCTTTATTCATATTATCACAACTCCCTCAGATAAGTCCAGTAAATGTATAATGTGATTTATTATTTTTTTTACAAAAGTCGTGCTTACTCTTCCACAAGATTTGCATTTTACCGTTTCTTCTAATAATTTATTATGCTTCTAATACAGATTTTGGATTGATAGCAGTTCTCAGAGTCCGCCGGAGTACTCTTTTACTAGCTTCCTATCAACCATCTTCTAGTCCTCTTAACAGTAAGGTACTTCGAAGAGACAGGTTTAATATTTTACTTGCCTTATACTTGAGGTTTTTTAAGAACTCCCTCATGAATCTGGTTTTGATGACTATTTGTTTTATCTGTGCTTTCCTGGAAGTTTTTAATGGACATTTCAGGATTCCTTTTACTCCTGAATGTTGTTTACTCAGGATGCTTCTGCCTTGGACTTGACTGACTGACTCCTGTTACAGTTATTACTTGTATCAGTGGCAAGATTGTCATACTACATATCCATATTTTTGTTACTTAGTTGACAAGCTGCTCTCTAGCTATTGTTATCCTCTGTAATATTGCATTGTTTTGTGTCACCTTCTTGCCAATTTGAAGGATATTTTAGTAATTTGAAGGATATTTCAGTAATACCAAAACCCCATTGCCCGGAGAGCTGGCTTTCTCGTCTCTAATCCAGCACTCCCACTGGCTACCACTTACCCTCTTTCAGTGGACAACTGTCTCTCAGCAGTCTTCAACCTTAACTCCAGCATAGCAGTCTTTGGAATATTTGTAAACTTCGCTTACAGGATTTTGGTTTTGTTCTTAATGTTGCCTTTACCATTTGCTATTTCAGAAGTTCCCAAGTATTTAAGTAGTCAGCTTGTTACACTGGGATGTTATCATTTGGCAGATTTGATCAACTCGGTCTTTGAGTGATAGTTAGTGTAAACATTTCCCTGACAGAGATTAAACAACTAGTTGAGACTGGAGATGTTTTTCCTAGTATCATCCTCGTAAGCTTTTGTTGCCTATATTTGTTTCAGTTGTTTCTTCATGTTTGTTTTATTTTATTTCAGCCTTGGTAGTCTCAATTATGAGCTATTCAGAGTAATTATAACCTATTCAGAATCTTTGACATAACCAGATATCTGCTGAATTTTAGGTCAGTGATTATCTCTTCTTGAAGGCCGCTGTTGTTGACTCCTGAAGGTCAGTTTGCCTCTTTGCGTCTCCTGTTGGAAGCATAACTAGGTGTTGTTTCATCTCAGAGACAGATCCTTTTGAATTCCTCTATTTTCAAATTGTACAAACTCAGGACATAACGTGAGAGACAAGTTCATTTTCTCTGACCACACAGCACAGCTGGTTTGTTCTGATTACCGTCAAGCAAATGCAGGCTTGTCTGAACTGGACTATTCTCTTGCTCTCCTAGTTTTGGGAATGGACTATTGCATGGGTTCCACCTAAATATGAGCAGGAAGTACTCACTTCCTAAGATGTTAGGGAGAGTATTCTCTGAGTACTGTGTCATTAAGTCATTGCCTTACTCCTGACTGCTTTGGGCACAGCTCAGTTTTCTGATGAATGTGTGTCTATAAGGATTCATGCACTAAGGAGCTCAAAAAAAGTAGAGGATAGATACGCAGTTGTTTGAAGTACTGACGAGAACAGCGTGCCTGTCACTGATGTCTTTGATGCTTATGGATATTACTRCATTACTACAAGATGTTCATGCAGTACTATGATATAAAATAGTAAAATCTGTCTTGAACTGTACTGCAGGAACTACATACATACATTAGATACAGATTTGTGTGTGTGTGCACATATAAAATCTTTTCACACTGGAAATACTTTCTGACCACTTGGTTTGTCACCTGCTTGGGTGACAAACGTTGACATTGCCCTGGATTTTTAGCCCATCTCTGATCACGAATACTGGGAAACCTGGCTTAAGTTACTAGATTCTGTGCCATACATGTCACCAAATAAAAGAGAATCTCCTCTTGGGAATCATTGTAATGTTGATACTCCACTTGAGTTGCTTCTGAAGAAAATTTCTCTCTCTCCCCGTGCAAGTGGAACATCAGCATTGTCATTTGGGGCTCTGCTTGTTCCCACAATGCTAGTCTGTTTTGTATGGAGGACTAGCCTGGAAATGGGCATTTGGATTCCTAATGAGCAGAATATATTTTTTTCTTATTCTTGAATGGTGACTCCAAAGAAAATTTATTTGCAGAAACTGAATTGTCAGCAGGGTCTTTGGATGTCATTTGTGGGCCCCCTAAGTGGACATCTGGAGTTGATAGCACTACTCATGGCTGCCATCTGAGAGATTTCCTGAGAGAAACTCTTTCTGAGTTTCCTGAATCTGTTTGGTATTGTGTCATGAATCAAACTACATTCATTTGAAGAATGCCCAAGCAATATTCCACTCCCTCAGAGCAGTTCAGTGCCGAAAAGAGAGATCCTTCCCCCAGTTCTGCGTATCTTGTTCCTTGCTTCTGTCCCTTGCCTATGTTTTTATACAACAGGACACACAACAATTACGCGACTAGGCCTGCAAATTCTTGATTCAAATTCTGGTTCCTCAATAGTATTATCTCTTAAAAGTGTGCTCAGGAGCTGTAAACTAGTTGCTTATTCATGTGAATTATCTTCTTTTTCCACCTAAATCTGTCTCCTATGTCTTTAAAGAATGTCTATCAAATTTTGAGTTTTGTCTATGTAGCATCATGGACATTTTAGACTTAAGAGATCACCCAAAGTTACATGATCCCATTGGGTCATGAGGATAGCAAAGTACCAATCTTCTCAAATAATTTTTCAGAGATCCTTTATGAGCACGTTGGTAACATTCTTTGCTGTGGGGCACCGCTCAACCAATTTCCATCGACCTCAAATAGTGGGAACAACTAGTGTCAGTACCAAAGCAGAAAGAAATTTGGAGAGAGATCCTAGGTGTGAAAATAAAATATCTTATCCACATCATTAAACTCAAGATGGCAGTATTAGCTGTGATCACTGACTAGTCTGAAAGTAAATGGTTCATCTGCTTTAGCACTCGACAACTGTTTTCATATTGCTATCAGACATTGCATTGCATTTGCATGTTGTCTGGACCTGCTACTACTTCAGGTTTCAGCTGCATGGCTACTTTTTTCTTGAGATTGCACATGAGAGAGATTGCATTCCTCTTGACAGAGAAATTTTCCATGTTTCTGTGCTTCATTGATTCATTAGGGAAGGAAACCTTTCTTCATGTGATAGTGGATCTTTTGTCTTATTGGCCTCCTCCTGAACTACCAGATAGCTTAATTTGAGATCAGGGCTGATTTAGTCTTGAATTGAAGCTGATCAGAATTCATGACAACCAGAAYTTATGTTTCTTGAAGTGGTGTTAGCTAATCTGGTCAGCCTTATTGCTTAGAGTACCAAACACTGAAAGCTGAAGTATGCCTAAGTGGTTTGGGTTATGTGATAGCCTATGCAATGGTAAAATACTGTACTACTGCACTTCCACCTTCAGTTTCTGTCAGTGTGGCTTGTGCTTTTCAGTATGAACTTGTTTTTCCRTCCTCAGGGTTGTCATTTTCTTGTAGTGATGGTGAAATCCTTCAAAGCTGTCATTGGTATCTCCTCAGCAGGCACTGAGGGTGAGTGGAAGAACTGTCTAGAGGAAAAGGATCTGAGATAACCCTACAAAAAGTCAGGCTGATGCTGCTTTTTTTTTTATCTGATTCTGATTATCCTTAGAGTTTTAAACCTGGATGTCAAGAATTAAGTTCTTGAATTTTTCATAAGTTTAAATGTAGTAGGCAGACTTCTGAAATATGTGCCACTGAGAAGAGGTTCAAGGATACAAACATCACTATTCAGAGATTATCAAGGTGGATGACAGGCAGGTTAGAATTTAAACAGCCGGCATGGAACTATTTTCAGTAATCAAGAGCATCCGCCACCAGAAGTCGAATGATACCAGCAGCCTCACTTTTTTTAAAAAAAAAAAAAAAAAAAAAAGTGTTTGCATCCTGGGTATATTCAAAGCAGCCACCTGGAACTTCTTTTACCCTTTCACCAGACAGTATGCCATCGTAGAAGCATCCAGGATTGGTGCTGCATTCAGCAGAATTGTGCTGAGATGTTGTTTGCATGAAGGATTCTGAGACCCAGCTCCAGGTAAATATGAAAGTATCGAGTACAGTTCAGAGTCACCCACAGTGTGAACGCACATGTGGACTAACACTTGAAGATGACTAAAGAGGTTACTGACTAGTAACTGAAGTTCTTTGAGATGGATAGTCCACATGTACATTCACCTCCTGCCTTCATCCTCCTTGGCCAGAGCGAGGTCGAGAAGAAAAAAAGGTCTTTGGTAGATTAATCTATACCTACCCAAGAATTGGCGAAGGGTAGAGTTAGTAGGATTATGAGTGCTTTCAGTAAGGCAAAAATGCTTTGTGCTCTACAAGTCCTCCAGTCAGCCAAAACGTGACATACATGTGGACTGTCCACCATAGAGAACTTACTACTACAGAACTGTGCTCGCGGCTTATTCATGCTCTTGTGTGCTACTAATCTATGGATTATCTTTTCTCTTTTTTAATTCATGTATGGTATAAGCATTACCTGTAATAAAAGTTCATGGTAGTTCTTGCGGATTTGACATGGAATCACTTGGTAGTATGACCTGAGACTCCAGCTATGGGATTCAGGGGAATAACGGAGAAACTGTATCTAAAAGGTTAGATTCCAGTATCTCCAAATTTATCTGCCAGAGTTAGTAGATCACAGTACCATCTGTCAGATGTCATCTGCTTGTCTTTTTTTTCTCTCACGTTAGTTCTGTAATTTTATATGAATTCTGCACATGCCTTGCACAAAGATAAGTTTCTGAATTTTAATGAATGGTGAAGCATTGCACAAAAACATTTGATAATTCTTCCACGAATCATGCTATTAATAAACYATATCGTTCTCAATAAATACTTCAGGTTTTGAGCTCATAGAGGTTAACTAACTTGTGCTGAAAAAGCAGTTGTGCCTCAAAGCATTTTTATGAAGTTATATTTGTTATGGTAAACTTAACAATTTGTCTACAATAACTTTTGAAATATATAAAATATGTTTTAAAATGTTAAAAAAAAAAAAAAAACAAATCTTATTCTTAAGACTCTTCACCACAGACTTACTCCTGCAACCTTGGCACTGATTTCTTGTCTCAAAATGTCGTACATAAATTTAATTAAAACTTGTGCTTTGAATGAGCTTTCAGATGTTAACTGTAATTATTATGATCGCTTGGATTAGAATAAAGGCTTAAGAGCTAATATGTAGCTTTAACTCTGAGGTCTTCCTCTATCTTGTTGAGAAGATAACAGAAAATGTTCTGATGCTTATGCAAGGTAGTCTGGCTGAAGCAGTAAACACTAAAGGAAGAGGATTACTGAGAACTAGCAGATAGAACACAGTCTCTAAAATATTAAATGCAGTAATTATAATAATAAATCACAGTGAAATGTCTTGGGTTACCAATATAGCTTAAAGTCTAAGGTCTTCCTGTATCTTGTTACAGAAATAAGGTAAAATGTTCCAATGTTATTCCAGGCAGACTAGCTGGGAGTAGGCACTGTGGGTGAAAGGATTACTGGTACCTGGTAAGAGGAAGAGCAAGGCTAAAACTACTGAATGTGATTAATCAGTAGGTCATTTGTGGGTTGACAAGAGTATGAACATTTTTTATAAGGCATTGGTAATGACATTAAAGGAACATTTATTCTGCTGCTTAAAATGCAGATGTCCTCTAATAAACACAGAAATGGTTACCATCTACCAATTGTCTGTTAGTGCGCTCTAGTTTTCCTTTGTTCCTACATGAATAAAAATCTGGTCATATCTTCATTGATGTGGAGAAAGGAAGAAAGAACTCGTATTTGATTGAGTATTCTTACACATCAGTGAGCCATCGTTGATCATTTGTAATAGTGCACAAGGATCCTGAACAAATAACTAACAAATTGGTTGAAATAATTCAATCATAAATCTGAAAATGCATGAAAGATAATGATGGGGTCTAAGAGGCCTGATTTCTGCAAAAAGGCAGTATTTTCTGCCCTAAAATTCTGTGCACTAAAATGGTAAAAAAGAAAATGGTTGACCTAATTTCGATTGCAAGATGGGCTTTTAGTAATACCCTGTATAAGTAGCTGGAAGAAGGAGAAGTCATGAGATAAAATGAAATATGGTCATGAATCAAAAACTAACTAGGATGGGAGGAAGCAAAGAATAAAATGAGGTGGTCTTTTTTCTTTCGATAAACCTCATGTTTGGTATACTAACACTCCAAATAGTAGAGAGGTAATTAATTTTGCAGATGCTGAAATTAATTATTTCATCAAGACCGAACAGGACTTTGGAAGTCAAGAAAATATAAATTAGTTGAATGGGAAACAGAATTCAAGTGAAATTGAAGGCGAGTAAATTAAGAGGAATATAATGAATGTTTCTACCAAGATGTGTCAGAAAGTGAGTGCTGCAAATGCCCAGAAGGTTTCAGGAAGGCATAATGAAAATACTCAAAGGCTGGAAAAAATCTTATTTAGGAAAGATCAAGATTTTACCCTAAGATTGAAAGAATATCATGAATCTGCTGTTTTTCAGGAAAGAATGGAAACAAAAAACACTAGAAAATTCTGTTGTTTTTAAAAGATGAAGGAATGTGTCATGAAATTAAGATGTGTGTAATTGAAAACCAAAAAAATTTTTCATGCAGTATGTAACTAGCTTGTGGAAATAGTTGTCTCAGGAAGCGGTTGATGTCAAAAGGATTAAACAAAATCGATTGTATCTGTGTCTCTAGTTTTAATAACTAACTGTAAATATTTTGGAGGTAGTACTAAACCTCATGCTTCAGAGCTGAAGTAATTCTGATCTTGAAGATCTGGATGAGACCTGAGATGTACATGTAAGAGTAGGAACATTACCCTGTGCTCTCCTTTTTTGTAGGATTCTTGCATCTTCCACTGAAGGAGCTAGAGTTGGGTTGTTAGCATAGACAGTAGAGTTTTAACTCTGGTGGCAGCATATCTACAGAATATAGTTGAATAAAATACAGCCATTCCTGTGTCTTTGAGTTTTAAACTATACACAGTCAAGTGTATACAAGACAAGCCTCTTTTTTGTAGGAAACTTACTTGGCTGAAAAACTTTTAAAGGAGTTTGACTTCATGGTATGGATGTGTAATACAAAATATTCAACACCAATACAAAGAACTTCAGATGCTTCTACAYGTGTCACATTCATCGTTCTGTAGCAAGGTCTTTAATAGGCAACTATTAGCAAAGGCATAGCACAAACACATAAAGAAGGATGTGAGAGAAGTGGTTTTGCGTTATTTGTCTTACTGTAGAACTATAATTAAATGGTATTTAAATATTTTAATATTTATATGCTGTCTAAATCTGTTTTGTGTGCAGCTATTTTTCCAAGAAATTAGAATGAATTAAAACCTGCAGGTAGATAAAAGGTCTTCTGTAGCAGGGAATCCTTGTAATAAACAAGTACGGTTCTCAAAGACGCTTTTTCTTGTCTACGCTTCGTACCTTTTTTGATTTGTATAAATTTTAGGGGTTAACCATGAATAAGTATATGCCATCTGTTAACTCTGTAACCTGCTGTGAAACATGTATGTAATACTTTGGCTTGTTTTTCTTTGAAGTGAATGAATTTTTAGTGTTTGAAGGCCCCGTCCTGCTGGATATGCGTATTAAGCACCTAATGAAAACAAAGCAGTTAATGCAAGCTACTGCCCTGGCAAAACTGTGCTCTGACCATCCAGAAATCAGTGCAAAAGGCAATTTCAAGCAAACCTACCTGGTCTGTCTTTGTTCAGGATCACCAAATGAAAAACTAATGGAAGAAGTAAGTAAAAAGTTTTAAGAACTTTTTTTAGACTTATTTCTTTAATGATAATAAAGTCACTAGTCATAGACTGTTTTTCTGTAGAAGAGGTTTTTCTTTTAAAATACGATCTGAAATGTTTTTGGTATTTTGTTGGGTTTTTTTTCATGTAAGTCACTGTTAAGCTGACTAGTAATGACTTGATTAAAACACTTGTGGAAGTGTAATATTAGGTCACTAGTAGCCATTTTCTGCCTCTGCCACAACTATATGTTTGATTTTGCTTGAAGTATTTTAAAACTCTGCCTCAGATCTTGTTAGTAAGGTGAAGATAATGGTTTTCCCACTCTTACTATTTTAACTATAGCTTTTTGTGTAGTACCTAGTACATAGAATGGAGCCTTTTAGATGCTACTTTTAGTTCAGAGAATAAAGGTAACCTTTTTTGACCCAAATGCCTGGGTGAAATTGAAGGTGAAATCAGATATTTGATCTGGTTTGAAATATAAAATCCTTGTTATTCAAATGCAAACGTCAAAGAAGATGACAGCTTTGCTCTTCTGCATTCTTTCAGGTGACATCTTAATTTCTCACGCCAGCCCAAACTTTTATCTGAGCTTTTTTCCTTCTTAAAGGAAAACTAACTGCAATTGTCAGTTTTCTTGACTGTCTGCATCTCTCTGCTGTCTTTTTGTCTCTGTCACTTTTTTATGTTAATAATAAGTATTAAGCATATTGAAATTCATCATAAAGGGGTGAAAACTATGCAATGATTAGAGTTGGAAAAGTTTCCTACCCTAGATATAGATTAAATTCTAAGATGACAGCTTCTCACTGGGCGTGTTCTTCTGATGCTCAGTAGGATCGGATCGGTCTTACCCTCCCAACTCTGGCTGCTGTAGGCCCTGTCAGAACAGGCTCAGGAGGAGCTGTGACAGGGCTGTGCAATCTCGTGTTTGTTTGCTGAAGACTCTCAATGGAACTTGGAATTTGTGACCCTGCAAACATGCTTCCTTCATTACTCAGCCCCACCGTGCTTCCAAAGCAGAATGGGCTCGGTCAGTGAATGAACTGTGAATCCCATGGACAAAAGGAATTGGGGTAGCCTTGTTTCTTAGGATGCCATAACATACAGATAAGTTCAAATTTGAGTTGTCACAGAGAACCTAATTCAAATATTTCCAAACCTTGGATTGCTTGGGTTGCTTAGCTTTGCAGCAACCCAAGCTGCTTAGCTTAGCTTCAGCTGCAACACAATTTGCAGTATTACTGACCATTCTCGAAAGTTCATATATTACCAGCAGAAGGCAGATATGCTATTAACATGTCAAAGTGGACTTCTGAACTGAGAAGGATAGTCATTTCGTAGTGTGAGAACAGTAAGAAAATGGAAAAAAAAAAAGGTAAACTGCAAAGAAGTCCAGCTCACTCTTCAGTGGTATGGCAATTTTGATATCCATTCAGAATAGATGGAAAAGTAGCATTTGAGCTCATTTTCAGCTTGGATTAGTCTGTTTGCTTCAATAATGTGAAGAATTCAGATCTGCAGTATGTGAAATGTTAGACTGACAGACCTGATGGCTGGGCCTGTACAGACCGTTGCTGGAAACTGGGTCCCTTAGGAACTCTGAAAGGCTGGAAAAACATTTCAGAAAAAAATTCCYCTTATTGTAAGCTCAGTTTCCCTTGTTCTTTCCTAAGCTTTTAACTGCTGGTCCCTGTCTGAGATGGGGCGCTGAGCAAAGCAGACCTTCAGTCTAAATTGGTATTACAGTTATGTTAATCCATCCTCTCTGAGGTCTTGAGAAATGCAGGKTTTTTTAGAAGATGACTTTGAGGTTATTAAACCTCAAATTATGTTCAATGAAGGGTTATTAGTATATTTACGAAGTCTCAGTTTAGAGGAAAAAATGAGTTGCTGTACTCTTCAAAATTGTAGTTTGATTGCTGGACCARTAGCTGGATACCATGGTGCCCAACCAAGCTGTGCTGCCACCTTATCCAAAGTGCCAAACTAGCTGGGTGTTTGGGTGGGTGCTTCTGTTTCTTGCTTTGGGTGGTCTTGTGATTTCTCGAGAGAGACTTCCAACAGTTCTGTTGCAATGGTAAAGTTATTCTTCAACTGCCAGTGTCAAAGAATACATACCAGCATGTCCTGCCAGATGCACTAACTGATGCCATCAAGCCAGCCTGCTGAGAATCAAATTGGACAGTAGTTGTTACAACAAGTGTGCTGATTCAGTACTGATAGAACTGTCTAGTACTACCGGGCAACTGTGGTTTTTCCTTTGTTTTGCTACAAAACTAAGTGCTTCCATCATTGCTTGAACAAATAAGTTACGTTGCAGAGACTAGAAGAGCATTCAGTTGACCTGCTTCTTACTGTACAGCTTCCCTTTTCTTTTTATCTTTGATTTTTTTAAAAATACTGGAACATTCATGTTAAACTTTGGATTCATTAATCGTCCAGCTATTGTATTAAAGCAGTAGTAACATCAGTGACTAGTAAACTGGTTTGTGTTAGGCTACAATTTAAAGTTATAAATCTGTTTTATTACAATTATCATATGTGTGTAATATATATGAATAATTAATGTTGTAAGTTAAAATTTTTAGGTGACTGGGACAGTAGATACTATTAAGTTATGTCTGAGTAACAAGTTTATGTTCACTTTAATAAAACTTTCTGGTGGCATAATCAGTTTTGACACTCTATCTAGAAACGCACTGATTTGCTTTCAAGCTTATCACTATCTGATAGAGTTAAATATTCACTAAGTTCTAAATTACTGTCTTTTTGCAAAAGATCAGATGACTGTATGTCTGAAAATGAAACCACTTTCTTAGTCTTGGTGTTGTTTTCTTTCTTCCCTTCTAGATTGCAGAAGTAGATTGCAAAGATGCTCTAGAAATGATTTGTAACCTAGAATCTGATGGAGATGAAAAAAGTGCCCTAATTTTATGTGCAGCATTTTTATCTCGCCAGCTGCAGCAAGGAGAGATGTACTGTGCCTGGTGAGTTTGAATATTGTTTTCTGTCTAGTGGAACAAAAATTAGTTTTGGGAAGATAGAGCTGATACATAAGCCATAAGTTAACCTTATTTAGCTGATAAAAATCTATGAGCTAAACAGGAAGGATATAAGGCTCTTGGAAAGCTAAAAAAGAAAAGAAAAAAAAAAGTATTTGACAAGATTAGCTTCCATTATGGGAATTTGAAGGCTGCATGTATGATGAGGCATTTACAAATACCAGTAGCTGGTTATTAATTTTTTCTTGACAATAATCGTATGCTGTAGAAATAAGGAATTTAATATCTGCAGGCAGCTAGTCAGCGTTATGTCAACATTTAATGCTTAAATACTGTTCCAATCTGTCCTTGATTCATAACACAGTATTTCTTTCTCTAACAAACTTCTAAAAAAGAAGGAGCTCTTTACTAGCATAACCAAAATAATAAGCTAGATGAAGATACTTACTGTTTAGGGTTTGCTTTCATTAATGTGGGAACAAATAACTGGTCTTTGTTGGCAGATATTTGAGCTGTTAGGGTCTGAATTTCCAACTGCTAACAGTTTGGTTGTGCTTCCAAACCTGTACAATTCCTGAAGAATTTGCTTTGTTTGTGCATCTCCTTTTTATGTGCAGCAGCAGCAGAACATCTGCTAATGCAGGATTTTGCTTTAACAGATTCTGCTAAAGTTTTGGGGGTTACACCATTCCACAAGGTAGTAAATACCCTTGGCTATTTGCACCTAAGGAGGAATGAAGTAGTGAGATAATGTAGATATAGTAATACTGTTTGGCTTTGGGAGCTAATTTCTCACTAAATCACAGTTAGATTCAGCTCTTAAAGCAGAGCAGCTCAAGAAAAATATATCTACCACAGAGAAAAGCCATCCTCCTATAGCTGTTAGTAATTACTAAGAATTCAGAAGTGTAAAATTCCAGTCTGTGGAGTAGAGAGCAAACTACTTTGCAAGACTTTTTTCAAGGCCACATCATGAGTCTGTAAATTATGTAGCATAAATTGTGGTAATACCGGTTTTATTCTGATCTGTCCTTCTGGAATTGAGTCATTGTAATAATCTTGAAAATTAGATACTAATAGTGTGGGTATGTTAATAAAAGCTTTTCTCTGTAAGATAAGGTGTGAATAAATTCAGATTTTTTCCTTTCCCAAAGACAAAATAGAAACTGTTCTCAACCTTGCATTTCTTGTCATCAGATTAGTGGTTTCATTGCTGGCCCTGAAATATTGTTCTCTTGTTCTAGGGAACTGACTCTTTTCTGGAGTAAACTGCAGCAAAGGGTAGAGCCTTCTATTCAAGTGTATCTAGAGAGATGTCGTCAACTTTCAGTGTTAACTAAGACTGTTTATCACATTTTCTTCCTGATTAAAGTAATTAATTCAGAGGTAAGGATACTCCTGAAAGAATATTTTTGGCAATTTTAATGGAACTGTAATCAGGAAAATTTATGAAAGCTGCTTAGACATCCTGTCTCTTTGTGTAGCATCAGCTTTGGGGCAATCCTAATTGGTTTTAGGAAAGGCCGTAGCAACTTTCTTCTCCAGGTGAACCATAAGTTGATTCACTTTGAATCATTAAAACTTCTTTGTTCCTTTGGAAAAAAAAATTGGGGGATAAACAGAAGAGCTGGATGCCACAACTGAGATGAAGGAAAAACTAAAGGTGAGGTTATAGCCTCTGCTATTGTCCATGTCCTCTAAATGAGGTGTTTTCTGTTAGCAGGTCCTAACATTCCTCCTCTTTATTTTCCGTATTTCAAATATTACAGAAAAATTGAGAGGAAAAGCTTATAAGGAGAGGAAATGAAGGCTATATATCATATATAAGAAAATCACAGAAAGTTTAAAAAAAAAATTAAAAACCCAAAAAAACCCTTTTGAATTGCCACTTAAGAATGCAGTTTGTTTTGATAAATGAAATACTTGYCTTTTGTGGACTTAAGTACGATGTTGTATTAAAAACTCTGTTCATTTATCTCAGCTAACCTTGTCATCTAATTTTCCTAGTTTCCTCTCATTAGTAGTTGCACTATTTAATGTTTATAGCTAAATTGAGCTCTTCTGAAAGCTTTTAGTTGGGAGATTTCTGTAGTTCAGTATATTAATTCTAAGAATAAAAATTCCTTTTTTCCAAAGATCTGAACTAAATTGGATTTAGAGAGGGGGGAGAAAAATAACTTTCACAGGGGCTTGTGATACTAAGAGCTCTGTCTGCTCCATGCCATACTGATTTTTCTCTAGTGAGCTGTGTATTATTTCATTGACGGCAGCAATTGGAGACCATGTGGGTAGTAGACTTGTGCATTCATAAATTCACTGGACTTTATTCTCATGTATACCACAGCCTCTCTGTGCATCCTTGGCAGCATAAAGGGACTGTAAAGTGAACATAAATGTAATTTATGTTGCCTGAGGGTATAAATGAGAAAGGACCACATGGCCTTTGGAACACTTAAATGATGGAACGTATAACTATACTTATTACTTTCAGTTGGAACGAAGCCATATGTTCAGTTGAGGTCGGTTGACTTTGTAGTGGCATAATCTTTAAAAATAAAAATAAACCTTTATACCTTAAGTGATTTCCAAATTACAGATCTTTTTGACGGTCACGGCTTCTCTTACTGTAGCACTTTCTACCATTTGAATTCTACCCAGTGTTAACTTTAATGCTCCATAGAAGCTCATCTCAACTGTGATGCAACTGGCAGGCTTTATTTCATGGAAAAGGCTCAATATTGCTCTAATATAAACTGAACACCTCTAACATACAGTCCTGAAGTCCTCAAACTGGACAGAACATACAATTAATTTGTGTTTTAGTTGTATGTAAACTTTCACATTTTTTTTAGTAGCATGAAGACAAATCATGCAACTTAAGGAATAGCATCTAAAGACAAACCACTATGTTTCTTAAAGTAAAAAGTATTATTATAAACTCCAGGTGCATTTTTTTCTGACACTTAGGATTGAATAATAATATCTTTTATTTACAAATCTAGAAAGGGTTGTGATAAGCTGACTTACTAAAATTAGCCTTGCTTTACAGATTGATGGTGCTGGACTTGCAACCTGCATTGAACTGTGTGTGAAAGCATTGCGCTTGGAATCCAGTGAAAATACAGACGTCAAAATATCTATTTGCAAGACTATCTCCTGCTTGCTTCCAGATGATTTGGAGGTTAAACGTGCTTGTCAGCTGAGTGAATTTCTTCTTGAACCTACTGTGGATGCATATTATGCTGTTGAAATGCTATACAATCAGCCTGACCAGAAGTATGATGAAGAGAATCTTCCAATACCAAATTCTTTGCGCTGTGAGCTCTTACTTGTACTGAAAACTCAGTGGCCTTTTGATCCAGAATTCTGGGACTGGAAAACTCTCAAGCGTCAGTGTCTGGCACTGATGGGAGAGGAGGCATCCATCGTGTCATCAATAGACGAACTAAACGATAGTGAGGTTTATGAGAAGGTTGAGGATTGCCAAGAAGAGACTAAAGAAACTTCTGTGAATGGGCTTGCTGGCACTTTTGATGAAGCTACAAGCCTTCTTAAGGGTATCAGAGATGAAAAGCAGAAAAAGAGAGAAATTAAAAAACTCAGAGAGAGAGGGTTCATATCAGCTAGATTTAGGAACTGGCAAGCTTATATGCAGTATTGTGTTTTATGTGACAAAGAATTTCTAGGTCATAGAATAGTTAGGCATGCACAAAAACATTATAAAGACGGAATTTACAGTTGCCCTATTTGTGCCCAAAATTTTAATTCTAAAGAAAACTTTGTTCCCCATGTAACTTTGCATGTTAAAAAATCCAGCAAAGAGAGATTGGCTGCTATGAAACCACTGAGAAGACTGGGAAGACCTCCTAAAATAGCAGCTGCCAACGAGAATCAGAAAACTGATTCTGTGTCCAAACAGGAGCAGMGACCCATTAAGAAGAACAGTCTCTATTCAACAGACTTCATTGTGTTTAATGATAACGATGGCTCAGATGATGAAAACGATGACAAAGATAAACCTTACATACCAGAGATAGTGCCAGTTCAAAAGCCACTACCTGTTAATGAATTCACCTGCCCTGTAACATTTTGTAAAAAAGGCTTTAAATATTTTAAAAATCTAATAGCACATGCAAAGGGGCATAAAGATAATGAAGAAGCTAAACGTTTTCTTGAAATGCAAAGCAAAAAAGTGATTTGCCAGTACTGTAGACGACATTTCGTAAGTGTTACCCACCTGAATGATCACTTACAAATGCACTGTGGCAGCAAGCCTTATATCTGCATACAGATGAAATGTAAGGCTGGTTTTAACAGTTAYGCTGAGCTGCTGACGCATAGGAAAGAGCATCAAGTCTTCAGAGCAAAGTGTATGTTTCCTAAATGTGGCAGAGTGTTTTCTGAAGCCTATTTACTCTATGATCACGAAGCACAACACTATAATACCTATACCTGCAAAGTCACAGGCTGCGGAAAGGTATACCGTTCTCAGAACGAACTGGAAAAGCACGTTGAGGATCACAACAAGCAGCCTGAAAAAGTGCAACAGCCTGAAGGCCAGAGTAATCAGCCTGATCTTAGTCAGCCTTCTAAAGCTAATGAAAATAGCGATGGAGTTGCTGTTAAAGAGGAATTGACATCTCCTCCGGCTGACAACCGAAATAGTTTTACTGAAGGAGAAAACGTCACCTGGAATCAAATCAAAGCAGAACCAGTAGGGAATGAAAGTGTAAATGTATCCGCGAGTATACTGCGGCCAAGTGATTCCTTGCCTAATGCTGGTTCGGAGCAGTGTCCTATGGGTTCAGTGAAGACAGAAGTGGCAATTCCAGCAAGCAGTGTTAAGGTGCCTGCTGTTAATCAGAAGATCCGAGATAACTTTGTAAAAAGAGGTAAATTGGCTGCTGCTGCCGCCAGTAAAGTAGATACCCCTAAACCTGGAGCCCAGCAGTTGTGCTCATCAGTTGACTCTTGTCTTCCAGTTTTCCAAGAGAGAAAGGAAGAAGACTGTCTCAGTCAGACTCAGAATATTCAAAATATTTCTGTGACCTCAGACACACTAAAACCAGAAGCCCTTGAATCAAAAAGCCTAGAAAGGCAGGTGAGCATTGTAAATCCATTCAGTGTGCAGAATCAGGCAGGATATCGAAACAGTGTGCCCATTTCCAAACTTGAAATTGAAGACAGTATTAAGGCTGCAGCTAATCTATATAACCTGCCTTTAAAAACTTTAGAAAGTATTACATTTATTCCTTCGCAGCCTAACGTAAATAGCTCTTTAGTTCCAGCTGTGTCACCAGCAGCCCCAATTCAGAAATTTAATTGTCAGGTTGAGGGGTGTACTCGAACGTACAACTCATCACAGAGCATTGGCAAACATATGAAGGCAGCACACCCAGACCAATATGCTGCTTTTAAAATGCAGCGTAAAAATAAGAAACCACGAAGATCCAGCAATCTGCAAAATGTGCCGAACGATGGGAAGATTGTATATCTTATGCCATCACAAGTGGGCAATCCCAGTGGTGCTGCTTTTACTGCACAGAACAAACCTAATTTGAATCCCACCTGTTCCAGTCAAGTGCAACATGTCTCAAGTACACTTTTCCCAACCCACCTAGAAAATTTGGTCAATCCTATGTTGCCTGTAGTGGAAAGTGTCATAAATCCAAGTTTGTCTACTCGTATTAAAAGTGAGCCTGAGAGTGTTTTATGTTCACATGTGGAAAATCTGTCTGGTGCAACCTTACCTTCCCAGTTGGATGATCTGGCAAAAACAGTTATGCCTCTGAATATTGATGGCGGTTCAGATCCTTTTCTTCCTTTGCCTGCAGAAAACGGTCCAATGTCTCTCTTTCCTTCGTCAGCAGAGAATCCCCCAAATTCAGTCTTTTCACAACTGGAAAATAACACGAATAACTTTTCGTCGCAACTAGAAGGAAACACTAGTTCTGCTTTCCCAAAAGAGGAAACTGTTGATCAAATATTTCCCTCACGATTGAGTAATGAAAATAACTTCAGTGAAACTAGTTCTCAACATCCAGCTTCAGAAAAGGTGAAAAAAGATCGTGGCCGGGGCCCAAATGGGAAAGAAAGGAAGCCAAAACATAACAAGCGGGCAAAGTGGCCAGCAATAATTAGGGATGGCAAATTTATCTGTAGCAGGTGTTTCAGAGTTTTCACTAATCCTAGATCACTTGGTGGTCACTTATCTAAGAGGTCTTACTGTAAGCCTCTTGAAGGATCAGAAATTTCTCCAGAAGCTCTGCAGGCTAATGGACAGTCTTTGCTTGCCAGTATGATTCTTTCCTCAAATTCATTAAACTTGCAGCAACCCCAGGAGTCTGCCTTCAATCCAGAGACGTGTTTTAAAGATCCATCATTCCTCCAGTTACTTGCAGCTGAAAATCGTTCCACAGCCTTACTGCAGACTATGTTTCCACGGGCCAATATGACTAACTTTAATGCTGGTGGGAATGAGGAAGGAAATCAAATTATAAAACAAGCCTTGGAAACTGCGGGCATCCCGAGTACCTTTGATAACACAGAAGTACTTCCACACGTAGTTACAACAAGTTGCGTCACTGGTACAACTCAGATAAATGCAGCTGTTCTCCCCAACTCAACTGCGTCCCCTCTGCTGCAGACAGTGTGTAATCCCAGTACCCTGCTAACAGACCAAAACAGGACCCTCAATGCCAAAATTCCTCCAATAAATGAATGCAAGAGTTTGCCTGTTTTTGCAACAGAGGACTTAATGCTAAAGACTATTGAAAATGGCTTATGTCCTAGCTCATTTTCTAATACTGTTGCAGCACCGCAAAACTTTGCCGGGAACAGCTCACGAGTTTCAGTTATAAGCAGTCCCAAGAATTCAGGATCAAGCAACTTGAATAAGAAGGGAACCAGCGCTTCAAAAAGGAAGAGAAAAGCAGCTGCGTCCTTGCTTGCGCCCAATACATCAGAGAAAGTAGCAGTAAATAATACAACAACGACGGGATCTCTAACCAAAAGCACTGAAGGAAACGTGCAAATACAGGGAGAAGGTTTTCAGTCCAACTTGCTGGCAAATTGCGGCTCTCAAGCAGTGGTGGAAAATCTCACGCAGAAACTCAATAATGTTGACAATCAGTTATTCATGGCCAGTATCAAAGAGAACTTCAAAACAAGTCTCGAGGCTCGTACAACATTACCCCCTTTAACAGTAAAAACTGAAAATGGGGATTCCCAAATGATGGCTGTAAATTCTTGTGCGCAAGGAAATTCGGAGGAACAAATTTCAGAAGACAATGTTATGCAGAACTTTGAAAAAACCCTGGAAATAATTAAAACTGCTATGAATTCACAGATACTTGAGGTGAAAACTGAAATTCAGGATACCGTCATTGCTTCAGGACAGAACTCGCAAGTAAATAATGCACAGGCTTCTTCGGGAAATTCTGCACATAGTGTAAAACTACCCCCTCCTGCACAGTTTGCCGTGCATGCAGGGAATGTTGGTGCTGCAAAGAGTAGTTCTGCTCAGTCTGAGACATCTCAAAAGGATGATACTCAAATGTTGGAAATTTTGGAGGGCTTGCAAAAGCTGAAACTAGAAAATGATTCACCCATTCAGGTCTCTGAGGCTGTTTCCCAGTGTCCTCCAGCAGATACGCTAGCACCAGCAGTTCCTGTTGTATCAACTGAAAGTAAACCCCTTGTCCAGATATCTTCAGAGGCAAGTAACATTCAGTTTAGTGATAAAGTTAATAAGCCTTTTGTATGTCAGGATCCAGGCTGCAATTATAGCGCTATGACAAAAGATGCATTATTTAAACACTATGGCAAGGTTCATCAGTACAGTGCAGAAATGATACTAGAAATTAAGAAACATCAGCTGAAGTATGCCCCGTTCAAGTGTGTTGTAGCTACCTGTCCAAAAACATTCACAAGAAACTCTAATCTCCGAGCACACTGTCAGCTTGTACATCATTTTACGACAGAGGAGATGGTAAAATTAAAAATTAAAAGGCCCTATGGCAGAAGATCCCAAAATGAAACTGTAAACACAGCCCCGCGACCTGTTGAAGTGAAAACTTTGCAGACACTAATAACAGAAAACAAAACTGCAGCTCCATTGGTCAAAGAAGCTCAGATAAGGGAAGTTGTAGAGCCTGTAAAAGTCTTGGAAAAACTTCTACCAGAAAATAATATTCCTGAAAGGCTGGAAAAACCTCCCCAAGTGGTTTCTGTTCCACCAGAGCAGCATAATGCAGCCTCTTTTGGTASTACACAGGCACAACCCAAAGTACGCAAGGTTAGGAGGTACAGGAAGGAAAAAGAGGAGAGAAAACGTAGGAAGCCCGTAACAAAAGCTCTGGAGTTTCCCACTAGATACAGCCCTTACAGACCATACCGATGTGTCCATCAGGGCTGCTTCGCGGCTTTTACGATACAGCAAAACCTAATCCTTCATTACCAAGCTGTGCACAAATCTGACCTCCCTGCCTTCTCTGCCGAAGTGGAGGAGGAGAATGAGCCAGGCAAAGAGGAACGCGATGAGGTGGAAACTAAACCCGCTGTCAGGGAGTTCAGGTGTGAAGTGAGTGACTGCTCTCGCATCTTCCAGGAAGTCACCAGCTTGATACAACATTATATGAAGCTTCATGACATGACCCCAGAGCAAATTGGAAACATGAAATTGGCTCCAGAGGTGGGAAGGTTTGCTTGTGATCAGGCTCAATGTAAGTCTTCGTTTACAGCTTATCTTAACTACATTGTACATCTTGAGGCAGATCACAGTATTAAGRTAAGGCCAAACAAAGTAGAAGATGACGGCGTATTCAAGTGTGACTGTGAAGGCTGTGACCGTATTTATGCTACTAGGTCTAACCTCTTGAGGCATATTTTTAACAAACATAATGACAAGCATAAAGATCATCTAATAAGACCCAGGAGACTGACACCAGGTCAGGAAAACATTTCAAGCAAAGCAAATCAGGAGAAACCATTGAAGTCCAAACAGAGAGGACTAAAAAACAGATCAGGAAAAGAAGGTAACAGGCTGTCAGTGAAAACAAAACGAAAGAAAACTGTGAACTTGGAAAACAAAAACTCAAAAGGAATACAAGTTCAAGAAAATAAGGCTTATTCACTGAAACGCGGCAAGCACGTGTATTCAATAAAGGCTAGAAATGATGCCTTATCGGAATGTACGAGCAGGTTCATAACTCAGTATCCATGTATGATAAAGGGATGTTCGTCTGTAGTTACAAGCGAAAGTAACATCATAAGGCATTATAAATGTCACAAGCTGTCCAAAGCATTTACTTCCCAACACAGAAATCTTCTTATTGTATCTAAAAAGCACTCTGTCTCAGAAGTAAAGGAAGCCTCTTGTGAGCAAGAGGAGACTGATAAAAAAAGTGATGTGAAAGAGCCTGAACCAAGTTTGGTAGTGAGCAATAATGATTCAAGCACATCCACATCTACGTTACCGCAAAAGGAAACTGAAAAAGGTGAGAAGGATGAAGTGGACGAACTGACAGAATTATTCATTACTAAACTGATTAACGAGGATTGTTCAAGTGCTGAAAATCAAGCAAAAATCTCTTCCAGTGTAAATAGCGACTTGCAGGAGACCAGCTCCTGCCCCTCAGAAAAGCAAAAATCAAACAACTTAAAAAGAGCAAGCAAAGAAAAAAATGTAACTCAGAATAAGAGGAAGAGAGCTGAAAAAACTGAGGAGGTACTGCCTGTTGAAGTGAGTAGCATGCAAAGGGAGGAAGAGACTGCTGTCGCCATTCAAACGGCCGAAGAGCAACCTGCAGCTTTCGACTGGAGCTCGTTTAAGCCGATGGGTTTTGAAGTGTCATTCCTCAAGTTCCTTGAAGAGTCTGCTGTGAAGCAAAAGAAAAACACAGAAAGAGACTACCATAGCAGCGGAACCAAAAAGGGATCCCATTCAAACTTGCGAAAATCCAACGAGAAGACCTCCGTAGCAAGTAATAATGTCACTTGGTCATGTTCTGAAACTGAAACCCTTGTACCATTTGCCAACCCATCACGGCTTCCATGTGGTGATAATGTAAAGATAGTTTTAGACAAGACTCTTAAAGACTACACTGAGCGTGTGTTGAAGCAACTTCAGGAAATGAAACCTATCGTCAGTTTGAGAAAGCTTGAAGGACGTTGGGAGGATAATCCAGAGGTTACAGCTGCAAAAGTGATCGTTATGGGTACCGAGGAAGGGGAGTCAAAATACTGAAAATCTAATGTGTTTAACCATGACCTGTAATGAAATGTATTTTGAATAGGAAGCCATCAAGCATGCTAGTAACTGTGGAGCTCTTTTATTTTGAAGTGGTTTAATCTAGCAAAAAACATGACATGAGTCATGTAAATTTCTTATTTGTTTTTATCCCTATGGGACTTGAAGAACAGAGTAATTGCTTCAGTTTTGTAAATACTTGATCAAAACCTCAACTTTCTATCAGATTGTCCTTTCCATAAACTAAATCTTTGTGAGTTGTCTGTGATTGGTATCTTTCACCAGGTCACTGCTCATGTATAACAGTACTCTTTATTTGTAGATACATTTTTTTTGTATATATTTATTATTGTAAATCATTTGCTGCCACCAGCAGTCTGTAAGTCTAAACTATTAAATGACACATTTATATTCGGAATTTTAATTTGTAACTAAGTGAGCAAGTTTTTAAAACTGTCCTTTAATCATTTTAAATTAAGAACTTTTGAACTAAAACWAGCTAAGTCTGCCATATCCAGTTTATTTTGCATAAAGCATTTATTTACAGGAGAGGAGCTGGATAAGATCACATTTCATAGGTTAAGAGTACTGACACGCTCTCATTTTTGTAGATTTTAACATCCAGTATCTATGGATGATATTCATATGTAGTTTACTCATAAATATAATAGTTTTCTTATAGCTACATTTTTCATTGCTTTTAATTGGATACAAAGCATTTATGATTCCGTAATAAAAATGGAAATGTGAATAAAAATAGTTTGCTACATTGGAGATTTAAAACAATATTTGGTATTAAAGAATCCGTTGTGAATGTGATAGAAAATTAGTAGTGTGGAGCAGTGTATATATTTGAGGTGGTGATTTGTGAAGTAGCCCAGTATTGCCTTAAATAAAATCACATTTCATTTCTTGTTTTATACATGTGATCTTATAAAGGTTATTTTTGTTTCTGTAACTTAGATTGGTGTATAGTTTAATTTTTGTTAAAAAAACAAAACAAAAAAACTTCAGAAACCGTTTTTGTAAATAGTGGGTTTATAAAACAGATGGTTTATTTTGATAATACCAATTTGGTATCTATCTATAAAATACGTGAGTCCTTATGCCATACCGTTAAAAACTGAATAAACAAGGCACTTTCTGAAAGGGAAGTGAGATTGTGATCTTACAGATAAACTCGGTGGTTGTGCTCTATTGATGGCATAGGCTCCCTCCGCGCTCTTCTGCCTCTTGCTGACTGTACCTGGCAGCGCTCCTGCCACCTCTCTCTTTCCCACACTGGAACGAGCCTCAGAAGCGGCGCCGCTGGTAGTGCCTGGGATTGGAGCGATTTCTCTGTATGCTGCTAACCGAAACGACAGGTATCCAGTTTGTTGAGTAACCATAAGCGTGAATGCGTTGGTGGGAGCTGTCGGTACCCAGGAATCTACGATGTTGGTTTTCATGCGTGATTATGCTTAACTCAGATGGGACAAGCCAGCTGGGTTGTGTGGTACCAAATATTTTTCTTGGATTWTTCTCATTACTGGATGTGACCTACCTTCAGTAATATAAAATAGTCTTTATCTTGGGAGAGATTGGCTTGGTTTTTTTTTTTCCTATAAACTTGTCTTACCATGTAAAGCTTTGCATTAAATGCTACACTTGATTGCTCTTAAGCTATTCACCTGGAATCTTTGACAATTTACTTGAATATCGATGCAGAGGCCACATTCCTACAACCAAATGAAGTGACTTGTGAGAGTGAGCATTATGTATGAAAAAGTGGAAAGGCAACTGCATTTCAGCTTGGGCATAGCCCTTGGTTTGCTCTCTGGTGCTAAATTGCGTACCTCCTCAGAAAGCCCRTGCTTCCATTTGAACGGAGCCTGTTTGCTCCTCTCGCTTTTGATCCCTCCCGAGTGACTAAACTGATAGTTCTGCTAAGTTAGTAAATCAAAGGTGCGGTCTGAGAATGATAAAACGAAAACAAATCCTTGCGTTTTAACTCTGGGAGAGATCATTTATAATCGTTACAAGTGCAYGATGCCACATTCTACCTACCAGAGGCCGCGCGGTCTCCCTGGATGGGGTTGCTGTTGGATGCGAGCCATAGTGATTGCAGAGGGGATCTTCTGCAGGGGAGAAGAGGGCAGAGAACCTCCTCTGGAGAGGATCCACAAAGCTTGCCTGAAATTTCTTGTTTTCAGGGGTACCTAGCCACTGCAGTCACTGTCGACAGACCTCACAACTTAATTTTTAGCAGATATCTCTCTGTGTTGTGTAAAATAGTTTCAATGCTGACATTCCTAATGATACCACACCATTTGCAGTTTTTAGACTGAGAACAGTGTACACCTATTTAGCTACACAGTGCTCTATTAGAATGCTATTTAAAAAAAAAAAAGAGGAAAAAAATTCCAATGTCATAAATATCCAGTAAGTAATTTCTGGTTTGGATTGAATGTAGGGTCTGAATTTCTGGGAATGAAATTTTTGATATTGTCTCATTTTTATCCCAATTAATCCAATTAAAGTGGGTGCTGTACCAATATCATCAGTGCCTTCCATGSCACACTCCCTTTTAGGGGGGTACTGACAGCCTGTCCAACAGGTAAGCTAGTATGGTATTTTTTTTCCTTTTTAAAAAAAGTGTTTTAAACTTTAAGTGGGGGACCGAAGGCAGGGTCTTACTTAAGATGTCATGGACTGCAGAGGGCACCATGGTTTGGTAAAGCCACCTACAAAAGTGGGAAATAAATTTGAGTATTTGCATTAAGATATTTTACCTTGAGTGATGGATAATACCTCCTGCGATAGCTGTGGCAGCGTGCCTGAACTGACGGCTCCTCYGGAGCCTGGAGCCGTACCCCTGCCCTTGGGGCTGCCGGGTGGGATGGGGCTCCAGCGTGGCTGAGCCCAGCGCTACCGGCACCACCTCAGCCTGCGGGGTGCCCCGGCACCCATGGGTGCTGCCGGCTCCTGCCCCGCTGCCCGGTCCCTCTCGGTCTTCTCCCCTCTCTCCTTCCTCCTCTGTGTCTCTGTCTTCCAGACATGTCACCCATGCACTGTGGTGCATTTGTGCAAAGATACTTTCTTTTAAACCTCTTCTCACCATCAGGAATGTGCTGGCTAAAGCAGCAGCTGCTTCCGGTAGGGAAGCAACCAAATTGAGAAGCCTGGATGCAGAGTACAGACTGTTTGGTGATTGAAAGACATCTTTAAACCAGCAGTCAGCCTCTCTTGTGGTTAACTATGTTTATAAAGAAATCTCATATTGTCTGAGCCCTAATTCAGTAGTGGGTTCGTCCTCGTGTTTTGGGGTGGTCACTCTCCGCAGGATGGAGGGACTGTTTGTCCTAGAGTGTTCTGCTGAGATGTTCTGTCTACAGCTGTTGAATAGCGAGGGAGCGATGCTTGTAGAAGTTACACTGAAAATAGGCATTGGCTCAGGTGAGGAAAAGCAGTTGGCTATATTCTTGCAGTTAGTTTCTGTGCCAAAGAATGAGTACGGCTGGGGCTCCCGCCTGCGCGGGCACGCTGCCCTGAGGTTTAGGCCCCCAGGGCTCGAGGAGCTCGCTGAAGCAGGAGTTGGGGCAGCAGCTCCTGCTGTGCCCTGCTTTCTTCTTTTTTTTCCCCAAACCTTGTCTGTCACAAGGCGAGGAGATTATTTGCRTTTTAAAGAAAACAAGGATATATGTAAGACATTGATCTTTCAATGTTTGCAGAGATGTTTTGAAATATGACTGAGGTAAATATTTTTGTATGAACGTGCATGGAGTGATCATGTTATTTCTCCATTACAGTATGGGCTCAGATCAGCTTCCTACCAATTGCTATGTGCTTGAGGAGACTGTGCTTCTACACTTTAAAAAGAAAAAAACGTGGCACTTGAATTTTTTTTAATTCTGTCTGAGTGACTTGGAAGTTGAATACACAAAAAAGCCCTTAAACCTTTAGTTTAGGGACTGAGTCCACAAGCTCATTTGAAGCAAAAATGTGAGAGCAAACAACTTCGGGCATGGATGGATGAGTGAAACTTAAACCGGAGCACAAAGGAGTATGAAGGTGGGGAAAGGGCTCTGGAAGGGAAGGAGCCAGTAAAAGACCAAATGCTGGCCAAGAGCAGGGGTTCAGAAAGTAGATGAGTGTTCCTGTTGTCTCGGGTTAAGTAAAATCTGACAGAGCTGCCTTGTGTGATGCTCATTTCCTTTTCATTAGTGGCTCTGTCAAACACACTAATTTTGCAGCACATGGTGTAAAAGCCACCTGGCTCTTTGCWATGAGTGAGTCAGGGGTTACACAGAGTTGGTGCATAATAATTTTTCAGAATATTTCTCATGTAAGGTACTGGCTTGGTCAAAACTGAAGCATCCTCCGAGACTTGAAACCTGTTGCTTTTGGAATTTATCATTTCATGGCTGTTGAAGATAAGAATTAGAAATAAAACCTTGAATATATATTCCAGTGAATTAAAGTTCTTGTTTCACAGGAATATTTTTGGTCTAAGCGGGAAGCTCTGACCAGCCACAGAGCTTTAGGGGATGCTCTAAGACCCTTCAAGCCCTGACTTAATATTCTTTTTTATTAGCAGCTAATGCACAAATTTAATCAGAAACCTGTGGTGGCTAAACTGTGTTTGCTTCTTTTTGTTTTCTCTCAAATAAACCTTGCTTTAAAAAAAAAATGAATAAACACTTCTTTGTTAATGTGCTGTCTTAAAATCTGTCCTCAATTAAAAACCAGTCATTCTGGAAGCATTTTTTATTTTGATAGTGTTGCCATTGTCTTAAAAAATGATGCATTATGGTACAAAAGGGCCAGGACAATTTTGGTTTTTCTTCTCAGTTACTCGAACTGTGGCAGTCACAGTTACACAGGGCTGATGGGCGATGGGTTTGCTTCATGCACTGCTTGGTGGGGTTTGTCCAGTAGCTGCAAAAGAGTATCTAACTGCATTTCTGTCATGAGCCACATTCTGTRTATGTGGAGATTTAACAAAAAATGTTCCGAGTTGTGTGAAGTGCATTGTCTTGATACACGCACTGATTCAGCGTCACTGGAGATGTAAAACTTTAACTGGCCACAAGCTGGCAAGCTAGGATCTGAGAGACTGCTGTCACTGGTAAGTTCAACAGCAGCAAATGTATTTTCAACTTTTATAAAAGCAGGTTTTATTTTAGCAAAAAAGATTGAAAATCACAGTCAAAAGCAYGTAGTTTATTCATTAGTTCTTAATGTTGATTTTGTAACTGCTACCCCAGTACTCATGGAAGTAATACTTTGTAACCAAAGCTGTGGTTTTTTGGAGTGAAATATAGTGAACTTGCWTTTGCTGCTGAATCCTCCTCTTTATCCTGGCATGGACAGTAAAATCAGTTCAACATTCAGGCAGCTCCGCTTATTCCAGGCGGTGTTTTTCTCTAAAGGGCGTGTTTAGGTCAGGCTCAATACTGATGTATGTCCAAAGGTCTTTCATCCCAGCAATGGAAAGAGAAAAACACTACCCTGAAACAAGTCTTTTTAGGTACTTGATTTCTATAATCTCAGAAGTCTATGTTCAACAGAAGACCCATCTTGGGTAATTTCTGTCCCTTTCCTGTCAACCCAAGTGATGCACATAACAGCAGAGATGCATGGTGTTTCAGAGATATTCTGAAATTTGGGGGGAGGGAATAGGTGATTCTTTTTTGCTTTGTTTCTTCTGGAGGCTTTTTGTATTTTTGGATTTCACATGTTTTTCTATGGCAGGGAAATCTACTGAAGGAGTAGCAGTATTTTCAGCCTTACTAAAGGGACCAGATTCCAGGCTACTGAATACTAGGACCACTGGCTACTGTTTTGCTGTATTGTGCAGCTCCTAGGGAATTGGGAATGATCTTTTTCCTTAAAGGTCACAGCTACAGAGCAGAAAAAAAGTCTAATGTCTTGGGAGCTGTTCAGTACAGGTGACCAGGAGCTAACTGTACTCTGCTATACGCTGCCTGCACAAGTTTGAGCAAGTACCTTTTCTTACAGGATGTGTTCTGATGATAAAAACCCTCAAAACTGTAAAGGGCTCAAACACCTCCAGAAGGAGGTGCTCCACAAATAACTAAATAACCAGGTCTGTCTTTATCACCATGGGCTAAACTAGATGTGTCTACCTCTTATTAACTTTTTTTTTTTTGAGATGTTTTACAGTAGCCCAGTGGAATGGGCTTGTGACCACCCAGCTCACTTCCAGCCACCAGTAGCCACTCTATGCCAGCGCTTTCCGATCRCTATTTCAACAGCTATCGGATCCACCCACTTGACAAATGCTGTACGTCCYCTTCCTGTTCAGCGTCTTAATCCCRGGTTCTTCCAATTCTGCATACAAAAAGCCTCTTTTCGCTTGTACCAAAGCAATTCTGTGTAATATTCAAAACACAACTGTTCGAGCAATTGTTTCAGCATGATTTACCATAGGCATCTGTTTTTATATTAAAACTCATGGAATTTTCAGACTTCTACACCTCTTGTTTCAACATGAACAGATCTAGATGATTCTATGTGTAACTTACATAATGCGAC
This sequence comes from Oceanodroma leucorhoa, assembly GCA_030449065.1. NCBI lineage: Eukaryota > Metazoa > Chordata > Aves > Procellariiformes > Oceanodroma > Oceanodroma leucorhoa. Next base: position 9,570,842 of record JASVER010000001.1, read on the forward strand.
TGAATTTATCCACTCAAGTAAGGGGGAACTAATAGAGAAAAAATATTTCCTATATAACTATCCTTTCAGTTCTGTAAAGCACTGGTTGGAAAAGCAATTTGTCAAATACAGCTTGTCTAACAGGAGGGTAGTCTCTGACCTTCTTCTTTCAAGTCCACGGGGAGCTATTTGCCACATTTGTCTTGTATATTCAGAGGCAAGGAYGGGGAGCTGTTGTGGAACTGTCCTGCAGCTGCTGGTCTGTTGCAACCGATGATTTCTGATTTGTGGCAATCACTTTTTGAGCCTTGACGTTTCTTGATGTGCCTTTTCAGATAACATTTTATGGAGTATTTGAAAATGAGGTAACTGAATTCACTGACATTTAATACAATGCACAGGCATGAAGTTGCCACCAGAAAACAGAGGAAAATCATCTTCTCTGTGGGTTTGGAAATATAGCAGTCTACGGTATTGGGACATGGTCTTATGTCACATTTCACAAGACGTGGTACTTTGAATCCATTGTACAATTTATAAAAAAGAACAAGAAAAACTATTTCAAATCCTGTTTTTAAAATAAGGCTGATAAGGTAAGTGCACAGCAATCCACCATCTAGCTCTCCTGGACTTTTATAAAGTTTCTGGTTGTGGTGTTTCTCTCTGTTCTCTCGGTAAGCAACATGAAAAACAACCAAGAGTGAAGGGGTGGAGACCATGATTAATTGCAAAGCCCAAAGTCTGATGTGGGAGACAGGGAAAAAATGGTCAAAGCAGACATTTTCACAACCAGGCTGTTTGATATTGCATTCAAATTCATCGTGTTCATATTTCCAGATGTTTTCTGCGGCTGCAATGTAAACCAGTAAGCGGAATATGAACACAACTGCTATCCAAATTCTTCCGATTCCTGTTGAATATTTATTCACTCCACTCAGCAGATCACGTAGGAATCCCCAGCTCATTTTTCTCCTCAAGAAAAGAAGGAAATGCTGTATCAAAGAAAAACAAGATCAGAGACATGCTTCCTCTTGGATGAAGAAAAATGAGACGTTCATTCAAGGTGAAATATAACCAGTAGCTGAAGCAAATTAAAATTATTAAGCATTTAAAAAGGGAAACCACAACAAACTGCTCTTAGTTCTGATAATTTGTACCTTCTGAGGCTATTTTATATATATATAAACAAAATTTACTTGCTGTTAAAATAGATTTTGTCAATTAGGCTGAAGCCTAATTGCTGTTAAAGTGTCCTCTGCAAGTAAATGTGCCTGTTTTTCCCGAGGGTCTCCTGAGTGTCAGGTAGAGCTTTCTCTGGCAGGTTCAAGCTAGCCCTCTACCACTGAGCTACACTCAACTTAGCCCTGTCAGTTATGCAAATACTAAGCACAGTCAAATCAGATTTCACTTTCAAATTTATGTATAGAAGCCATGTGTCCCATAATAAGTTGACTACCAAAATGCAAATTGTTTTCTTTTGTCTGTGTTCTAACTTCTCAGTAAACTTGTGCAATATTTTAAATCCTGTCCTGCTTCACTGGATTTTCTTTGTTGTATTTCTTACCATTTAAGAAATGCACTGAACTTTACTCCAAAAATGTTTTTATTTTATGGTTTCTTTTCCACACGAGTCTTCCCCTGTCCTAATTCTGGAACACTTCTTTTGGAAGAGCTGCCGAAGGAGCCACTGGCAGCCAGACTCTCCTCAAAGTCGAAAGAAGACCTGAGATAACCACCAAGAGGACAGAGTCACATTCCCACCTGGCCCCACCTCCGAGGTCTGCGCGGATCTTCGAGGATACCAAGCTCCTTTGTTTTGTAAGAGCAAAAAGTAGATGTATTCCCAGGACACAGAATGGCCGGGAGATATGAGGAGGGAAATCTGAGAAGTTTCCAGATCTGTGTATTCTATCTTTTAATGTCCTCAACCAATCTACTGCTCCTGCAAGCTCTGCCTAGCAGGAGAGAAAATGTATTCCTCTGTGGCTGCAGTGGCACATGCAAATCCTGCTGCCACTGCCGTAGCTGCAGTTAGTACTGATGTATGAGCAAGTTCATCAACTGGCAAGTTTGAGTACGAGTAGTAATCAGGCCACAGCATCACAAAGCTCAACACAGACGGAAAGCTCAGTACTTCTTTTGCTGTCCCTTGGTTCTGCAGCCCATCATGACCCCTGCCTATGGCCAGACTTCTGCTGGAAAACAAGGTTATTTGCCTATTTGGGTATTCCTACATTGCTACCATTAGAGCTGGTGACTTACTTGAGGAGCTGAGGACAGCTGCAGAAGTGAATCTATTGCTGATTTATACTGGGAAGGTCATCGAAAAAAGATGTTCTCACGAAGAATGGTTATGCTGCAAGTGAAACAGAGTAACGGGAATATCAGTTGGCTTATATCCTATCAGACATATGCTTATAGGCTTTTAAATGTGCTTGGCAGGGTGGTGACTTTGTCATTAAAGAGCTCTGTCTGTCCTCCACGTCTGCAATTAGAGCTCAAGCAGAAGTTTGAATCAAGCTCTTCAAGACATCAGCACTAGGGCTTTAATGCTTTCTAGGTAAGTAATACACAGTCAGTACATTGGGCTCAAGGGGCTGAATAGCAAAGCATGAAGATACTACTATGAAATAAAGCACAGGCAAGGAAACAAGTCATTCACATGAGCAATTGTGAATATTAACATGTAKGAACACATCTTGTGGATGAGCTGTCCTTTGGAGTAGATTTGAAGGAAAACCTCAAAGGACTTTCCTAGGATTTTAAGATGTGCACAAGCACTATGGAAGGGCAGACTGAATGTTGTTATTCCATGGAAAATGAGTACGGCTGTGAGTGGGCTTTTGCTAATGGCCATAAGAACTGCACCATCCCTTTCTAATGTAAAAAGCCTAATGTCACCTATCAATCYGTGACTGGAGTTACACCAGTTCTGAGCCCTCAGCTGAACAAGTCAGAACAGAAATGAAAGATATGCTGGGACATCAGCAAGGCACAAAAATCAGTGGGAACCAACACTGATGGAAATTAAGCCATGGAGATACCTAAATACAAATTGAGAAATTTACCTTGAGGTCTCTTTTCCCAAAGCTGAGCTGCTACTTCTTTACCTGAGCTGCAAAAGGGATTAGAAAAGAACAACTTTACACCTGCTTTTGCTAACCCCATGTTGAGGAGAAAGATGTGAAGGGGAAAAAAAAGTCCTGCCCAAAGAAATGGGGATGTACTCTTCACTGGGTAAAAAACTGGCTGGATGGCCGAGCCCAGAGAGTTGTGGTGAACAGAGTTAAATCCAGTTGGCAGCCGGTCACAAGCGGTGTTCCCCAGGGCTCAGTTTTGGGACTGGTCTTGTTTAACATCTTTATCAATGATCTGGACGAGGGGATCAAGTGCACCCTCGGTAAGTTTGCAGATGACACCAAGTTGGGCGGGAGTGTTKATCTGCCTGAGGGTAGGAAGGCTCTGCAGAGGGATCTGGACAGGCTGGATCGATGGGCCAAGGCCAATTGYATGAGGTTCAACAAGGCCAAGTGCCGGGTCCTGCACTTGGGTCACAACAACCCCAGGCAATGCTACAGGCTTGGGGAAGAGTGGCTGGAAAGCTGCCCGGCGGAAAAGGACCTGGGGGTGCTGGTTGACAGCCGGCTGAACATGAGCCGGCAGTGTGCCCAGGTGGGCAAGAAGGCCAACGGCATCCTGGCCTGTGTCAGGAATAGTGTGGCCAGCAGGAGTAGAGAGGTGATCGTGCCCCTGTACTCGGCACTGGTGAGGCTGCACCTCGAATACTGTGTTCAGTTTTGGACCCCTCACTACAAGAAGGACATTGAGGTGCTGGAGCGTGTCCAAAGAAGGACAGCGAAGCTGGTGAAGGGTCTGGAGCACAAGTCTTATGAGGAGCGGCTGAGGGAGCTGAGGTTGTTTAGCCTGGAGAAAAGGATGCTGAGGGGAGACCTTATCACTCTCTGCAGCTACTCGAAAGGAGGTTGTAGCGAGGTGTGTGTTGGTTTCTTCTCCCAAGTAACAAGCGATAGGATGAGAAGAAATGGCCTCAGGTTGTGCCAGAGGAGGTTTAGATTGGATATTAGGAAAAATTTCTTCACTGAAAGGGTTGTCAAGCACTGGAACAGGCTGCCCAGGGAAGTGGTGGAGTCACCATCACTGGAGACGTTCAAAAAACATGTAGATGTGGTGCTTCGGGACATGGTTCAGTGGGCTTGGTGGTGTTGGGTTGACAGTTGGACTCGATGATCTTAGAGGTCTTTTCCAACCGTAATGATTCTATGATTCAAGTATTTGACTARAATCTCCAGCAGATCCAGAGCAATGGGCAAATTCTAGCCAGCCAGAAGGTCGGATGGGTGAAATTCCTGCAAAGCTATTTTGAAAGCAACACATTCTGATACCTAGAAGTCTGGCGGTGAGGCAGCAGGGATCTCACAGAACTAAAGATGGCTCCTGGTCTATGTGCTCTGTTGATGAGAAACTGAAATTTATTAAAGGACTGCAGGGTAGGTCTTGTGGCCAGAAGTCTGCAGAACTTTGGTTATAATTTTCCACTTGCAGTCTCCACTTGATGTTGAGAAATGGTTGTATAGGACAACCTTCAACCACAAGCCTAAAGGGCCACAGAGCCTGTTTCGTGGTATTGTGTGGTGGGTTGACCGTGGCTGTGTGCCAGGTGCCCACCAAAGCCGCTCTATCACTCCCATCCTCAGCTGGACAGTGGAAGAAAATATAATGAAAGGTTTGTGGGTCGAGATAAGGACAGGGAGATCACTCACCAGTTACCATCACAGGCAAAACAGACTCAACTTGGGGAATATTAATTTAATTTCTTATCAATCAAATCAGAGTAGGGTAATGAGAAATAAAAACTAAATCTTAAAACACCTTCCTCCCACCCCTCCCTTCTCCCCGAGCGTAACTTCACTCCCGATTTTCTCTACCTCCTCCCCCAGTGGGGCAGGGGGATGGGGAATGGGGGTTGCGGTCAGTTCATCACACATTGTCTCTGCCGCTCCTTCCTCATCAGGGGGAGGACTCCTCACACTCTTCCCCTGCTCCAGCATGGGGTCCCTCCCACGGGAGACAGTTCTCCATGAAATTCTCCAATGTGAGCCCTTCCCACAGGCTGCAGTTCTTCACGAACTGCTCCAGTGTGGGTCTTTTCCGTGGGGTGCAGTCCTTCAGGAACAGGCTGCTCCAGTGTTGGTCCCCCATAGGGTCACAAGTCCTGCCAGCAAACCTGCTCCAGCGCAGGCTCCTGTCTCTCCACGGCTTCACAGGTCCTGCCAGGAGCCTGCTCCAGCACGGGCCTCCCACAGGGTCACAGCCTCCTTCGGGCATCCACCTGCTCCGGCGTGGGGTCCTCCACGGGCTGCAGGTGGATATCTGTTCCACCATTAACCTCCGTGGGCTGCAGGGGGACAGCCTGCCTCACCATGGTCTTCACCACGGGCTGCAGGGGAATCTCTGCTCCGGCACCTGGAGCACCTCCTCTCCTCCTTCACTGACCSTGGTGTCTGCAGGGTTATTTCTTTCACATATTCTCACTCCTCTCTTCTGACTGCCACGCGGAGGGGTTTTTTTTTCCCTTTCTTAAATATGTTATCTCAGAGGCGCTACCACCATCGCTGATGGGCTCGGCCGTGGCCAGCAGCGGGTCCGTCTTGGATCTGGCTGGAACTCGCTTTATTGGACATAGGGGAAGCTGCTAGCAGCTTCTCACAGAAGCCACCCCTGTAGCCCCCCCATTACCAAAACCTTGCCACGCAAACCCAGTACATATTGTTTGGGTTGTAACCAGCACAGCTCCTCTGTTCAAAGGAGCTGCAAATGTGCCTTTAAAAGGTTATGTTTGCTTTTTGCACCACTGTTGCTATAGAAGATTGTGGATGCTAACTGTTGCTTTTATATCCTTTGAAAATACAATTCACTGAAGCATTGCAAAGAGCATATGGAACGGAAAAAAATAAAATGGACTTCAAAGATAAGAGGTTACACAACAGGTGAATAAGAGATAATTGACTTCATGGAACAGCACAGGCACAGACTGATGAGAAATTAAGTTAGCTGAGGCTAGAGAAGACAAAGACATATGGACTGTATGAAATTCAGAGAAAGGTGAGGATTCAGACAACAAAAAAAGAGAAATCTTCAAGTAAGCACACAATTGAGCAGTAGGAAAAAGATGACAGTGGTATGAGATTTTGCAATACTAGAAGTTGCAGTACATGTGGAAGCAGATGCCAAGAGTAGTGTCAGGGCACGACGCTTCAGCAAAATTATATTCTGAGTAGCGTAAGGACAAGAGAAGAAAAAATGTGACCCAAATGCTTGTAGCCAAAGAGAGATTTCAACCTTAGCACTCGGAAGAGGTTCATTTTGTGCAGAATGAATCAAAGGGAGTCAAGAAGGGAACTGGCTAAAGAAATTGAGTAGATTGTGGAAAATGTAGATGACATCAACTTGCATCAAGGTAATGTCCAGCATTGAGGCTAACAATGAGATGACTCAAAGGTTTAAAAAAAACAACAAAAGGATCAAAGGGGGATCTATTTGGCCCTGTGGAAATAAAGACCACAAAAAAGACTTAGCCTCTATTGGAAATTACAAAGGAGGCACTAGAGAGTCTTAAACAGTAAAAGAAAGATTATTTGCTCCAARTGCTCAAGAAAAAGTTGAATGGAGCAAGAAGTGAAGAGCAGGAATTTGAGGTTATATTTACTTTAACCCCCTGCTCCATACACATACACACACGCACACCCCAACTTGGACAAAAGGTGAAGATGAGAGATACGTTGATTTGTTGTACTCGTTTCTAGCTGAAGTGCCGGGGATGAGCATGAAAACCGGTGCCTGGGTTGCTGCTACTGCCAGCTAGGAAATGGAGCAGGTAATGTCTCTTCCTCCTCACATACATCATTTATTCCCTAGATGTGACTTAAACACCCCCCAACAACAACACACACACCTTCTCCTGTTCACTAGGACACAAGTGACCAGAAGACCCTCTGCACCCCCTGCTTCCCTCAGCCATACCAGTGGCTTGGATCCCCCCCTTAAGGCTGCACACATCCTCTGCTGAGCAAACAGAACAACCTGAATGCACCAATAACTTCTGAGTGTGCTGAATGTAATTTATTGAGTAAAGTGTTTGAATAATGCTATTGTTGTTGAATATATTCATCAAATAATCATCTCTGTCGTTCAATGAGGTCTACAGAAGGTTGGCTAATGTGCATTAAGTAATGCATCCATTGAAAAGCATAGCTGCTCAGAGAATTAGTTCGCCTAGATTTCAATCAGCTCTGCTAATTTAATTACTTTAAAAGCAGAAAAGGTATCTTTGTGCAGAGGAAAATGGGGAAAAAAAGTAAAAAAATGCAAGAACAAACTGACTAAATAGAGAGGAAGTGGGGAAAGCATCCAAAGTGTTAGGGGCACAAGAGGGCAGGCAGCTCAGAGAGCAGGCAAATTACAGGAAGAAGGTGCAGTATTACGGGAAATGCAGATGGAACGGTGAGAAATAACAGAAAGAACACGAGCCTGGGAACGGTGGATCTATGAATTCTGTACAAGCAAACTGAATTATCCTGACAGGCTGAGATATGGAAAAACACTTTATTTTTCTGATATAAACATTGCTAATGGGAGTGTTTTGCTGCACCTACAACTTACTCTTTTTTTTTTTTTTTTTTTGACAGGAAGAAAGAGAACCATAAATAGTGGCAAAGATAATAAAGCAGAGAGCAGAAGTAGAGAATCACAGAGGAGGATATAGGGTCATAAAAAAGCAGAGTTGGTAACAATCTTGAGACTTCATCCTCTTCTTTTTTTTACAATTTAATCAAAACATCATTGCAGCACTTTCTTTTTTAAACACCAATGATCATGTCAGTGTTATGAGGAAAAGRAAATAAAAGCATTGGTACAATGGTTTGCATAAACAACCAAACAAATAATGAAGCTTAACTTCAGATGTTCATTTAGTAACTGCATTTTCCCCTTATTTTCTTTGTTTTCTGATATAAGGAAGTGGCATCTGTTTTATAGTTGCTGAGTCTTTGTGCTTGTTTCGTGGACTATCCATTGCTTCCTTACTGACTGCCAGAGGTGTAGGGTCCACAGGCTGAGAAACACTGATTTGCTTCATTCTCTGGCCCTAAGAAGGCTTCGTTGTGCATATACTGTTCCTGACAGATGTTTGTTCAGTCTGCTCTTAAATTGATGGAAGCTCCCCTAGCCCCCCCACCCCACCCCAGCAYGGTGCATCTATTCCAGTGCCCCGCTATGTAAGAAGAAGGAGCAGGAAACCTCCTGGGAACACCAAGGTACAGTATAACTCCATCCAAAGTCACCCTACCAAGCTGTGTGTGCACCAGCTATTCAAACTGTTGCACATCTGTGATAGGAGCTGAAAAACTATTGCTACAAGTCACTAACCTTGCAATGCCTTTGTTTCTTGTTCAGCGGTGAGGGCACCAATCTAAGGTGATTTCCAGGTCCTTATGAAAAAGCCAACAAGAGAAAACAGAGATCATAAAAATTAACCTTTCCTTGTTCAGACGACCAGTCTCTTATCATCAAATAGGTAAAGCTGTACATTAACATCATATTGATACTCATTGCTTTTTAAGGCTCTTCAGAAACAAGCCAGGTAAGGCGTGAGCAAACACAGCCCTCCTGGTCTGCGTGCTGGACAAGTTCATCACAGAATCATGGAATGRTTTGGGTTGGAAGGGACCTTAAAGATCATATAGTTCCAACCCCTCTGCCATGGTCAGGGACACCTTCCACTAGACCAGGTTGTTCACTTCTGCCACAACTGCTGTTAGTGCTAGTGCAGCAGAGTCCGTGGTTCTCAGGCTGACATGAGCCAAAGGTTTCCCACCTACTTCATCCTTCAGAGGCTTCCAGTGGAAGTGGAGGCCCCTGAATGGCAGATATAAATGTACTGGCAATAGTTTTTTCTTCTCTCACAGATTGTCAAAAAGTAATCTATAGACACTTTAGATTGAACTTCATTGGTATAAACTCTTCATGAACGTGTAATAAGAAATGGAGTCCTCTCCTCAAAACATCAACAATATAGACAGAGAAAACACGTACTGTGGAGGAGGAGATGTCCACCAGAGAGGTGATGTGGTTTATCCAGCATCACCCAGCACATTAGAGGCAGAGCTAAGAAAAGAGACATGGTTTCTCATAGCCCAGTCCCTTGCTTTCATCTTCCTTAGCTTGCTGATTCTAACCTCTCACTACTTCACACCTATTGTTAACTTTTAACTCCTCAGAGCAAGAAATATGCTCTTTTGTACATTGGGAGCTAAACCTCTGGGTACTGTGATAAGTGATACTAAAAATAGAATTCCAAAAACAATTAAATAGTGCTTAAAATATACAAATGGTGTGTAAAAACATCAGCCTAGATATTTATTCACCACCGGCTAGAGGAAGGAAAAGACTAGATGGAAGAGGGCTTATGTGGTCATTTAGCACTAGACCAGAGCTGGTTGGTTTGGTTTTTACACCTGACTTTCGTATTGGCTTCCTGARTGGCTTGGGGCAAATCTCCTTCCTCTCCAGGCTTCAGGACCTTAGCTGCCCAACACTGACTTCTCTGAAAATATCACTTACAAACTACATCTTCAGTAGGCTTCATAACCTTAAGCATGCCTGGCATTCTTTTTTATAGGCAGTGGTGGCAAAATCCCGTCTCATTTTGTATTTAGGGAAACCGCAAACACCACTTAATAACCCAGCTGCTGCTGAGTGTGATGCTTTGCCAGCTGCTAATTGCTGTGGTCTCTCCTCCACAGCAATGAATGGTTTTTGAGAGAGGGCAGACACAGTTCACTGTTTTCTTTGTTACTTTGGTAAACTGTATAATTAAAAAAAATTAAACTCAGAAGTAGCCAAAATGACTTAATTTTTTTTGAAGTCGTGATGTCTATATTTCGCCCACACAACTACTACTGCACTTCTCATCACCTTCGTGCAAAACAGATAACCCATCTCTCCCGTGCTCTCCTGCTGTAAAAAAATATTCYTCTGCAGCGAATGATCTTCAACATTAATAAGTATTACTGTTTCATTCATGCTACTGTTGTAACACCACTGTTGTAATGCTATAGTCAACTCGTAAAAAAAGTGAATTGACAAAGTCAAAAGATTGCCACTTGAACAAGTGATGGTCAATGGCTACACTACAGTTTGTAATTCTTTAGTAGTTATAAAACACTGCAACAGTGCAATGAAAAGAGGATTATATCTGTGTTTTATGCTGGCTGATGGGACACTTTCACGAGCCTATTATCAAGCCTGTTTGATTTGGTAAAACTATATTTTATAACAAGAAACTCTAACTTACCTGTGTCTCAGTGAATGATTACAGCTAGACCCCAGCTTTCTAGTGGCATTAACAATCAACGATTCATTTCCGAGAAAGGGAGTTAACTGCTTTAAGCCTTGAAAATGGAAACTGCTCGTCTCCTAGGTAATACAAACTAAACTGAAACCTGATCACGTCTCCTGGCACACTGTTCAAACGAGAACCATAACGTGCCTCCTATCATCAGAAAGATACAAGGAAACTACGGCATTTGTTTAAAGTCGCAGACTTTATCTGCATCTTTTGAGCGCTCATCGGCATCGGCTCTAATGCTGCACCCTTTGTGCTTTCACATTAGCGACGGCACAACCTGAAGACATGCATGCTGGGGCGTCCAAAGCAGTGGGCAATGATCAGTGGCAGTCTGTGAGGCACCGTGTAGCCTGTGCACTTGCAAGCTAAGAAGTCACTTGACCAGTCAATCTTGCATGGACACACGCAGAAGACTCTCGGCGAAGAGCCTGCCTTTCATATGCCGTTCCTACAGGAATAACCTGGAGGATCTGGATAGCTCCCCATTTCAGATGCTGCTTCATTACTAACTTTTGTCTCATCCAACTTATGCTCTCTCTCCAACATTAGCTACAATATAAAAATAGCAGGAAAGGCCTTCATGAAATACCTCTTGATTCTTAGCACCCCTTTGTAGTATGGCTCATGAGTTTTTTTCAGAAGAACTTTGTCCATGTGAAAAACTTGAAACCTCTGTTTTGGAGCTAGACTGCAGGTAATGCAGAGCCTCCCAGCTGCCTGCTGCTCACCAGGCGAGCCCCTTCCTCCCGGTACTGCTGCTGAATGCCCAACAAAAGCCATGGCCAGCTGAATAAGGTTCAGTTCACATCAGTAATTCAAAGGCCAAAATCACTGTAGGAATATTGTAATTACCTGTAGTATTGAGAAAGCTAAAATTTACCTTTAAATCTAAACTTTATTATGGCATTAAATGCATCTGAGCAATTATAACTGTCCTACAGTTACAGAAAAGAAAACTGAAAAAAGCCCCAACAGTCCATTTTTTAGTAATTGGAACTGCATGGTTACAATCCCGTCACTTAAATGTCAAAGCTCTTTAAGCATCTTTATGACACCCACAGTTATATCCCCATCATATCTAGTATATAAATGTTACACACTGCCACTCTGCTGTATTTCATTCCATAGTGGTATTTATATATTAAAAGACAACTGTAAAGTGCAGAAAATCGGAAGAGCTCCAGAGTGTCAGAGTCCCTTACTACAGAGTTTATTCTGTTAAACCTGTGAAATCTCTTACCCTCCAGAGTCTTCCTAGGAGCTGTGTTCCCTGCATGAGACCTGAAGGGTGCCTAGATCAGAGAGGGCACCAGCTGAAGGATATTAATKTATCACTGCCTAAGCTGATTGGGAGCTCCGGTGTTGCAGGCAGGGTTAGTCCTGGTCCGTGCCCGCACCTCCAGCTACATTGCCCTGCTTACATCAGACTGTCTCACCCATCCAATTGAAAAATGAACTTTGTTCTTCTTTTTTCTTTTCTGGCAATGTTAGTTTTCAGCTGGACCAGGGAGCAAAATCAGTGTACTCCAAGGCTGAGCAATTCTGAGTCCTCATGCAAGGAAGACCACAGCAACTGTAAGTGAAAACAGGTCTCCCCTTGTCCCCTCCGTTTTGGAGGTGCGGTCTGAGATTAGCTCAAGTTTGTCTTTAAACCCCACTCTAAGGTATCGGGCTGTATTGTTGTAGTGAGCAAATTCAGCGCTGCACTTGTTTTGCTGCTCTTCCTTTTCAGTAGAAATTAGCTTTTTCTTTCCAGAGGGGATGCTTTGGGTTTTGATATTATTCTGTTCCCAGTCGGAAACAATTTGCCCATTCATTAACGAAAGTAGAACCAAACAAAGTATCTTTTCCCTTCCATATTGAGTTGAGTTAAAAAGAYTTATAAGCTTGATCAGTATTTGAAGAATAACAATTGCTTTAATCTTTGCTGGGAGGCACGGCTGGGTGGTTTGTCTCTGAGAGACACAGCTGGCTAACAAGTGTTATAGAAGACATATACGTAATGTTATGAAACACAGAAGATTCATTCTAACATATTTTTGGTTTTAAAATGCATATTGCCTTAAAACTGTTTTGGACTGTCAGCCACTGCATGCTGCTGTCTGAAAACTCTGCTTTCTTTCAATGGGAATGATACAAATGAGCAACAGCAGCTGAAAAGCAGCATAAGGGCCCTTGAGACTGACACGAGCTGAGCAACAACCACACAGAAAGCTCTCAGGGCCACCTCTGTCTAGCTGGAGATCTGTTTGTTTCTTCTTCTGCATTTATGTCCTTAATACGGCAATACTGTTTCACATACCTCAGTGCAATAATTGTTCCCCTCRCCATTAGCTGCACTTAAGGTTATGGAGGAAGTACCTGTAATTCTTAATTTTTGCTTTCACTTCTCCTCCAGACTTGTTCAGGACAAAATAAGTCCCAACTGTCAACTCTAATCAAAATATCGTGAAACTCACAGTGTATAAAACATTGTAAAAATCAGGMAAAATAGGAATGCAAATACACACTAGACATTCATGTATGAAAACCCTAACAAACACATGATGGAAGTTGCCCCTCTCACTACAAGTCGTACAGTGCTGAAGTCCCAATGTTGATGCAAAAACAATTTTTTGTGTCCCCAGCAGCTCTGTAACTGTGTGTCTCCAAAGCAGGGATAAGTTTATCAGCAGCTCAAGGCATCCTATCTTTATTTTGAAGACAAGAAGAAGCTCTCTTCCTGTGTGGTACTTGAAATAAGCAGGAGCTGTGAGGTTAATCGGCAAAGATGCGGAGGCACGCTGCTGCTCCCCAGACTGCATTAGGCTGCCTATCGCATTCTAACGACGTCTGCGGGACACAGCATCAGATTTGCTCTCTTCCCTACGGAGGCTATTCTGCGGCTCAAACGATAAGGGGATAAGATTCTCAAGAAAAGCAGAAATTGCTATTAAGTTCTGAATGGCCATGACATACAGCACAATACCGAATGCAGAATCCCAAAGGAATTAATTTAAAGGGAAAACAAATCTCAGTAACAGCCTTCAGTTTGGAAAAGGAAGGGTTTTTTATGTGGTTACTTTTCAGGAGAGATGATATTAAGAGGATGGGTGACTCAGAAATAACACAAATGTTTACAGTTCTACCCTTTATAGAGTCTTTTCTATGAGAAGATGGCAGACAATGTTATAAGCCTTGATGAATTGAGCATTTCAACATCCTATTGGGTCAGATGATAGCAACATAATATTCACATTAAAGATAAAATGAGACACTTTCCCACAGTCATAAAGTAAAACTAGGAGCAGTAAGCAGTCCAAGTTTTTTTCACTGCAGAGTTAATCTGGCACCTGCTCAATGTACACCGAGTACCAGCACTCGCGTCAAAACCGAATCTCGTTTCTAAGTCCCTCTCTGTTTCTTCTCTTTCTACACATAAAGCCTTATCCCACAATTCTTCATATATTTTCTTTCTAGCTGATGGTGTTCTTTGTACTGTGTATGATTTCTTCCCCCGTCAATGATGTCTGGGACTCACTTATCCTTTGTAAGAAAGATGCGAAGCACTAGAGAACCAGCAGCAGTCTAACAATCCTTGCCACCATTATCAGGCAAATGTGTTCTGGCATAAACCCATCCTACCACGACCTGGAAAATATTGTTATGACCCTGGCTGACTTTGGGTCAGAAGTTTTATCTGCCTGGATGGGGTCAGTTAATGACAGCAACTGCTGGGAAGAGGTGCACGTGCTGATAAGTGAGTGCACTTCTCAGYGCGGTGAGGTAAATGTTCTGCATTCCCATATACAATGTGTCAATTACGTGCGAGCTGTATGCAGAAGGTCTCCTACAGTACGGTAAAAGCTCCCCCTTGCCCCCCAAAAAACAAGTTACCTTCCCAAAAAACAAGGCTCATGCAAAAACCTTGTATCGGCTTCTTTCAGTTACACAAACATCAAAACCAAGAGCAGGAACCTTCGCTCAGAAGTGACTTTCTTTCTACTCAATGGTTTCCAAACAAAATCAGCTGTGTGGCATATGCTGCCAAAACAATAGCTACAGATTAGCAGATGGTATGGTGTGAATTAAATGTCGACACAAAACCCAGACATACCACTCAATCCTCTCTTGACACGAAAACTTATTTCCCTCTATTTTTCTCACCTCATGATATTTACACACAGCAAAGAAATTCTTTAGATACTCCGTCTGGATTTAGAAGGGACAAGTTAACCTGCAATATCCTACTACTCTGCCATCTTTCAAAAAAAATAATGCAGTTTGATTACTGCAAAAGAAAACATGGAGCAAGTGGCTCTGAGAGCCTGGGTACCTCTACATTTATGTTTGTCCCCCTTTGCCTCCATGGCTGCAATAACCAGACGCTCCACAAAAGTCTTCTCACACACCCTCCAGATGCAGAAAAGTGTGAGCTGGGGTTGGCAAGTCCAGAACTATATATGTACTAATACACCAGCTGGCTGCAGCTAAATCTCTGTAATATTATCCACCACATCTCAGTTCTGCCTGCCTGTTACYTGGGGGAGCACTATTCTGGGTCTCTCCCTAACCCCCAGGTATTGGTTTTTCCAAAGTCTGCAGTTTCTATCCTTCTTTCTAACGTGGCTGAAACTGCCCACTGGCATCGAAGTCAGACAGGAAGGGAGGCACGAGCTGGCAGATGTGATCGCATGGGCTTTGTTTCCTCTGGACTCCAGRTAATTTTATTAATTTTACTGTTTACAAATAATAGAAAACAAAACACCGCCACAAAGCRGCATTTACATATCCAGGAGTTTCCAGATGCCTGAAATCTTGAGTTCAGATCTAAGTACCAAAAATTGGATGCTTAAATTGCAGTGTATTTTTCTGCTCAAGCAACTGCACTTCCAGAGACACATCTCCGCACGGAACACCCCTTCCCGATCCCGGCACTTGGGATCAACAGACTGGGGAATGTCATCGCTTCTCTTTTTCCACTTCCCACATTTAAAATATAATTGGTGCTAGCCTGATTTGCACAAACTGGACGAATCTTGTACAGCTCTCGGGGAGTTTACAGGGGCTACCAGTGACTGGCCGTTACCGGGGGCCAACAGTCAACGCCCGCCAGCCAACGCCTGCTCCCGGGCTGGGGGGTCGCGGGGGATGGCGCCTGCCCGGGCGCTGAGGAGTGGCTCAGCGGTGAACTGCGCCTCTTCCGACCGAGCCAGCTTCTTCCCCCACCTCCCGCTTAGTGTCTGGAGCTGTGCCTGGGGAGGAACACCCACAACCCCGCCCGAGGAGGATATCCACCTCCCTCCCTCCGCTCCGCCGGCCGCCTGAGGGATGGGCGGGGCGGGGCCGGGCGGGGCGGYGCCCGGCCGCTCTCCCGCCCCTCCTGCCCGCGCCGACGGCCTCCGCTGAAGGAGGGCGCGCAAGCGCGCAGGTGCAGGCCAGGCCCCGCCCCCCCGAGGGGAGGCTGCGCTGGCGGCGCGGGGTGAGTAGCGGTGGGGGCGAGGGGCGGGAGGGCGCGCGGGGCTGTGCCCGCTGGCCGCGAGGCGTTAACCGTCACTCGCCGCCTCCCGAGGCGCCGTTGGAGCGCGGCAGCGGCGGCTGCCGCCTGGCCTTGCTCGTTATGTCCCGGGCGTCCCCGCCGGGCTTTTCCTCTGGGAAACTGCCCCCTTCGTCCTCGGCCTAGAGCCGGTAATGGCGTCAGGAGCCCCCTCACCGCCCGGGGCATGGGGGAGGGGGGGTGTCTGACCTTTTCCTCGCCGCCCTCACGGTTTGTGCTGCTCGGGGGCCGGTACGGGGGGGAGTCAGGCTGAGCTTCCGGGCGGTTGCGCCTCTCGTATGGACTGGCGGTGTGCCCCCCTGCGCCTGGTGGTGCCCTGTGCCCGTGTGGTCGCCTTGAGCCGACCTCCATGCTGCCCTGACCTCCCTGCAGTGTCTGGGGCCTTGCGGGAGGAGGCCCGGGGCGATTGCTGGGTTGGGTTTGTGAATCCTGCCCCGGAGCCCCCAGCTGTGCCCCACTCGTGTAAACTATGGGGCAGGGGTGTCCTTAGCACCGTGTCACCCTCTGYCCCCCAGTAAGTGGGGTTAACCAAGGGCGTGTTTTGTTTACCTTTGCTCAGGTGGTATCTTGCAGGTGACCTGCCCCTTGTATGTCAAAACGAGACTTGAGTCTTAGGGCTGCTGGGGTGGGTGGATAGAGTAACCACACTACAACAGGGTGCAGGCTGTCCTGTCACACATAAGGTTACCTAAAAAAAAAAAAAAAAAAGCTGCCCTGATACTGTCTTTTTAGCATGAAGATGCTGCTCAGTCCACAGGTAGCTAAAGCGTCAGCCAAAGGGGCAAGTAAAAAACCCCAAGCCCATTATGAGGAGACTTACGTTTGCTGTATAAAGATGTGCATCTCCAAAAGTTAGTTTTAGGATGCACAAGATTGACAAGATTAAAAATCAGTGTGCTTAAGCTGGGAATGTTAGGTAACACCAAAGGCAATCGTTTAATGTGTACACAAAAATTCATGCTGTAAGAAGACAAGCTGAGTGTGAACTCATATTCAGTGAATGTAGTTCTTTTAGTTTTTTTATAAAAATGACATCTATTTTTCATTCTGTTTTTAGGAAGTATTCAACATTAATTAAAATGTCTTCTAGCAAACCACCAAATGAAAATGAAACACCCAAAGAGAGAAAACCAGGATTGAGGAGTATTCAAACAACTATGCTTTTCCGAGCTGTGAACCCAGAGCTTTTCATTAAACCTGTAAGAGGCTCATTCTGAGAGAAGCTAAATGTGCTTGGAGAGACACAGTTGCTTTAAAATAATCATCATAATTCTGTGTGCATTATATAACCATCTCTTGTTAYGCAAACCACTCAGTAACGTTACTAAAAATTTTACTTTTTTTCCACTCTGATTGTTAAGAGCCCAGAACATTACATTGTTTATTCCAGCATTTATTTCACTGTCATATTGTCTGATTCTTTTGTACCTAGCCAGCTTGCTTTCAGGAAGACTCTTTACAGGTATATTACCCATGTAATTTGACAGGTTAAGTAATCGAGTCCTCTTTAATATTTGAAAGGAAACAAATCATAAAATGCAAGCTTTTTGATATGAAAGGAGGGAATTTTTGGTAGCTTTTCAGTAGTTTGGATTTTTCTTTTTCTTGCTTTTATAATTAAATTAATGATACTCAGGTTTTATTATCACTAGCAGAACCCAGAAATTTTGTGCATAAAATAAAAGTAGATGTTGTGATGATAATACATGATCTGTTTTAGAGGAATATAATCAAGGTTGCTTGGCAGGAGCAGGGTATGTTGTCCCGGTAGTATATCCAGATGAATTCTGTTAGAAGTTTGTAATAGTTACCCTTAGTGATTGGTTTTGGCCTGTTCATTCATGCTCAAGCAGCGTTTGCAACCAGCAAAAGAGAGCACTGGGCAATGCGACAAGAGTCTTCTTTTTCATAGGGAATTCCTTTTGCTATCAGAAAATCAGGTCTCCCTTCTTGCTGCTTATTCAAGTTAATTGGATCAGTCTACAAGAAGGCAATGATAATTTTTCCAGATGTCACAATAGTTTGCTGTTCACTTTCTAAGCTAAGATTGAAGAATGTAACGTTTGTGATGAATGAAAAATGTTTCGACTAAAAATGTACTAATTTTTTTTTTTTTTTTTTGGTCAGAACAAACCTGTGATGGCATTTGGGCTCGTAGCAATTACCCTCTGCGTGGCCTACCTTGGTTATTTGCATGCAACAGTAGAGAATAAAAAGGACCTTTATGAAGCAATCGACAGTGAGGGGGCCAGGTATATGAGGAGGAAAACTTCTAAGTGGGACTGACAACGTAAGGAAGGAAATCAGCAAATCAGTCACAGAACTTTTCAAGGCAACTACTATTTTTTTTTCTGTCCATTGAAATAATGGATAAACGTCTCTCTTGCTATTTAATCCAATTTAAGTTCCCTTATAAAATGCCGTGCCTGTACAAATAAATTGCAATTAAGGTATGTGTGAACTTAAAAGTGATTTTAAGAATTGTTGTCTGCGATCTCCACGGTATGTCAGAAGACATGCAGTTAACTCGGTTGTGCAGTCAAGACTGGCAAATGCCTTAGAAATTTACATGATAGTTCAGCTCACATCTCTCTTTGCTTTGATTAAGTGAA
The DNA here is from genome assembly GCA_030449065.1 of Oceanodroma leucorhoa. Lineage (NCBI taxonomy): Eukaryota > Metazoa > Chordata > Aves > Procellariiformes > Oceanodroma > Oceanodroma leucorhoa. The sequence continues at coordinate 9,589,395 of JASVER010000001.1, forward strand.
AACAGGGGTTTGTCTTTTATTTTTTAAACAGAAGGCATAATGTATTGTGTGTGAAAAGAAAAAGCTAGTCTCTTGATCTGTTGAAAGTTGATAATTAACAGTGGTGCAACTAAAATACTTCTAAGGCAAGAAAGATCTGATAAAGCAGTCATCGAAGGGTTTTATTTAATAAAGGAATTTGTAAAATACTGGCCATAATAATCCTTGGATGCTATTGGAAGAGGATACTCTTGCTTACAAATGAAAAAAAAAAAAATCAGTAGCTAGATAGAGGAGAAAAAGTGAAACGAGTGCTTCTGCCAAGAGAAAGGCAGGAAGAATTCAGCCATTACCTCTCCTGTTTGGCATCAGACAGCAGATCAGTGAACATACCAGTATCAGCTTCCCAATCAATATATGTAACTCTAGGTTAGCCAGAGCTTGTGGGGTGTTCTTGACTCATCAGCAGGACTAGTTTATTTAAGCTGCATTCAAAAATTAAATTTCTCTGTATTGCAAAGTATGTTATGTAACATTAATTTGTTATACGTTACTGAACTCAAAATAAGGAATGGAAAGTCTAAAATTAACAAGTTCTTACAGACACAGAGAATAGAACGTATCGACCTGAACAAGCCCAGTCTTGCCCAACAGCCCCGCGTGTGGGTTGGAGGYGACCCTCGGCAGTATGCTGGTTGGTGCTGCTGTGAGGGTGGCTGGAGGGCAGGTGGGCATTGTGGCGTTTCCTCAGCACTTGAGGTGGTCCCCTGTGAGCCTTTACCTTGAGCAAACCCCACAGGTGGCTACTTCCCTGTTCCAGCACTGAGGCCACCTCCTGTGAGCTCCTCCAGCTACTTGTGTGTGCCTGACATTTCCTAGGCGGTATCCCATTAACCAAACTCCAGAACACCTGCTGGGAGGGCACATACCAGGCCGTGCCCTTTTTCCACCACGGACCCTTATTAATGTTCTGGTTGCATTTTAACATGCAGCTCCAGATATTTACAGCCCCCATCAAGGGCTCCCAAGAAGCTGAGAGACCTCTTTGTTAACCCTCTTCTGGCCAAGGTGGCTTCTGTCAGGCCAAAGAAGAAAGAACGTGCAGGGACATCTGCTTTGCCGCTCTGGAAATTGCTTTGGGTTTTGTTATCGAAAGATTTTGTTATTGAAGATAAAAAAGGTGACTGACTGCCTTGAGGGACAGCAGTTGCTCTATGGGATTTCTCTGAATCTCCCTCTAAAGCCTTCATTTTCAGCCTATGGTTTTCCTCCTATCCATGTTTTGTAGTTATTTGTATCTTAAATTCAGCTGGGCCTTGGTTTGGCTACCTCCTTCTTGAGAAGGGAAGTGAGCTCTACCTTTGATGAAGCTATAAAAAAAAGGCATTTTTACAGCCTTTAAAAGTATATTTCCCACTGTGAGCCTACAACAGCAAGGTCTTGGGCAAATCGAAAGCTTGCAGGTGAGGAAACTACATGCCTTTTAATTGGTGAAGGAATTTCCAGGTGAATTGATCAAATATTCAGAACTATCACATGCTGTGCATATTCTGTAGAATATGTTTTGTTTGATAGGATCTTTAGAATTAATCTGTTCTTTTAAAAAGGGTCACACAGGATTTTAGCTCTCTTTAGTTCATTAAAATGCATGGGACTTGTATGTTTGCATGAATTTAAATTATTCCAAAACCAGTGCTACAGTAAGTATTTTAACCTGTTTTTCTGCAGGCTTTTAAAATACAGGCTTTGATCCTTATACCTGCAGATGATTTGAAGTGAGAAAGCCCAGTCTCTCATTTTCACGTATTTGGGAATAGTGCAGGATTTGGGTTCTCAAAATTTTGAATTGTGTTTTGTGAAGTCAATATGGATCTGGAAGTTACTGAGGGAAAAGGAGGGGGGGGTGGGTGGTGAAAGAGAAAGGTGTGGGCCTGACCTGGGCAGGGTCTAGGCAATGTGCATGCTGATGGCACTTCATAGAACAGCTGTCTGAGATGGGGCCTCTTATCTGTTGGATGGAGTAAAGGCCTGTTAACCGGGTTAATGTAGAACTGCCCAGGCTGAAGGAAGAGTGAGTATTTAGACTTGTCCTTATTAATAAGGAGCTTCTCCATACTTATTTGTGGCAGCTGCTGTACAGGTAACTCTTAATGGTATAAAAATTATATATAAAAAGGAGATAAAGCAGTGCAAATACAGAGAAGAATGTAGTAAATTAATGGGTGTTATAGTATCGATACTGGCATTTGCTGTTTTAAGTACCTGATTTATATCATAAAAACTATGTGTGTATAGGGATTAAATGGAAAAAAACCCCACCCAAACAAAACCGTATCAGTAACAAAATCTGTTTGCTCAACTCTGAAAGCACTGCTCCCCTTATGCATCTGGAGGATAAGCAAGCAGCACCAATGCAATTTCTTTTGTTCTGCTTTTCTCAATTTCATCTTCAATATAGTAATAATTATCTACAATGGATGATAGCTGGCTTGACAAGAACTGTGAGTTCTTGTCAAATTATTTCCCGGGCAGAGGCTCTTTCAGGTTTTTGCCTATTCCGTATTGTCTGCGCTGGCTTTCGCATCTTTACCAAGAAGAGCAACAAAATGCTGTGATTCAAATATCTGAAACAGTAGCTATTGTACTGCTCCTAAAATCTTCTTAGACTACAGGGTTTGAATAGGAATTGTTGACATTCAACAACAAAAAAAATGCATTAAAAAGCCAAAGCCTGCTGTGGTGCTGCTTAACTATTACCAGGGTAAGTTAGTTCTTTGTGAGCAAAGCCAGCCCTGCCTAGTGACAGTTGCTATGTAGGGAGCTGCATTAAGGCTGGAAGGGGTCACTTCATACAACCCTCCCTCATCATCTGCCCACAGCATGGTACTGAGTTGTCAGCATGTGTGAATCCTTAGCTGAAGGCAAACGTTTTGGCTAACTTGCTAAAAAGCAATGGTCAATAATTTTTCTCTCTTCATCAGCTTGCATGTTCTCTGTAGCAACAATAAGCATTTATGCCTGCAAGCAAGAGATCTGTCAGGAATAGAGTTCTGACATTTTAGTAACTGTATTACAGAGAAATACTAGAATACCACAATGATTAGAAGTCCCGATCTGGACTCTTTTGTTTGTTGTGCTGTATGTTCAAAAATAATACCACCACCCCCTTCCAACGCTACTTTTAATCGGATTCGGGAGTATAAGCCTTTCAGAACAAGGTATTACACTCATCGTGATATACTGGGTAAGTTTGTTTCTGAAATCCTTTCCTCGCAATCTGAGATTCAGGAAAACTCCAAGAGCTGTTGTATCCATCTGTTCTTGACAGTCATGAAGGCATTCGCATCTTGGTAAGAAAGAAGTGCACTTATCTTCTGAATATTAATCCTGCATATTCAGAGGGGGACAGGGTCAGCTGTCCTGTGGTACATGAAGGCATTTGTATTTGGGCATAATGAAGTGCAAAAGAGAATTAGCTGTAAGACCATTAGCAAATGTTTTCTAAGGCTCAAGTAGTTTGGGAAGAACTATGCTTGACAACATTTGCAAAGATCATCCCCCTCATCCTTCAACAGGACACAGCTGGGATGTTTTATCCCAAATCCTACCTTCTTATACCTGATTCTTGCTGCTGGCCTTAGAGGCTCTGTAGAGCCTGTGGAGGTTTGATTTTTTTTCTGGCATACCATAACCTCAGTGATGAAGGAAAGCATGTGGTAGCATTCATATGTTTGAGGATCTAGCAAGAATCTGGAATATCTTTATATGCTATGCTATGCCTAATTGTCATAGATGTTTCTGATCAGCAGTGTAAAGTTTTGTAGAAATCATGTTGTGCATTTGAATTAATGTGCATTGTGAAGAGGAGTGTGCTTGGTTTCTATTTTAAACAATATCAAGGGATTATCGGTGTACTGGGAGTCCTGGCAGCAGGGTGAGTGCCATCCATGTCTCAGAACACGAGACTTCAGCCGTGCATCGACACACACAGGGTAAAACACGTCCAGAAGGCCAGAGGCAGTCTCTTTTTAAATTATTTTCTCTTTCCTGCTTAATATAATGGACTGGGGAAAAGATACACAGTCGGASCACAACATGCTTGTTGCTAAGATTTATGCACTGTTGGACTTCTATTTTGCTGATTTAAATCAGTTGACCCCTTTGCCCCATCCTGCTACTGTTTTCCTTCTACTTCGTGTTAGCTCCATGAGAGGACTCTGGCCACCCATGAGGAGTGGGGAAGAAGACTGGAGTGAAAGAGGGAGACTTAATCSTCCAGTGGCTGTGTGAAAGCTGGATCTCCTGTGGCTCTATTYCTTTTTTATTTTCCTTTATAATAACCCAGGAAAATGTGACTCCAGCCCTGTCAAGCACAGAGAATGGGATCCAAAGCAATGCCCAGGCTTGGCACTGAGTAGGAAAGGAGGAGGGGGAAGATCTGAAATCCCACTGTTGGGGGGGCGGGAGTTTTGGGTTGCAGAAAGGCATCTTTATCCACCTCCCTCTGCAGTGGCTTCTCTTCTGGGCAATCCTTGGTGCTGAAGACCAGCCTTTCAAAAGTTAGCAGGGCTACCTGTTTGCTTTCATAGCATGTCCACAGGAGGASATGGTGATGCTAACACCATTACTTGGACCCCATCCATGTTGCTAAAGGGAGCATCCCTGGCCTAGGCCCCGTGAGCAGTGTGGCTCACCTCCATGCTGCTTCACCCCCCCTTTCTRGAAGGGATTAGCTGTGCTCCTGCAGCACTGGGGCTGCTTTGGTCCTGGGCAGACACAGTAGCCTTAGAGACAGAAGGATTGCCTTGTATGTGCATGCTCTGTTCCAAACACCTGAAATATTCTGCTATATTTCAGGCAGAGAATATTTACTGTGTGCCCCAAGAATGGCATGAAAGAATCTGAGGGCATCTCAGGGCAAGAGACCTCACTGAAAGCCCTGGAGGCCTCTGAGGGCACAGGGAGTCAAAGAGGGCACTGTCTCACTCGTAGCATCTAATGGGAGCAAAGCCATCCCCCAAGCTGCCGTGAGGTTCGGCTGCAGGCAAAAACAGGTGAATCATTCCCAAGAAAGCTGAGGACTGACCTATTGCTTGTGCCATGTGGATGACCGTCAGGGCAAGGAGTCAGGAGGGACACCCATGATGCTCTCCTGTTGYGCAGCCTTGCCTAGAAGGTGTGAGTTGGATTCAGCACCTTCCTATTACGTTTATGGAACTGCACAAGCAATAATAATTGTGTTTTCCTATATGTGAAATGAGGGTGCGTGTTTTTTAGCCTTTTAATTTTTAATTCAGCTGCGCAGCCAAGCAAAGGGGTTGGRAGAGAGGCACGGGTTTCTGCACTCTGGTCATTTGCTGTGCATGATCTGCTTGTGTTGATTGTGCAGAGATTGGAGCAGACATTCAACAAGAACAACATGAAAAGAAGGAGGYGGAGATACAAGAGCGCATTGAAAARATGAAAGCTGAACTTTGGTCTCAGGTAAATTAAATTACACTCCTGTCATTTAAATAATGATTATTTTTTTGAATAATTGCTATAGCGTAAAGAGAGTTAATAAAGGACTTTGAGGTAACTGCTATAGAGCTGTCATTAATTTCAGCTCCTCCTTTTTTCACAGATTTCTGTGTGCACATATCTCTCCAGTTTCTGATCACAACAAAGCATACTTTGAATTAATAACAAATTTTACATCTGGTCTGAAAATGGCCTCTAAAGCACACAGAAGTCATCTGTTGTTAAAGCTGCTCCCCATAGTGCTATGCAAGATTCTGAAACTACCCTTTATGTTATATATATGTATAGTGGTTACAACCGTGGTGGCTCAATGCTATTGTGTGGCTACATTTTAACAGGAATCACTGCAATAAAATTTCYGAATGGGCCACAATGTATTTTGCCCTCTGGTTTTAAATTTAACTTGCTCTGGTTTCTTAAATAGAAAATACAGAACTATTGATTATGTAACCTCTGCTTCATCTTAATAGGGTGTTAATAGAACGTGAGCTGTTATACTTAAATAATAACTTGTTTTAAAGGCTGAAATGGACAAGGAAGATGCAGTGGATAAAGCTCTCAAAGAGGCAGCGGCTAACCACAGTGCATTTGTACAAGACCTTAAACAAAAACTTGGAAAGGAATTAAGGGTATGAACAGGTTTRCTTTCATTACCGTGGAAATAGCCAGCATGACAGAACCATGTGATTGACAACCAAGAATGTCATACCATGTAAAAAAATTTTTTTTTAATGCTTGCCATAACCACGACCTTCATTCATCTGAGATTTGAACTCCAGTGCCAGAAGAAGTACTTAGCCTGAAAGATGACTGGCTTTGTCTTTGTCCTAGATGAGATGTGAGATTGAGCTAGCTGGATTTTTAATTCACTTTCAGCACATTTCACATTTTTTTTTATTCAATGAAATTTGTGGAGTTTGTTGAAAATTCCTTGTCAGGCCTTGATTCAGCCAGCCATTGGACCTGATTAGGTGTATTTCTTAAGGGCAGTTAAATACAGCCAAAATCTGTCCTGAAGTTTCACGTCCATCAAAGCTAGGAAGGTGTTTAAATGGTTTGCTGAACCTGGACCCTAAGTGGGGTGGAGGAGAAGGAAAATTGCCAGCATATGTGTATTCCTAAATGAAGCACACCAACTGTCGCTTTGTATTTCTATATATACTTAGCACGTGCTTTATATGGCTGTTTGGATATCTGAGAAAAGACTCAGAGAGTCAAGGAGAAAGGAAGGCAACTGCCTTCTGAATCTGAGCCTTCCTGCCTTCTGCGCTGCTTCCCAGGGCTTTTAACTACTAGAGCATCCGAGCACTCCTCAGTCRGGCATTATGCGGCCCATCTAACACCTGTCATCCTTAGTCCTGCAGCCTCCCAGCAGCGGATGAAGGGCGCACAGAGAATTGCTGGAGTGTTTTGCTTTGGAATTTTATTTTATACAAGTTTCTAAATAGCTATCTGTTTATACTGCAGGCAGTCAAAGCAACGTGTTTGGCATCTCAAGAGGCAAAGCAGGGAGGTTTACGGTGGTCGTAAGTTTGCGGCAGAGTTCATTCCATTTTATGGAGCTGTTTTCCAAGGGACCTCTGTCTTTTGCAGTCATAGCATCTGCTGACAGTAGTTGGCAGAAGCTCAGTTTCTTGTGTTTAACCATTCAATTACTTGCCATAAGCCTATTATGTATCTTTGTAGACCTAAGTTCTCAGGATTTAAACATGTACCATTTCTCCTGGTAACACTGACTCCAGTGACTAAGGACTAGGGAGCAAATACAGAATTTACGGCTGAAACAAAAGAAGAGGCAGATATGACTAAAGTAATTGCAAGACGGTTTAGATTTGGTGGCTTGTGTTTCTTGCAGTTCATTTTAAGAGGTGTGTTAACAGTGATAGCAGCTATCTTGGAGAGGTGATGGCAGAAAATTTACTCAGCATCTGTCTAAGCAAACAGTGGCAGCCAACAAAACATATCACTGAATGAGTGATTGAAGTGGGTTTTTATATGTAGGATAGATTAAAGACAACTGCTTTCAGCTGATAGCCTCAGGAATGGCTTTTTGCAGCAGTGCTGATGTGGCTGTTCCACCACCACTAATGGTCAAATGGTTTTAGTTAGGCTTCTTGTAGGCAGGTCCCATTATTTGTCACTCCACTTGCCAGCAGTAGACAAACAACCAGTATCCACAAAAATACACAGAATACAGAGCTTGTACATGGGTGTGCAAGAGATTTACGGCAAACCTCATGTAACTCWGCTCATCCTGTATTAGAAAACCCACCAAGATCTAAGCAACCAGAGCTTTCCCAATAGTGTCTTGCCACTTCCACAGAGGATGCACTTGTCGGGGTCTTGGAAAGAACTGTGAATGGTGGCAAAGCAGCATAGATGACTGGGCAGTGAGTTAAGTGGGTTGGATTGCTTTACTGGATGCTCAGGTGTAGCATGGCCTATAGTGGCAACAGAGTTATACTGGTATATATTGAGCTGTCTGAGATTCCAGATGTGTGTATGTCCATCCAGGCAACCTAAGGTTAGTGTTGTCGTACCTTCATGTATCAGCCCGAGCATTATCTTGCTGACAAGCATACCAAGGACAGGGCTGCTTCTCCATCTCACTCTAAAACCATGCCACTGGCCAYGTGAGCTTGGGGAACTTTTTCTGCCTTATGTAGAAAACATGGATGATGCGGAATGATGCTACAATAAGTCACTGTAATTGCCCCATAATATTTTCTTGAAATCTGTTCTGCTGGGCTTTGCTGGGGATTGTTTAAAGACAACTGGGCAATAAGCTGGTGTCACTACTTAAATCTACTTTGAACTTTGCTTAAGGAAGAGGTGAGGAAGGCAAAGGCAGAGATGCAGCAGTACATGGAGGATGAGTGGAAGAGAGAGGCTGAAGCCGCAGAGCAACGCATGGCTCACAGACTTCAGTGCGCCCTCATGGAGTGCGCCCGGGAGAAGATGCAAGCGGTGGCCAAAGCCAGGAGACAGGAGAGGGAGGCAGCCCTGAAGGAAGCAGCCAGACAGCACAGGTGCTCTTAGTGTTTCCCCTGACTTGGCTGGCAAACATGATGTGATAAAGAGAATGACCGGAATTGCATCAGCGTTGCTCAGAAGCGAGTCTTCTAGGAAAAGATCAATAGACCTTTTAGAAAAAAACTTATTTGGAAATGCCAAGTGACCAGCAAGAATTGCAGGCTCACTCTCTTTCGCTGACGCCCCGTGTAGAAATAAAACATATTTTGTTCCTAAAAGCAAGTATCTCAAAGCCAACCAAGAATCCAAAAGTTTTGCATTTTATGGCTGATTTAGACTCATCAGAAATAAAGATCTCAGGGGCTTATTGTGCCATTCATGACATATATGCAAAACTGAAAAAGATGTGTTCACATGGAGATCTGCAGGGTACAGGAGATTCTACCCATATAGATTAAACATTGTGAATTAAACAGTTTTGATGTCAAAATAATAACACACCCCTCTCTCTTAAGAATACATTTCATTTTTTGACAGGACAAACAATAAAATAACACTATACTCTCACTATGAAAAGATCAGTTCATATGTGTTCCTTTGTAAGGTGCTTTTTTTTTTTCTGAACAGGGTCACACTTGAGTTTTGATCCATGATGCCTGATGCACCATTGTTTACGTGTCCCTGAACCAACTCTAGTGAATAGCACCCATAATGTTTTGACTACATAATATAAATTATATGTTTTATTACTGATGTGCTAGCACAAAGATGTTCTTACTACCACTTAAACAAAACTACAGATGAATCTATTCTAGAAATCAGTTCTTAGATGTCACTTCAAGACAGCATTTTTACTTGAGGGCAAAATTGTTCAAAGTCTGTTTGAAAATCAGTGTGTACTTAAGTGCTAGCTCAAAGAGAGACCTGAATGAAGAACAAAATAGTAATCCTTTGTATTTTTCATTTGGAAGCAAGCATCATTAAATTATCACTGGATGTGACACATGCAGAAATACAGTCTTCTGCAGCTGCCTTTCTCTGCATCGTCAATGGCCTTCTTTTACCCTATTTTGTTTCAGAGGTCCTACATCAAGTTCTGATTTCATATATATTTATATTTGAATAAGAGAGGTTTTACAACAACCTGAATAGACTTAAATTGTTTTTAAAATAATATTTAATAACAGGTGTTCCCTACAAATCTTTTCTTCTTTTTCTTTTTTAAATAGAGAGCACTTAGAGCAACTCAAAGAAGAAAGTATGTTAGCTGAGGAACTATATCATAAGAGTATAGAGCAATTAAACAAAGAAAAACGTCATGAGATTAATATTGCCCTGAATGTCACACAAAAAGAGAATCAGATTGAGACTGAAAAACAGCTCAAAGAAGCAGAGACCCTACATCTTGATGAGCTGGAAAAAGTGATGGTTACGCTGAAAGCGGCAGAAGAAGAGGTAAAAACTCTCACACAAAAACTGGAAGAGATGACAGATTGGAAGGACAGCCTGGAAACTGAAATACAAGCAACAAGACAAGCTTTTCAAAAGTATATTGATGCCACATTTCCTAACCTGTCCCCTGGACAAGCAGATTTTATTCTGCCATTCAGAAAAGCATTTGAGCAGAAAGACATCCCAGAAGAAGCAGAGGACAGTGACAAGGAATATAAGAGAACTAGTATTAGAAGTGTGAGATTCACAGCCATGGGTAAACAGAACTACAAATAGGTGATGCTGAAAAATAAATTCATCTCTGTTCACTGAATTATATGTGTGTGGTTAGAACGATACAGAGAAAAATAACCACCACTATATTAAATAATGAAGTGATGAGCCATGCTTAGAAATTATGCATTAATTTTTGTTTTACAAATGCTAGGGCAGAGGTTGGAATATGTAGCACTTGAGGAGCTTCCCACTGAGTCCTTCCTGAGAAGGAAAAAATCTGAAAATCTGAATCAGAAAATCTGTTGCTTCATTAAACATCAGTGCTTGGACTGTGAGGGCTGTTGGCTCTGCCCCAGAATACTCAGGTGTGGAGTAAGACACACAAGCTTTGAACACCTGCAGCTTGGGTTCTGAGATTTACAGGGCGGTTATTCTATATAACAGTGTGTATGTCTATGTAGAGTACTTGCAAGTGAGTGGTTACATGATCTGAAAACTCACCTGGCTTGAGAGATAGCTTTTGGGCAAAAAGTGTGTGCCAGCAGGCATGCAAAAAAGTCCCCCTGTGGGAGGACTCAAGCTTATCTATTCACACGTGCTTGAAGCCTGTGTGGCTTTAGGCCAGCCTCGATATATTGATTGGGTCCAAAATTCAGCCTCCCTAAACATCTGATTTTTCTTCACTCTGTAATAAGACTTCTCACAGCATTCGCTTAATAWTCACTGAAGCTTTGTGTCTATCTCATTTGTTACCTGTTAATCTGAAAACACTGTATAGTATCTTGAGTGTGAGCTGAGGAATATAAAGGAGCTGGTCTTTACTGTACGTGATAGAAAGTATAATATGGTGAAGGAAACTCTCTGTAGGCATCTTGTTTAAGGGAATTTTTAAGAGAGCAATCTGTGCAGTCTTTTTTTCCTCATGCTCAAAAACAACCCCAAAAAACAAAAAAGCAGAATAATCTCACAGATATCCATCACTCTACCAAACTGAGAAGTGAAGACAAGTGAAGTCATTCGTTTCTCATGGAACAATTTAATTCATATAAAATACTTTGAACAGATATTTGGCACGCTCTGGCACTGTTTCTGACCTAAATGCCTGTAAAACCTTACCTCACTGAATTGTGGAAGCTCTTTCTGTGGAGAGCTGATGCTCCCTGTTCATTTCCCCTCTTACACTCTCGATGAAAAGAACCCAAACTTCATGCTCACAGTTGTCTAATCAAATGTATAAACTGCACAGAGCCCAAGATAAAACTTGTATTTACATCTTGAGTTCTTCAGCAGTCTGAAATACCCCATAAGCTCTATAAACCGTTTTTTAAAGGAAACATTTACATTTGCATTAAGCATAAAAGACTTTTGAAACTACATGAGTAAATTGCTGGAAGTAAAGTACTAGCAGCTGCATCATGAAATACCTAAAGCTGATGAATGCTCTCTGTTGGGTTAGCTGATTAAAGGCTCACCTCAGCACACCCCGTGGAGCCCAGAGGCACAGTGGCACCTGGGGGAACCCCAACAAGCCAGTCAGAGGAACAGGCCTCCAATCCAGCCCCTCCCAGGGCACCCCAGGGGGGCATCAGCCCCATGGACTGGGGCTGTCAGTCAACGGGAGAGGCTTTCTGGAGCACCTTGCAGACTGAGGATGGATACAGTCTGGAGGTCTGGGACTCCTTATGGGATGCAGGGAAGAGCATCCTGGGATTCTACAGGGATTGTAGAAAGGCTCATTATGGGATGTTTAGGGAAAGAACCAAAGGTGGGGCAAGGAGGATCAAGGTGGTATGGGGAAGAAAAAGAGTGGGAAAAGAGAGGGATAAGGGGATAAAAAAGGCTGGTTACATGTAAAGAGCTGACCATGCCCTGTGCCTGATCAGTGCAGTCTGTCCTGTCTTCTCATTGAATTCCATTTCTAACTTTTCCTGGGTGCTGGGCTTTCTCTGTGTGCATGTGTACACATGGAGGTCTGCCTGCCGGCAGCTGGAGTTGGACCACAGATGACAGGGACTGTGGACCGAGGGTGCCAGCAGTTGGAGCAACTGGAGTGCATATTATGTGGGTACGTATGTCAGTGCGTAATCGCTAGCAAATATCAAGACAGGCTAACCGACAAATAGAGTAAGAGGAGTGGGTGCCAAGTGACGGAGTGGCTGTAAATCTAAGATACTGGAGAGACCAGAGCGTCTGAGATTTGGTTACTTGAGGGACCAGGTGGTCAAAGCCAGTGACTGGAGAGGCTGTGAGGTCTGAGGGTTGGCTGCTGGTAAAGTCATAAGTCTGGACCAGCTACCAGACATGCTGTTTGTGTGCATGTGTCTGTGCATGAGGCAACATGAAGGACAATTTGCATCTTGCATGTCAGAAAACCAAGATGATGATGAAATGCTTCAACTCCCCTTAAACAAACAGTTCAAATTCTCTTACAGTGATAGATAAGTAGATTTTTTTGTTCTTCTCTACTGGGAAGGATGTAATATAATCATCATATACTTCTGCAGTGCCTTACTGTTAGCATTTGTTTCAGAAAAAAAAGGAGTCACCCTGTCTTACAGGGTTAGCCCACTTTTTATCTGGGATACAGTGGCAGTGACTGATACAGACTGTGGCTGTCTACAGGGGTAAGTGTTCTCTGAGGTGGACCTTAGTCCTGGGTACCTCAGTCATCCAGACAAGACCAAGGGCCCCTGTGAGCGCACATCCCAGGCCCCTCCTGACCTACAGCCTTGGGGACATGTTTGGAGACAGGCGGCAGGGGCTCAAGATCTATCATCTGGTCAGCTGTATCTGTACATATATATACTGCAGGCACACTCTGGGGTGGACTTACTCACCAGTGTATGCACAGCATATACAGCATATAACAGTCTGTCAGACACTGGTGTTGCTTCTCATTGCCTTTTGGGAAAGGAAAAACATTTTGGTTTACTGCTTTCAAATGTCAAGGTGAAGTTGTGTTGGCTCTGCTTAGAAACAGAATGTCCTCTTAAGTCTGTCCGCTTGGTTGTGTAGAGATGAAAGGAGCCACAGCTTGGCCTAAGTGAATAGCTCTGCAGTATAATTGGATAGACAAGACAGCAAGCAGTAGAATCACTATGGGACCTGGAGAGCCATTTGCCATGGACACTGTTTGGTATTTCAATGAAATATTTTAGAAAGTAAAGTGTCTAACTGAGCCTGATTTAAGAGATTTTTTTTTCCCCTTCTAGTTGTACTCACTGCACAATATTAACTATGGTTGACTGGCAAGCTGAAAAAAAAGGCCATTTTTCATAAGTTTCTGCATGTCAGATAACTAATGAAATCTGTGAGTACATGAGCTATTGGTAGCTAATAAAAATTGGGAGTTCAGACACACAAGCAAGCCTTTCATTGCATGAAGCAGAGAAAACATATGTTTCTTGGCTTGATTTTGCTCCTGTTTGAGGACTGCAGCATGGAAAGTAACACTACCCACTTTACTTGCACTCTGAATCAGAAAGCGCCTGAATACATGCTTTTTGACTGTTCTGCTGAATGATGCAAATAAAGAAGCTTTCAGATAACATCTGGATGCTAGGGTGCCGGTGATGGCACATATTGACGGTAGGGTGCATGAGACGAAACCTAGAATGGGGAGCTGTAATGCTGCAATGAATAATACAGAAAGCAGGATTTCTCTGTTAGTCATTCAGGAGGTGTCTAAAGTTGCCAGAAAGTACCATAGTCTCAGGAACAGTGAAACTTTCTGTCTAAAGCAATGCTATAAAAGACTGAAAAGTGGGTTGTCTAATTACTGTAGCTGAGCAGCTGAACTAGTAGGGAGCTGTGGAGTATGGCTGATAAGCACCTAATTAATAAACTAGAGACATCTTGCTCATTAGTCCCTCAAAGGTCTGCAGAAGAGATCTGTGATGTCTTCAAAGCAGGATATGCAGATTGTGAAATCTCTGAATGCCTGGCATGGAGAAATGAAGCGTGAAAGGAACTAATGATGCTGGTAGCATTTGGAGTGTGAGCGCAGGCTGTCTGTGCGTGTGAGGCAATTAAGGAACTGCAGCACCTCACGGGCGACAGACCRCAGAACAAATACACTCTCTCTGTGTACGGATGTAGTGTACCCACACAGATATAAACCAAGTAATTGTGATTTAAGTTACTGATGTGATTTCCTTTGCTGGGCTTAATTAACAACAGTTCAGCGTTACGTTTCTGTTAGTTAAAATACCGATTGAGTAAAGGAATAGGAGCCACTAATCCCAAAATGTATCAAGTAACTGGTGGGAGATGCAGATGCTGGAACAACTGGCATTAATATTGGCTAACAGGTACAGTACATGGGTGTTTTGGGGATATCTAGGAGAGGATTCTGCCTGGGGATTTGTCAGCAGTGACCAGAAGGAAAGACAAATCCTAGAAGGAAGAATGGGCCAACAACGATTGATAAATATCCTGGGGAGTGAGGAAACCTGTGCCTCCTCCATTGCAGTTTACTGGGACTAGCAGTTAACACATCATCTTAGCTTTCTTTGGGCCAGTGAGCAAACCAAGAGTTAGATAAACAGCTTGACTAACAACAGCTAGTAAACTAACTCCAAGTAGAAGGATAAATAAAACTGTTGTACCCCAACTGTGACATGGCCTGCCCAAATCTTGGCTCTTCTTCTAGCTGATCATCAACAGTTTGTCTTGTTCTTTATTAAAACAGTCTCTAGCACTTTTTTTTGGCTTCTTCTAAGAGCATGGCTGTCTCATTCTTATTACTGGATCTTGCCTTTCTTTTGCGTACTTGGACTTTTCCAATATACAGCTGCAGTCCTCTGTAATGCTTGTCCTAAAACTTGAGTGACTAGAGAAAAATCCTACCCATCAAGGTGTCTGAGCACCGTATTTTTCCATTATCTTTTTCTTGTAAGATTACATTCTTCCTTCCTCTAATAAACTTTCTAAAAGGCACAGGCACTTTCAGTTTGCTTATTTGAAAACTTAAGCCACACTATAAATGGAATATTGCTGGCCGAAGTTGAGCTCCAGTTCATTCTGTCTTCTCTCGCAGCTTCTCTGGAATTTATACTGCTGATGCCAGATTAATTGCAGGGTTCAGGGTACTACTGCTGCTAGCCACAAAAGGTGCAGTCCCTTCCCTGTGCTGCCTATGGCATCCCACAATTATTCCTGATTGTTGTGGGTTTGGKTTTTTTTCGTTACCTGCCAAGTGCTGCAAGTATTAGGTTTTGGAAAAGAGTATTTTAACTCTGAGGCTAGCATCTGAACTACTTTGACTCTATACCTAAGGTGTTAACCATCTTTGATATGTTTCTGATAGTCCTTCTTTAGTATGAGGTTTATAATCCTGATTTATACCCAGTTCTGATTTCAATGCGGATTTAAAAGTCAGTGACCTGGATCTTCAGCCTTAAACTTCACCTTGAAGAATCTTATAATTTCATTACGTCGGTAGGAATCTGATGCTGAGACACTTAGCTATTCTAGTGAGCACCTGAAGCCCTTCTGTGACACTCCCTTTAAAATACTAAATCTGTCTGTCTGCAAGAAATGCTTATTTCTAGGTCAACTGACTAGATGGTTCCATCTCATCCATAAAACCTGTTTTCTGCTCTCCTGCTTCCAGCTGAACAACCTCACCATTCACATTTGGTGACTTTTCAGGTGTTGCATCTCATTTCTCAGTTACGAAGGACATTTCTAATAACAAAAATAATCTCCACTTGAATGTACCCTTTCCTATATTTTGAGGAAACTGGTTTTCTGTATACTGTTGTATTATAAACACCTCCTTTGTATATAGGAATGAAATTTGGAGACTTTTGAAATGAAGGTCATTGTAATAAGAGGAGATTAATTCTTAGAAATGTTACCTGGACTAGAACATTTAATTGCATTAAATCTTTAGAGCTGACTGTCATAAGAAAATGACTGGGGGGTCGACTCTCAAAATACTGTTCAGCAGGATACACATTCTCTTACATTCCCAGCCTGATTTGATAAATGATCTACATAAGCTGTTGTGTACAGACAAAGCTTTAAATAGCCTTGGAAACTGTCTCTTGAAGGTCCCGAACCTCTTCCTCTAAGGTCTAACATCTTTCTTCTGACCGCCAAAGAAGAAAAGGCAGGCAACTCAGGAAGAGTACAGGGATCTCGTTAGGTCATGCAGAGAGAAAATTAGAACGGCAAAAGCCCAGCTAGGATTCAATCTGGCCACTGTCGTAAGAGACAACAAAAAATGTTTTTACAAATATATTAACGACAAAAAGAGAGCCAAGGAGAATCTCCATCCTCTACTGGATGCCGGGGGGAACATTGCCACCAAGGATGAGGAAAAGGCTGAGGTACTTAATGCCTTCTTTGCCTCAGACTTTAGTAGTCAGACTGGTGATCCTCAGGGTATTCAGCCCCCTGAGCTGGAAAACAGGGATGGAGAACAGGATCCAAGAGGAAGAGGTTAACGACCTGCTACGCCAGCTGGACACTCACAAGTCTATGGGGCCAGATGAGATCCACCCGAGAGTACCGAGAGAGCTGGCAGAGGAGCTTGCCAAGCCACTCTCCACCATTTATCACCGGTCCTGGTTAACAGGGGAGGTCCCGGATGACTGGAGGCTTGCCAATGTGACGCCCATCTACAAGAAGGGTCGGAGGGATGATCTGGGGACCTACAGGCCTGTCAGCCTGACCTCGGTACCAGGGAAGATTATGGAGTGGTTCATCTTGGGGGCGCTCACAAGGCAGGTGCAGGACAACCAGGGGATCRRGCCCAGCMAGCATGGGTTCATGAAAGGCAGGTCCTGCTTGACCAACCTGGTCTCCTTCTATGACCAGGTGACCCGCCTAGTAGATGAGGGGAAGGCTGTGGATGTGGTGTATCTGGACTTTAGTAAAGCCTTTGACACTGTCTCCCACAGCATTCTCCTGGAGAAGCTGGCGGCTCATGGCTTGGTTGGGTGTACTCTTCGCTGGGTAAAAAACTCTCTGGATGGCCGAGCCCAGAGAGTTGTGGTGAACGGAGTTAAATCCGGTTGGCGGCCGGTCACAAGCGGTGTTCCCCAGGGCTCAGTTTTGGGGCTGCTCTTGTTTAACATCTTTATCAATGATCTGGACGAGGGGATCGAGTGCACCCTCAGTAAGTTTGCAGATGACACCAAGTTGGGCGGGAGTGTTGATCTGCCTGAGGGTAGGAAGGCTCTGCAGAGGGATCTGGACAGGCTGGATCAATGGGCCGAGGCCAGTTGTAGGAGGTTCAACAAGGCCAAGTGCCGGGTCCTGCACTTGGGTCACAACAACTCCAGGCAACGCTACAGGCTTGGGGAAGAGTGGCTGGAAAGCTGCCCGGCGGAAAAGGACCTGGGGGTGCTGGTCGACTGCTGGCTGAACATGAGCCGGCAGTGTGCCCAGGTGGCCAAGGAGGCCAACAGCATCCTGGCCTGTATCAGAAATAGTGTGGCCAGCAGGAGTAGGGAGGTGATCGTGCCCCTGTACTTGGCACTGGTGAGGCCACACCTTGAATACTGTGTTCCATTTTGGGCCCCTCACTACAAGAAGGACATTGAGGTGCTGGAGCGTGTCCAGAGAAGGGCAACGAAGCTGGTGAAGGGTCTGGAGAACAAGTCCTATGAGGAGCGGCTGAGGGAGCTGGGGTTATTTAGCCTGGAGAAGAGGATGCTGAGGGGAGACCTTATCACTCTCTACAGCTACTCAAAAGGAGGCTGTAGAGAGGCGGGTGTTGGTCTCTTCTCCCAAGTAACAAGCGATAGGATGAGAGGAAATGGCCTCAAGTTGTGCCAGGGGAGGTTTAGATTGGACATTAGAAAAAATTTCTTCACTGAAAGGGTAGTCAGGCATTGGAACAGGCTGCCCAGGGAAGTGGTGGAGTCACCATCCCTGGAGGCGTTCAAAAAACATGTAGATGTGGCGYTTCAGGACATGGTTTAGTGGGCATGATGGTGTTGGGTCGACGGTTGGACTTCATGATCTTAAAGGTCTTTTCCAACCTTAATGATTCTATGATTTTATGATTCTATGATTCTAAATACTTGCTCTTTCTGGCTTGTGACTTTCACTGGCTGCAAGGATAGAGGAATCAAGGTGCCAGCACTTGTTAACTAAAGTAAGCTAGCTAGACGGTCTCCCTAACCATATTTTCTAGATTCAAAGCTTAATTTAGGGGTGTTCAACAGGTTTTGATAAAACACGAATTCAAACAGAAGTGTTCCTAAATGGTGCAAGTAATGCGTGTGCAAGTAAATGCATTACTGCTGTGCTCATGCCCCACTCCCTTTAACCTGACTTCTAACCCAGAAGATACAGTGAGGACATGATAGGTGTGTTCCTTTGTCCTCTGTGTCACTGCAGTGAATCCTGGGCAGACCACCTGGATACAAGCATATTCTTGCTTATGAGTGCATAGTTGTGAGAATGTGAGTGAAACCAATTTTGTTTTAAACCAGATTTGCCCATGAAATGTAATACGCAAGAAAAGAGCCCTTTGAGTTTGAGGAAGAGGAAGGTATAACGCTGACAAGGTACTGCAAACGGAAATCATGCTGCTTCTTTAAGTCTTTTAGTTTGTTGTTAAGTAGAACCAACACAGAAGGTTTTGAGTAACTGCACTCTCAAAGCCAATGTTCTCTCAATGCTTGTTTAGCTAGATAAAAAAAGGAGCACTTCTTCTGTTGGCCACTGGCTCACAGTATTTAAGGCACTTCATGACTAAGGTTGCTTTACAGTCTTTATAGTAACACACATGGGTGCAAGATAATGAGTTAGAAATGAATCATTTATACAGCTCACCTGGTACTTCAGCAGAAAAAGTATGAAAAATCCATAGCAGAAACTTGTGGAGGCTCTTGCCAAGTTACAGTAGGAGCTGCCATGGTTGAACATACATGCAAGAGTCACCTGAAGATGGGCAGTTGTAGAAAAAGGCAAGTGTAACTTATGACACTTACAAAGAGGACCTTTATGAAGAGCTGCTGGCAAACACTACAGATAAGTGTCAGAAAATATCTGAGGCCTACAAACTCACTAACCCAAAAGAGCCAGGGTGCACGTGTCTCAAGTATGTCAAAGCACAAAACTAGGCTTGAAATATTTCCAGAATTGGCAAGGCTGGTATCTCAACACCAGCTGGGTCAGCACAGACCCAGTCAGTGTTCCTCAAGGTACTGCAGGGCTACAAGGCATCATTAAAGATAGGATCCTTTGGGGGTATCCCTTAGCACAGACTCTCCCCATTTGTACAAAAGGAGGGTTTCCTCATTAAAACTGGAAAGTTACTCTGGACTTGGAGCTACATGTTGAAAACAGACTGTGCCCCTTCGCTTCCTAAATCAGGTACTAAAAGTACCCTATCCTAGCTAAACAGACATTAGCATTACCTTCAAGTAAGGCCACATTTTTCACAGAATGAAGTGTCCCATAGTAAAACTGGATTAAAGAATTGTCCTCCCCACCCTCTTCTTTTATTCTGGCCCTACTGTTTGCTGTGGTGCTGTGAAGTGGATCAGGGACCTGATTCCTCTTTAAAAGGGGAGAGTTGAGAGTCTAGGCAACACAGATATATTAGATCTTTTGTTGTAAAACAGGGCCTTTGCTCTTGACTCAATAGAGAATAAGGTAAATGCTTGCTGGCATGATTAATGCATTATCATCAGTCATATGGGGAATGCAGAGGAGGAGCTGGCTGCCGCTGTAATGTTTGTGTTAAGCTTTTCCTAAACTCTTTCACCTCTGAGATTGACTCTGTTTTGTTTTGTGGTGTTTGGGKTTTTTTTTTACAAATCTTGTTTCTCCACTAGAAACTAAAAGTCACGTTAGTGATCACTTGTGAGTAGTCACTTGGACGAGTCTAGGTTTAAAGTTAACTTTCTGAGGTGTGTTTCTTTACAGGGCAACTCTTGAATTCCACARCAGAAAATAAAACAAACTGTAAACGTGTTTGACTTCTGACTTTCATCTATAAATGTATTTAACCCAAACATTGCACCCTTGTGCTAATGAAGAAGAATCATAAAGCAAAGACAACAGATGCCATCACTGTGATGAGGAAGAGGAGGCAGCTGAAGGAAATAAAAAATAGCTGCATCTCCCATTTCTTAATGTATTTAATCAATATCAGAAAATAGCTGTGAAACCATTATTCTTGTAACCAGTTTCATAGAATCATAGAATCATAGAATCCTTAAGGTTGGAAAAGACCTCTAAGATCATGAAGTCCAACCATCAACCCAGTACCCATGCCCACTAAACCATGTCCCGAAGCACCTCATCCACACGTTTTTTGAACACCTCCAGGGATGGTGACTCCACCACTTCCCTGGGCAGCCTGTTCCAATGCCTGACTACCCTTTCAGTGAAGAAATTTTTCCTAATATCCAATCTAAACCTCCCCTGGCGCAACTTGAGGCCATTTCCTCTCGTCCTATCACTTGTTACTTGGGAGAAGAGACCAACACCYGCCTCTCTACAGCCTCCTTTCAGGTAGTTGTAGAGAGCGATAAGGTCTCCCCTCAGCCTCCTCTTCTCCAGGCTAAACAACCCCAGCTCCCTCAGCCGCTYCTCATAAGACTTGTGCTCCAGACCCTTCACCAGCCTCGTTGCCCTTCTCTGGACACGCTCCAGCACCTCAATGTCCTTCTTGTAGTGAGGGRCCCAAAAYKGAACACAGTATTTGAGATGCGGCCTCACCAGTGCCAAGTACAGGGGCACGATCACCTCCCTCTGCCTGCTGGCCACACTATTCCTGATACAGGCCAGGATGCCGTTGGCCTTCTTGGCCACCTGGGCACACTGCCGGCTCATGTTCAGCCGGCTGTCGACCAGCACCCCCAGGTCCTTTTCCACCGGGCAGCTTTCCAGCCACTCTTCCCCAAGCCTGTAGCGTTGCCTGGGGTTGTTGTGACCCAAGTGCAGGACCCGGCACGTGGTCTTGTTGAACCTCATGCAATTAATTTATAGTTTATATTAGTTACCCATTCTATTTAGGGACTGATAAAATATAAATAGTAATTTGTCTATGGATACTTGAGAATGGAAACTGGGTAACATCCAAGAATACATATACATTCAGTAATATCCATCTCTTGGTTATTAAACAGATAGTGCTGTATACAGGACTTGCCGACATTTCCTTGATAAAGACTCCTAAATGGTTCGGAATATGCTATTTGTTAATGAGAGAAGTCTGATCTCCATCACAAACTGTACTGATCCTTTCTTCTGTTACAAACCACATTAGATGAAACTGATTGCTGTAGTCAAGAGCAGAAACTTCCCATGCCATTTCACAAACCGTGTGAAAGAAACTGTGTTTCAAAGCATGACTCGGATAAGGCTGAAATACTCAGTTCAGTTCAGTAAGCTGAGCTTTGTAAGTGAAAGCTTGGAATTACTAACTTTCCTGCCAAGGAAAAGTTCTTATGCTTTTAATTCTGCTGCCAAAAGGGGCTGTATTGGCAGGGCACTGGATAGTTGCTGGCTGGCTTTGCTGGAAACCTTGCAATGTTACAGAAACCACCAGCCACCCAGTCTGCTGCACAGGGGACATGAACTGTAATTCACTGACATTATTACTGGTCAATTAGAGATGCACCCATGTGACTGAGGCCTTGATCTGTGCYTATGCTGTGCAAGCTGACACATGCTCTTGCAGGCTTGCCAATTCTGAACTGAGCTCTATAGAGACCATCCTCTGCAGGGCTTTCACCCAGGACAATGAGGAGTTGGATTCCTTTCACAGGATGACGCAGGACCACTATGATCTCGCCAGAGGATTCTTGGGAAGCTGCCAAAAAGACAGCAAAATTTTCTTTTATTCCATTCAGAAGGAAAATAACCTGGGATTCTCTACGCACACCAGCAGAGCTCCTCCAGTTAGTGCCCCCAGTCTTTGTAGCTTTAAATCCAAGGTTAAGCTGTTGGAACATGCACTGTTCAAAGATCCTCCTGAAAAACGAACCTTCTAATGCTGTAAAAGCCTGAAAGCCTTAGCTTCATCTGTTCCTGTGCTTGGTTCTATCTAAGCAGCAATACGTTGAATGACTTGGAGTGGGTCTGGAAAGTCTGGCAGTGGAAGAGGACATTCATGGTGCTGAAAGAGTGTTTGAAAGAACTGAGCTCATTTGGAAGTGAATAATACGGGCTAAACTCTATAAGCCCTATAAGATTCTAAATTCCCTGCTCCTTCCTTTTTTTTTTCTTTACTAAAATTATTTTTCCTTTGAGAATACTAMAACTGCATATCTTTCTTTTCCTCTAGTTAAAAAAATGGCTTTTGGATACTGTAATCCTGAGCATAAAATCAGTACACTTCTTATTTTAATTGCCTTGCAGCCTTACTTAGGACAGAAAGATCTGTGCTTCTGCAATTTACTCATCTGTTCTCACCCAAATGCTGGCACGGGAAGCAGACTGGAAAACCTGAGAGGCATGTTATTGTCTAAAGCCCAGGGGAACAGCAAGAACCATTACGACCCCACAGGGAGGATGGCAGCTGGTGTTAGGTGGTGGCTTTTTCTTGGTTCTCAATATGTTCCTGTCAGGCTTCTTTCCTCTTGGACACGAAGTGTTTTGGTAAATCCAATTTATGGCATTAAGGAGTGTCTGAGTTCAAACATGCTGTGAGAATTTGTCACTGTGAGCAAGGCTCCCAACGCTGCTGCAGATCTCCTTCCACAATTGCTGGCACTAATGCTTTTACAGCACCTTCTATTGAATTATCTTGTAAAAGTTGGAATTGTTCTTCCTGTAAAAAGTCTTGCAGGCATGATACTAACCATAATGTGCTGGAAAAGCTGGATGTCAGYTGTTATCAGTGACTTTTTACTGAGGCTGGCAAAACTCTTCACCTTTTCCCTTTCCTTGCAAGCCATCTTAATGAATCTGATGTGTGTGGACCAGAGAAGTGGTGAGTCTGCTGAGACTGTCGAAAGGATTGACAACAGTTTAAGAGCCACCTTCTTGAATGTATGCTGGAGGCAGGAACTTCTTGAAGAATATTTCGCAGCAGTTTCTTTCTCCCTCCCCCTGGAAGTGACTGTCATGCGGTGTCACTGTATGTGCACACACAGTATGTGTGCAGAAGGGAGGCACCACAACATTTTTTTTTAAGTATTTCAATGGTTTTGACTAATCTACTGGAGTCAGATGTCAAGGAAACCAGAACCGTCACAGAAATGTGTGAAAGCTGGCAAACCAGCATCTTTGAGGAGTTACAATATGCATATACAGTCATCCCTTAGCTTTATTTCACCCTCACACACACACCCCCACACTGTATGCATAGCCCATTTTTCTTACCTGTTGTATTTTCTTCTTCTCGGCTCCAAATGGTGAAAATGTTCTCTCTGCTACTGTCAGTACAGATAAGAGGGAAACATCTTTCCTTTAGCTGCAGGTCTCTACTTAGCCCCAAGTCTTCCATGGGACACAGAAACAGCTTTTTCCATCACATACTGGTCAGAAGCCCCTTCTGCAGCTCATTGCAAGACTGTTCTGAATTACCGGGGTAGGGAATTTTTTACAAGCAAAGTAGTCCGATGACTGCCTCACCCCCCAGATAACCACGGATGTGTGTGCTAGGAATATCCGTCTTCATTAGAAGCAGGGGATGCAATGCAGGAACAAAGCAAGAGGCTATTTCATGCCTGCCCTGAGTACAATAACATTCCAGTCTGGTATCGTGTAAATGTTTGATCTGCTGCTCATATTTTAAGGTGTGGCTTGGGCAGGTTCTACCTGATTGGGACATAAACAGGTTTACTGCCAGATATACCCCTTGATATGTAGTTATTAACTCAGGCTTTTGGGGAAGTTTTCCATTGTGGGCGTTTTTCGGGCACTTCTAGAAGAAGTCTTATATAGAGAGGATACAGATCTTAGCAGGCTGTAAACTTATATACTTTCTTTTGATATTCTATATTTATTTACCCATTTAGATGCCCATTATCTAGAATGCTGTGAAGCCTCCAGTGTAAGCAAGAGGTCAAAGAAATGACCAGTGGTCCTTCAGCAAAACATCCTTTCAGAGTTTCACAGGTACTTTTGAGAGCAGTTTGTGTATTCGGGGTCATCCACAAAGCTTAGAAATAAGCTTTAATGACAGTGTGGGCTTCCTTCAAAAACTCTTACTCTAGGAGGAAGAGGATATTCTTCAGTGTGAAGTAAAAGGGGATGTCCTTTCGTAGAGTGGTAGAGATGGCTGGAGGGGTTGAAGGTATTCTGAAGTAAAGAATTGCATCAAGTGCAGCCACCAGGCTTGGAACTGGCATGAAAATCCTTGAGTTGCTCAGAGTGTCCATTTTTATAGATCTGTAAGTTACTGCTTTGATAGTGTAGGTCAAAGCTCAATCCTAAATTCTGTCTTTGTGAAATACACTCGTGTCAATACTTACTGTGTGTTGTCTTTTAAACCTCAGCCTAGAGGCCACTTACATTTTAAATTAATTCTATCCCGAACTGAACTTTGAAAAGAGGTTATGAAACCTGAAGTTTCACAGTTATGTTTACGTCCTAAATTGTATTCAGGTTATAGCTTCCAGTGAAGCTGCAGGTAAAATCTCTGGAAGTTCTCAGCCTGGTGTGTGCAAGCTTAAAGACAGTAATGGTGTGATGTGTCTTTTATTAACACAAATGACTCAGTCCTTCAAACACTATACAATTTTATAAAGAATTTTGCAATTATAAAAGAATTTTGCAATCAGACTAAATTGATAATTGAGAGACTAAAGGAACTATACTCACTTAAGAATAGAGATACTACATGAAATTGAGCTAGGAGCAGCATTTCAAGATCACCACTGCTTAAACATCAGCAATATGGTGACACACAAGTGGAGAGAATTAAATGAAGTTCAAAAAGATGAACAAAGCCAGAAAAGCCCACGGAAAACTAACTAAAGCCACAGAAGAAAAGCCAAACAAGAACTTCCTTGTCTGTCCTACATAGCTGATCATACCCAGATGATCACCCAGATGACCCAGCTTAACTATTTCTGAGAACAAATATCCTTTGTCCATTATTGGGGCGCTTAAGATAGAAACAGCATGAAGTTGCACATGTATTAAGCTAGAACTAACCACTAACCAAGAATAGTATAAAGAAACTGGGTTGAACAGAGAGCATTATGCTTTATGGTTAGCTGGTTCAAAATTTGTTTCAGTGAGATAATCTTGTTCAGTTTTCAAATGGAACAACATGGGGGTTCAGCTAGTCAAAGAAAATCAGGTTTTAACAGAAAGTATTGTGAGGCTTTACTTTTACATAAATATTGTGTTTAAGGGKTTTTTTTTTTAGCTCAAAAGACCACCTGACAACAAATCTAAATTGTCTTCTAAAGTAGAGCCAAATATTCTATAGTAGAGGAAAAGGTCAAACTCAGATCTTCACAGATTTTAGTGGATTATCTATAATACCTCTTCTCTCACGTGCAGAATGCCCACAATTTACAACACTGGTGTGGGATACTCATCTAGGTAGGTGAAAGTCCTTACACCACCCTCAGAGTGGGATGTAAGTAGCCGTTTCAGGAGTCACAAGGCTTGCAAAAGCGAAGAATTCTGAAAAGTGAATAAACTATATGCAGTTCAACCTTGAAAGGATTGCTTGGCTCCAGCAGGAATGAAAATGATAGATTCACTTCCCTCTTRACCTCCCCCTAGGTTACAAGACAGCAAGGGTACTTCTCCTGAGAGGCCAAATATTGGCCACACCTTTTCTTGGTCCATGTCTGGGTGGACAGAGGAGTTCATTGTTGCTTGGGCTTGGATTGAAGATGTGGGCTACAAGGTAAGACCCAGAGTCTGAAAGGCAAAAACAGGAACAGAAATCAGGACAGGTGATTTCCCCACCAGTGAGTGAGTTCTGCAAAGATATAAGAAAGGCTGCAGTCAGTAGAGGCCCAAGTCAGGTATATGAAGTCTTTGTTTCTAACGCAGCCAACTATAACCTGTTATCTATTTAAAAGACATTTAAATACCTACTAGGAAATCTGGGACATGTCAAAAAGCTTAAAGATATTTCTTACAACTCTCTGCTCTTCTTGGTTGATGCTTCAGRCCAAGACAGCTATTAGCATGCTACCTCCCTCATGTACAGGTATCCATATGAGCATGTCAGGATGTGTGTAACTTATTAATAATCTTCTTCCTAGGCACCACTACAGATATCTGTAGAAGAAATTCTGATTAAAATGAGACTTACTGTTGACAAAACAACAGGGTGGTTGTGTAGAAGTGTGATCTGCTTCAGGACGAGGAGGTTGTGGCCTTGTCTGGTGACTTTCTTGAAATGATGACTATCTCTGACCCTTCAAGGGAGCAGGCATGCTCATGGCTGATGGTCATGGTTTTTGCATCCTCATATCTCCACATGGAGCTGTTACTGAAGAAATGCCAGAGGAAGCTACTGGAACAGCTTTGGCAGCAAGAACTCAATGAGAATGTAGGGATTTTCTTTTTGCTTTTTCCAAGTAGTCCTAGATGTTGCAAATGACCAACTGGAAAGAGCTGYCCAGAACGAGGGTTTTTTGGAAGCTGTTGCTTCACGTTATATTTCTCAGTAAAGCAATGTCTTGCTGCAGTACATGACAGCACTTGTCTTCTACATCTATTAATATTTAAAACTCTTTTAATCTGCCATTAAGATTTACTATGCTCAAAACGATCTGCCAGCATACCCATTCCTAACTGCCCCAAAACCGTAAAGGATAGGTATTCTTTTCTCAAAACCCTCTCGAGCTCCGTGCTGTGGTTGTGCACTGGAGTCAGTCTGCACATCTATATGGCCTCCAGCTTACACTTTGATAAAGACTTGGAGAAAATTCCAGTTTCACTTCAGTTGTCTCCTTATCGTGGGAAGGAGCTGAATGGGAGGTCAGAGGGAGTCAGCATGGTAAACTGTCCTAGCAAAGGACTGTCAAAATTTCTTGCAAGACATGCCTTTGATTCAAAGCAAAACCAACTGTCCTTCTCAAATATTTGTGCATGCCAAGGAACAGGACTCCTGTCCTTGTTTCAGCAAGATGGACTTAATGACCATCTCTAAGTCCTTTTCAGTCACATTTTATTTCTATAGTGAAATAGTTACTTCTATGTCACGTGTTTTCTGTACTTGTAATTTCACAAATAGGTTTCCTATCTCCTCAGGGTATTTTCTATCTAAATATTGTTTTCTTTTCTATTATCAAGATTAGCTGACATGCCAGATATTGAAAAAACAATCGCAGCTGGCCAGTGCTGTGTATCTGTAGAAAAGTCTTAGAATTCATTTCTAAACTAAAAGGTAAGAAAAAGTGCTAATTCAGCAATCCAGAGTTACCAGGCATCCCATGATGTTAAAATACCACTTTTTTCCAGTCCTTAGTGCTGCTTTTGAAGATCGCTACAAGCAGGCACAGCTGTCTAAAGAGTTATTCTGCCAAGTATTCAGCACAAATTGACAGGATCTTAAGCCTTAATRGCTGCTTTAGGGGAGAGAAGCTGCAGTGGGAATAGAATTGCTTTTGGGCAACAAAATTAAGAATTTTGGACAAGGATTTGCAAATTTGTACATAACTGCAAGGGTATCCATGTGGTTGCCAGCTCATTTCTTGACATGGGGAAAACACTGCAGGGAGGGCTCTGGAGTAGTGTGGATAATAATCCTCTTGCCCTCCCTGTCTGATTCACTGATCGTTCCTTTCTGACAGATGAATGAAGAGCATCTTTGTACATCAGTGAGCAGTCTGTAGCTGGATAAAAGTGAGCTGAGTGAGAAGTTAATTTACAAACTTTGGAATAATCACATTCCCATTATTAGTGCACTTTTTCTTCTCCACTAATGGAGTCAGAGTCACAGCAGCATATTTCCTATAAGATTCCCTCCTTCATCTGTTTACTGGAGAGTTGTGTTTCCATAACTTTGGAAGAAGTTCCTATAGCAGGCTGAGAAGAAAGTCCTCAGTCCTGGATCTCCTGATGGATCCCATCAGTGTGGGGTGCTGCCCAGCAGTTGTTTCTTACACTTGCCCAGCTCGTGGGAAAATTACTGCATCACTTTTTTTTTTTTTTTTTTTGCTTTTGCATACTGGTGGAATTTGGGGCTGTTGCAATGACTCATTTTAGCATTACATAAGAAGGTGGTCTCCTGTAAAAAGAATATTAATATTTCTGAATTATTATCATCTGCACAGACATAAGGACTAGTTAATATCTAGCTAACCCATGAAATAGTAGTGTATGCTTCTGGCCAAACTGAAGCTTTTTTGAAACATAATTCAGCAGAAATATATGGCAACTACTTGATCTATATCAAGTAGTATATGATAAGTCCTGGGTCTAATTTTCAGTGGATTTTTTTTTAGAGATTAATGGAAGAAGCTCTTGATCGGTGTTATTTTCATTAATGCCTTTGACTGAAATGTTAATGTAATGTTAATACTGTTTAGGAGCCTTAGGTAGTGATTCATCTGAATATAGCTGAATAATGCATCTTTTGCAGGAGTTTCCAGTCGAGGAACTCAATGATGGTATGTCTGGAATCTCTCCACTCCCTCTGCACAGCGAATGCCAGAGCTCTCAAGGTTTGAAGGACAAATAATTTTGCTCCRCACCCTTTTCTGTAACCTGGCAAATACAGTGCATCCATTGTGCTTGCTGAGGGATCCAGCCTTACAACAGTGCATTTATTAACTGGGTTTCTATGCTTCTGGTTTTTTCTCCTGAAACGCTCAAATGAAGGGTAAACCTGTTGTGCTGTGTTATCTGCGAATGAATTTTTTTAATTTCTAAGTTAAAAGCCAAATTGAACTTCTTTGTCCAGCAAAATCTTGCTGCCTTGGCAACACTTTCATCCTGGGGACAACTGTCAGCTTCCCTGATCTGAGTTCCCTGTACAATGAGTAAGTCTAAGCTCCCTGATAAGTACCCTCATATTGTAGTGAAAGCCTGATTCCTTCATACTGTAGTGAAAGTCTGGTATAGTGGTAATTAGGGGGAGACACAGYGCTAACATACTCAGACATCCCTTCTTTACTGCAGGAAAATGATGGAGCTGGAAGAGGAAAACAGRAGAGCAACAGAAGAGTAACATTACTTTACCATATTCTAAAAGGGAGGCTCAAACCCTTAACGATACCTTAAATAATCCCAGATGTCATCTGGGATTCCCTTACCTGTGAACCATTAGTCGGCACTGTACCTCAATGAGCCTGAAATGGATGTATACCTACCACTTATATAGCTTTCCAGGAGAGTCTGGAAACTTAAAATAGCACTGCACGCTCTTGTGTGAATGTGTCCTTAAAGCTGAGCTGGTCAGCACTGCTGGCTGGCACCACGTGGTGCTCCAAGCAAGGCAGCACAAGCACAGAGGCCTCCAATTGCTGATGCGAGGAGGAAGAAAGAATAAAAATTCTTACACCAAAACATTCTCAGCTTCAAAACTCAGTTTTATTGTGAGCTAACAGACAAACTGAAGAAGGTGTCATGACAAGTCTGCCCTCACAATGTAGATTTCTGACTGTGAGACTTCTGTGTGACTCTTTGGAAATAATAAAAGCCAGATAGACTGAGTGTGTTTCCCTCTTGAAAGAGACAGGCTTTTCATTCTTGTGTGAATACCGGCTTTCCTTGCACTGCTCCTTTGGAAGAACCAAGTGTAATCAAGTGTACATTAATTTCTGCATCAAGGTGCAAGGTAGTTTCAGGACTCTGAAATGTAGCAAACAAAAACCTGCATCACACAGCTTATGTTTTAACTTCAGAGATGAAGAAAGTGACAGTAACTCAACTTCTGCTTGGATCCCGCTGGATTGTCAGCTGTAAATCCCTGCACTTATGGGTATCGTCTTCAAAGAGCTTTAACTGGTGCCTTGCATTGTTTATGAGAGCAGGAGCCCTTCAGGCCAGAGGGCTGGTGCTCGCTCACTAGCAGGCCACCCGGTCAGAGGCCTGAGTACAGAGAGAGGCTAACTGAGCTGGAAGGTCAACTTGATTAGTGTCTCTTTCAGATGAGCGATGAGTGAGAATGACTGGAGGATTAGTCACTGCAGAACGCCTTGGTGAATGTGACTGTGTTAGTGGAGCTCAGATGGACCCTTCCTCARCCTAGCCTCTCCACTGGGCAACGGGTGAAACTTCATACAGCAATGCCTTTTGCCATCCCGGCAGTCGTGTCTTCTGGGGTGCAAGCTCTCCGTTCGCCTAATGTGAYGGCCAAGTGCTCAGGCTGTGCCCTGGATTTGCCTGCTGAGTCACGTAGCTGGTTCTAGGTTGTTTCCCCTTCAGCTCTGTGGTGTAAGAGCACTCAGCTGAAACTTTGTCCCCACACTGGCAAAATAGGGGATGTGCTCAGGCTTGAGCAACCTACCGAGTAAATCCTGTCTTCCGGATATAGCTGGAGAAAGAGGTGACTTCCTAAATGTGATAGCAGACTCATCAAATAGGCGATACGCTTTCCCTTGAAGAAAGCACTAGGGTGTCAACCTTCACATAGCAATTTAAAAACTACTAAGTTGTTTTTAATGACTCTTCCAGCCAATATGTAAAATCCTTGTACCACAAAGCCCAGGATCGTTCCGCTGCGTGCCCCTGCCAGCCAGTGGCGCCGCCGCACCGCTAGGGGGCRGAGCCGGCCCGTCCGGCCGGTGGCCGCGGCGCGGCTCGCCAGCGCCTGCGCGGCGGGGGGGGCGGGGAGCGGAACGAGGGGGGTCTTCAATTCTGGTTACAAGAACACTGGGTAGACCAGGCCTCCATTTCCAGCAACCGTGTTTAAAACTTAAAGTTAATACTAATTCCAGGGGAGAAATCCAACTGCTTTGATCATGAAACAGTGTTCTGCAAGCGGCAGTCTTCAGTAGCTTACCAACAAGTTAAATCCATTTTTGTGGTTTATAATATAGACTGCAAACCTTCCCTGAAACCACGTGTTTCTTTGGAAAATATATAATTGGCTRTATAATTTCCTTCCTTCCTCTTTCTTTCTATCTTTCTTTCTGTAGTAAGAATGCTGCTGGCAGTTTGTAACTTTTCAATTCTTGTACTATCTGAAATACAGGTTAATACTACTGAAATGCTTAAAACAATAAAAGAATTTAAATTCTCAGTAAGCTAAGCTGCAAATATATTGTTCTTTCCTTCTTTCCTTCCAGCCTGCGGCCTACAAGTGTATAGGCAGCTGTCCCCCCTACTGGGATTTATGGGTGTGAGCTAGCACTGGTGGCTTTTCAGAAGTTCCATATAATGTAAACTTTTGCAAAATGTATATCACAGCAATAACACTGTGATATAGTCACTCATATTTATTCCCAATGTCTTGCCTTCTGAATCAAGTGCTCTTTGGCTTGCAGGTGTCCTACTGACAATGGCAAAATTGGGTTTATCAAAGAATGTCTATTATTTTAATTGAAGTAAGATGTTCTTATATCTCATTATTCCTCCAGGAAATAGTCAAGCAAACTAACATGA
>JASVER010000001.1:9621163-9696606 GCA_030449065.1 Oceanodroma leucorhoa
CCCAGGAAATTCAAAGGCAATCACTCACCAGCTCCCTTTTAATTTAGGATCAAGAGCGTGTTTACGGAGAGAATCTCTTGATAGTCCTCACCTGCTGTGCTTTGGTCTGCATAGTAGAGTGGGCTTTGAGCATGCGAACCTTTCGGGTGAAACTAAACTTGAAGGTGTGCTCTGGGAGTGCCTGTAATGCACTCCAGCCACAAACATACCACCAGTCRCTGGGACCAGACTAAAGCTAGTCTGAAGTAACAACCACTGAAGCACRAATGGTGTGGCCGTCCGGTCCTCAGCACCAACTGCTTTGCTCTGCAGAGCTTGTGCTACTTGCAGATGTGGACACAGACAGGTACCAGAAGAAAAATGAATTTATTGAAATAGTCTTTAAAAAGCCTCTAAATCGTCAAACCMAAACTGCACAATTATACAGGCTCTGCATACATACTAAAAACCTGGACAAATCTTACCTATGGCTTCCTGCTCTCTCTGAAAGTATTTGTGTGAGCCTGTGAATGTGTTAGCCATAGCCTCTGACTGTTACGGGTGGGAACTGGCTTTCTGCAGCTGCAAAATTGCAAATTCCACCACCATCTCTACTGCAGATAGTGTTTGGTTAAAATCTGTAAAACTGTCCACTTTTAGCTGATAATCTTTTCAGGAGAAAAMGTCACTGTCACCGCTTTGAGCACCAAGTTTTATTACTGACTTTTGAAATCTGCTTTTGTAGAGAGAAACCTGGTAGTGGCACYTTCTCTTTTTTCTTTTAATCCCCAGAACTATATTCTTCCTTTCCCCTTGCTCCTCCCCACTGGCAACTGCAGAAGAGCTGGTTCTTGTGTGATTTGTCGGGAAGCACGGAGAGGAATCTCTGTGACCCTAAGCTCACTAACAGCAACACTCTTCTGCTCCGGGAATGGCCCTGAAAGCTTCTCATTCTAAAATTTGTGAAAAAGCGTCCTGTAAATTTTTGTTCTCTTGATAAATGTCTTGCTATAATTACTGAGCTTAAGGGTATTGATTTTTTAAAATGGGAATGTAGACGACATATAAAGAAGCCCCATTAGCTGTGCTACTAGAATGAAACCTAAGATTTTTCAATGGCCTTTGCAGGATTATTTTGATGCCGGCTCCACAGACCTTCCCAAAGCGTTTCCCATGGGTGGTGCTGGGACTCATTGCACTRTACCTTTGTACCTACACTGAGAACGTGGATGTTACCCTGCAGCTACTTGCCAAGTAGCATAGTATCATCTTAATTTTACTGATAAGAGTGACTTGTCTGAGGTCACAGAGGAAAAAAATGACAATCTCGATCTCTTTGCGATTCTCAGCAGAGTACTCTGACACCTTAAACCAAAGGGAAAAAATTAAATCAGCTGAAAACTGGTGTAGCTTGTCAGCTCTTATCCCTGCATTCCCTGTGCCTTTTGAGCTTACTTGATTGCCTTTTTGGGACATGGCTTTTAAATTTAATTAACATGCTATTACTCTTTCCTCTATCTGACATGGAAAAGCTTAATTGAGTATTGACTAAGTGAACTAGTTACAGCAAAGCATTGCTATCATCCAACGGCGTGCTCACTGGTGTTTGCAAGAGCTGAGGATGACCTTGGGGCTCACTGGGCTGCTGCTTGTGGGCTGTAACCCCGCTAYACCTGGGGGAGCTGCCACCTCCAGCAGCAAGCATGAGACCTGAAAGCAAGCTTGGCTCTCTTGCTCGTGTTGCAGAGGGAAGTTGCCTCATCTGTGCCACCTCTGCCTCCAGCACTCACTGTGTACCACACACACGTTTTGTGTATACATATACAGGTGCATATATCTATGTATTGTATGCATTTATAGGTGTATATGTGTTTATACCGGGTCCAGCTGGGATGGAGTTAATTTTCTTCACAGCAATGCCTGGGATGGTGTTAACTTTCTTCAAAGCAACCCCTGTGATGCTGTGCTTTGGATTTGTGGCTAAAACAATGTTGATAACACATGGGTGTTTTGGCTATCTGCTTGCACAGCCTCAAGGTTTTCTTTTTCCCACTCTGCCCCCCTAGCAACTAGGCTGGGGGCAGGCAAGAAGCTGGGAGCGGACAGAGCTGGGACAGCTGGCCCGARCTGGCCAAAGAGATATTCCATGCCATATAATATCACACTCAGCTACAAAAGCTAAAGTAGAGGAAGAAAAGGCAGGGCTTTGGCTTCGGAGGTTTTGTCTTCCAAGGTGGCCGTTGCTCAGAGACTGGGTATCCGTCTGTGGGAGCTGGTGAGTGATTGCCTTTGAATTTCTTGGGKTTTTTTCTCTCTTTTCTTTACTCTTTAAACTGTCTATATCTCAACTCACAAGTTTTCTCACTTTTGCTCTTCCTATCTTCTCCCCAGCCCCACTGCAGGRGTTGGGAGTGAGCAAGCAGCTGTGTGGGTGCTTTGCTGGTGGCTGGGCTTAACCCACCACCATCCTTTTTGGCACCCAACWTGGGGCTTGAGGAGGGGGTTGAGATAACGACAGATTTGATCGGAGCGTGTTAGACTGAATTTATACCTGTGTGGCAGTTACTTGGCAGAGATTGCTAATGGCTGCTTTCAGCCTTTGCTGTTTGCTCTGTTGCTGTGTTTTGCTCAGGGGGACCTATGATAAAAGTGGCCTTGAGCCTGGTCTTTGGCCCCTGCAGTGCTGCCATCCCACTGTTCTGCGGACCATCTCGTGGAGGCAATCGTCGATGGCACCTTCCTCCTCTTCTCCCTGGGGGACAGGTCTTCCTGGCCACGYTGCAATGGACCCCCAGCTTCTCAAGCATCCCTGCGCAATGGGAACGCTCATACTGTTGTGTGCCGTCAGCCTGGTTTTGAAGGTGGCCACTGCTGGTGAGGGTAACAGCAGCGTGCCCACGGCCCCCCACTGCCTGCTGCCACCACCTCGGACCCCCAGCCCAGCGGTCCTGGTTYGGGCCTTGGTGGTGCCTTCAAGGAYACCTGGGCAGGGGGTGAGGCTGAGGGATGCGCCCCAGATCAGCCGATTTCTGGGTTGGAAGGGGTGTGGGAGGGCTTGGGCAGGTGCCTGCGGCGGTTTTCACCCCCGACAGTGTGCGAGTTCAGGCCTGCCGAGGTGGCGGAGCACCTGAAGGCCGGTGGTCTCCTCTACGCCGAGAAGAGACAGCAGCTCCTGGCGCTGTGCTGGGGCCTGGCCTACGCCTACCGGGCCTTCCTCCATTAGCTTCGCAGGGGCAAGCCAGCCTCTGCGTCCAAGCACGTGCAAACGGACATGGCGGCTGAAGCAGAGATCTGGCTGCCAGCTACCACAGAGATCCGGCTGCCAACTACCACGGAGACCCAGCTGTTGACTACCTCTGAGGAGAAGCAGTGGAAACAGAGGCCCACCCCGTTGGTGAGGGAGGAGGAGGAGGGAGCGGGACAGCCCCRGAGGTGACAGGAGGTGGGTGGGAGGCAGAAACCCCCCATCGCCTCTTCCCCGGCAGGGTGTGAGAGGTGCGGAAAGACTTCCCCCACCAGCTGGGCGGGCAGCTCACCGCCTGGCTGCTCCGGTGCTGGGACACGGGGGCCAGCGGCCTGGCTCTGGAGGGCCGGGAAGTGCAGCAGCTGGGGTCCCTCACGAGGGGYC
Source organism: Oceanodroma leucorhoa (assembly GCA_030449065.1). NCBI lineage: Eukaryota > Metazoa > Chordata > Aves > Procellariiformes > Oceanodroma > Oceanodroma leucorhoa. The sequence continues at coordinate 9,624,771 of JASVER010000001.1, forward strand.
ATCCCATCGGCAGGGAGATAAGGAGGGGGGCCGCCACCCGCAGCTTCTGGAGGCGGCTCCTGCAGGGCRTGAAGGAGAAGTATCCCTCCAAGGAGGATCTACCAGGGGAAGTAGACCACCATGGAGGAAGGTGGTCTACAACGACCTGGACAACGACCAGGTCTCGGAAGACCCGGACGATGTCCGGTGCTGGCAGGCCGTGTGGCGGCAGCTGGTGTGGGGCGCGACGCCGGCCTACGCCTATGCCCTGGCGCCGACGGACTGGCTGGCCGCCAAGGTGCCCACCTTGGAGGAGCTGTCCTGCCAGCTCCTCGGTGCCCAGGAGACCCTCTCTGTCTGCGGCACCGCCTCCGCCAGCCTGCCCCCCCACCGCCGGCAGCTCGAGCCCGAGGAGCTGTCAATAAAACAGAGAATATACAAAGAAATAAATCATAAAGCTGTGCCTGCTGCTCTTCCAGCCTCCTCCTACCCTCATAAGCTCCTTTGGAAGATATCTGTGTATGTTTTGCATATGCATATATAGACACATATATATGTATGTGTAAATATACATATRCTTCTTTGTTTTGTATATAYATGTACATGTTTATGTGTATATATACATACTTACATATCCCCATATATATATTTTGCATATACATATACATCCATATGCACATTTTACCTATTCATATACATATATATTGTATATATGAGTATATATTTAGGTACGTATACCCATGTATGGTATGTATGCGTGTTTATACATACATATGTATATTTATGCATACCTACATATAGCCATAGACGTCCACAGACATGGTCTGTATGCACATGTAGATGTTTATGTACAGATATACATATATTCCTATGCCTCTATATACATATGTTTGGTATACATGCATGCATATATATTTTGTATAAACATGTATTTCTCTACGTGCATCTCTGTGTGGTATGTAAGTGCTCCTTTTGCGCCCGCAGACCCGTACCTGCACACGTACACCCTACCCCCCCCCATACGTGCACCCCCGCGGCTCTCCCCGGCGGCCCCCGCGGCGGCAGCGGCCGAGGCCGGGCGGCGCCGCGTCCCCATGACAACGGCCGGCGGCTGGCGCCGGGCCGCGGGCCGCTCTCGCCGGGTGCCGCCGGCCGGGCCGGGGCGGGGCGGGCAGGTGAGAGCGGGACGTTCTGGGGGCGCCCGGGGCGGTGGGAGAGGGGTGCCCCGACAAGCGGCGACGGGGTGGGAGCGGCGCGGCCGAGGGGCTGGTGGGCGCGGGCGGCCCCCGGCCGGCAGTACGGGGGCGAGGGGGACCCTCCGCCGCTTGAGGAGAAACGCTGAAAGACGCACCCGAGATCTTAAATAAATGCTAATCCCGTTAATGTGTGTGTTTGCCCAGTATGTCTTGTGAGCAGACCGAAAGYGTCATCAAGAAAATCATTCGAGAAATCGGACAAGAATGTGCCGCCCAGGGACAAACACTTTCCGAAACCTTGGTGGCGTTCATGGTAAGCGCAAATGAAATGTTTAGGCTGGTCGTCTTTGTTATTATTTTATCTGGGTGTTTTTCTAATCAGGTTCAAATTTTGTTGTGATCCGTAAAATATTAAGATAGCATATAGAGCAGAAGTTTCAAACCTGGGTGCCCGTAGCTTGGCAAACCGATTTTGTGAGGTAGGGGCTTAATTTTACATACGATGAATAGTTCCCCCGAAGTCGCCGACTGACACTGCTTGGACTGAATGACATGAAGCGAGGACATAAATAATTTCTTTGGTCTGAAAAGTCAACAAACTTCAAATGGCAACTCCACAGCAGCCTGCCCAGGCTGGGATGGCAACAGCCGAGGCTTGAGCTTTGAAACATGTTGGTTTCTGATAGCCCGTGTTGGGAGGTTTTAAAGGGGAGTTCAGTGGTATTCAGCATAGGGTCCTAAACACCTGAAAAAGTATTTCRTTCCTCCGAATTGCTATCTATGTGAGTATAAGGCCCTGAAAAGGCCGCAGGTACTGAGCCCTGGGAACACTTTGAACTCCAAATGAGAGTTCTCCCTTAGTTTTCTTCTGCAGGCAGATAAGCCATTGTTTCCTTTCTAAAGTGAAAATGAGAAATGTTCCCAAGTTTTAATAACATTTCTTCCCACTCTTTCATAAATGAACAAAAAGGCATGACGCATAGGTGAATGTTTATTGCAGCAGCTATATTTATTCTTTGACATTTACCTCTTCCCTCTATTGTGATGGATTCTTTTGTTTGTTCCTCTGTTTAGGCAGGGCCAGGTAGTATAAATGGGCTGAATATTTGAAGGAGTGGGCCTGGATCCCACTTAAGCTAAAAGTGAAGTTGAATCAATCTCAGTGTTGTCCATGATAAACAACTATAAGTATCCTAAAAAACATTATACACTTCGACATCTCCTCTTAGGAGACAGCACCACTGCAGAATGTAGTCTGAATGCATCTGCAAATCTGTGTCTGCAGAAAGATGGAGCTATGTTCGTTCTTTATTGATGGTATAAGAACACAATCAGCTCTTGATAAACTTGCATATGAATGTAAATGGTTCACACCAGTACTGTTAGTCTGCCATTTTTTTTCCTGAAGGTGTCACCATGGCTTTAAAAAATACATTGGGCTCAAAAGCAGTATTAATCAATTAAGCATGAAAATTTTCTTGGGTAAAAAACTTTYGCATATGGCTGGCAAGATACCCAGCATGCATACCAGTTACAAACATGCACATATTTCCCTGTATGCAGAACACTATGAATTTTTTATCCAAATGGTAAACATTTATACTGATGAATGCAACACCAACTGAGAAGTCTATAAACAACCATGATGAATTTTTATAAAATTTTACTTAGAAAAATGTTTTTTGGTAAATTTTTAAGGGAGCTGTATTTAAATATTTCTCTACAAATTTTGCATCACAAATAGGTATTTTTTTTACTTATGCCTGAGAACTGAGATTGAAACTGGCAACATGTGTGAAACGAAGTAACTTTGTTTCATTATCGAAGACTGAATGGAAAGAAAGAATAGTAAAGAAATATTGACTGCATCTGAGATTTTTCAGAAAATAAAAGGTTAGTTGCAAAGAGTGTATGTTGAGATATAAATTAATAGCTTTCTTTTGGCAATCTCTAGGTGAAAGCTGTTGTTTTAGATCCAAGAAATGACTTTTATGTGGATCAAATCCTTACAAACACAGATGTGCAAAATCTCATCCAGGTAATTCTGACGTGATGTTGACAGTTAGTACTTAGCTAAGACTCTAGCATTATTTGCTATCTGTTCCTGTAAATAAAATGTAATTTTATTTTGATACGAACACTTCCAAATTTTTAATGCTACTTTATTCTCATGGTTCTGTAGCTAAAGACTGGATTATGTGTTCCCTCATGTTAATAAATGCCTTATACTTCATAGTATTCACAGTATGTTGAGACAATGGTAAGAATGGTAGGGAGGGGGCTCTAATGCTGTTGTGAAACCTGTAGCATAGTCACTCTCAGTTCAGACGTTTCCCCTGTGATGAGGAAAACTCACTTCTCTGTTTCTCTTCTTAGCTCTGTGTTACCAGGCTGCTTGACACAACAAACCCATCCCTGAGCACAATTAAGATGCAAGTTTACTTTGATATGAATTATGCAAACCGAGGTAATTTCAATATAAATAGATGTTTTCATAGCTGATTCTGAGTTTAGGATTTAATATCTCTCTCTGTAGGGCTAATAGTGATTCCCATTAAATGACTGCTGGCACTGAAGCAAAATAAAAATCCCTGGAGAAATGGAGTATAGTGTTTCAGTATGGATATATATTGTGGCTTAACCTGGCAGGCAGCCAAACACCACACAGCCACTCACTCACTCCCCCCCACACAGTGGGATGGGGGAGAGAATCGAAAAAAAAAAAATTAAAATCCGTGGATTGAGATAAACACAGTTTAATAGAACAGAAAAGGAAGGGGAAATAATAATAATAATAATAATAATAATAATAATAATAATAATAATAATAATAATGGTAGAATATACAAAATGAGTGATGCACAATGCAACTGCTCACTACCTGACAACCAATACCCAAGCAACAATCGCTACTTCCTGGACCTCGCCTCCTATTTATACACTGAGCATGACATCATATGGTACAGAATACCCCATTGGCCAGTTGGGTCAGCTGTCCTGGCTATGCTCCCTCCCAGCTTCTCATGCACCTGGCAGAGCATGGGAAGCTGAAAAGTCCTTGGCTATTAGACTACTTAGCAGCAACTAAAAACATCGGTGTGTCATCAACATTCTTGTCATACTAAATCCAAAACACAGCACTAGGAAGAAATTTAACTCTATCCCAGCTGAAACCAGGACAATATAGTAGCGAAAAAATGTGCACTAGGTTTGAGAGTACACTCATCTCATCCTGTCTGAGAGATTTACTGAATGTAATGTATTAGATCGCTTGAGAACAATTATGCTTTCAGGTGCAGTGGCTATCTGCCTTCAGCAAGAAAAACTTGCACTGCACCTGTGTATCTGAAAGAGAACCAGTACCCAGAACTGCAGTCATGTATCTGAAAGAGAACTTGATGCTTTATCAATATCCCTAATTGAGATGAGCAATCTTGAACAATCAGTTACRGTTTTAACCAAGTATGTTTTGGTCTCATCAGTGGTAACTTCATATGGTCAGAGAATGGGAACATGGAAGAAAAGTGAGATGGGGAGAATGTCTCTGCTGTAACTGTAACTTCAGATCTCGGTGGGACAGAGAGGGCTGGCTGGGACACAGAAGACACAGAACAAGAGTAGACAAAAAAGAAACATTTCTGTGTGTGAGGAGGTTATGAAAATGTTTTCTTGTTAGCATGGATTAAAACCAAAAATTAGCAAAACTAGAAAGCTTCTCCAAAGTCTTCTGGACTCAGTAAGCTCAGTAAGTCCAGTAAGATTCTGAGTAGTGTTCAGATTTGGGCGCCTAAATTCAGGTGTGTATGAAATATGTGTGTGTTAGGTCCTACTGCAGTCAGAGGAGTCCAGAGAGTCAGAGACTTGCTGCTTAATTTGGCCTGAATAGTCCTCTGGACTCTACTGACTGATGTTAATCATGCTAATTATGTTAATGTTTTACTCCACTGTTGTTAATTATAACGGTATGCTACCTTGAACATCTCTTCCCCTTATCTGTGCTTCAGAAACCTTAGGCTGGTGCTCTAACTGTGGAAATTAATTGCACTCTCTGTATAACCCAAATTCCAAAGAATTTAGATAGCACTTTCTAACGATCCTTCTTTCCTAGCTGAATTACTCAGCGAGCAGCACCGCATTCTGGAGGGAAAGCTGGCTCCTGTGGTCAGAGATATCACAGACAGTCGTCCTCGTGTGGAAGAAGAAATGGAGAATGTGTATCGAAAGATCGTTAGCTACATGTTGCTGAGCTCTGGCCTGGGATCCCCAACAGATATTGAGGTTGTCAGGGAAGTAACAGGTCAGTAAATTCCCAGCTGTGAAATTGGGCTTTTCTTATTGAAAAATAAAATTTCACCTTCTCTTTGCTGATCTTTAGATACAGATGTGGTAAACTGTGATGAATGCTTACTACCCAAACTGTCACTGCTCAGCCTTGAAGTCTAAATTTGCCATGGATTTCCTACTTTTTGCAGTTGTTCAGGAGAGGGTATTTTTGCCTGTTTGATGATTTTCTTTTCTGTTCCTTAATACTGAGGGTTTTCTCACTCTTTGTAATACTTCTAGCTGCCCTGCAGAGTGTATTCCCCCAGACAGAGATGATTACTTTCGTCTCACTCAGTAAGAAGAACAAAGAGCAACAGCTGAAAAATCTTGCCATGCTAGTTACAGGAATTCGGTTGTACAACAAGGAATGCAGGAAAGGAGGAAGCAGCATTGATGACTGTAAGTAGACAACTGCATTTGCGCTGTGTATTCCCAATGAATTCTTCCTGGCCTTCTTCATCGGAGCGGCTCCAATAATATCCGATCTCTAGATAAATAGCTTTGACTCAGGGTCTGCAAACCTGAAGGAAAAGTACGTATCTGGTATTTAATTATAGGTTTCCATGTAGGCTACTACTTTTTAGCTAAGAGGGAGCCCTATGTGGTTGATGTGGAAGGATTATATGTATTGACTTCATGCGCTAATTTACTTCATGATAACTTTTCCTTGATCCCTTGCCATTAAGTGAATTAAATATATAATGTTTGCCTTTAAAAGCACTTAATTAAAATCTTGAAAGGTCACTGTCAATCCAATTACAATTTCCTGTTGCATATGTGTAATGAGAAGTGATAAAAGTTGCTTGGGCATTATCTGTATTCTGATAATTTAGAGTAACCTCTTCAGATTCTTAACATGTTCTCAAAAATCTTTTGCATTTTGAATCCTCGTCAGTGCAAATGTTTTTGTGAATATGCATGTAATATTGTAGCTCAGTTTGGAGACTTCTCTGTAAGAAAGGTCTGCAGCCCAGTTTTAGAGGAAACTGAGAACTGAAAATTGTGCAGATTGCCTAAAGTCTCTCAGGAAACCCATGTCAGTAGTGTCAACTGAACTGCATCTACTATAAAGCAAGTTTTTTCACAGTCCTTGACTTGCCTGTGATATTTCCACACCTGTAATTCTGACTATGTGAAACCACTTGACTAGTAAGATACAGTGGTTGAATCTAGTATGCAAACGTTTGTAAATGCATGAATATAAGAACAAAATTTAGAAATTGTATTGGAAGTCTACTTTGCTCAACTACTGCACTGTAATCTTTTGTTACTGATTTAAATAATTCTTTTTATATGTATCTCATATTTATTCGATATAAACAGTGCCAGCCATTCTGAATGAAGCCATTCCGTCAGCTACACGGACTGTCGATGAAGGTCTTAATACTTGCCATACGCTAGCCCACTGTTACACATCTCTGTTGGAATCCATGCAGGAAGACCAACACAGATACACACAGCTTAGTTCTTTTAAATTAAAAGAAGCACTGTTCAATGTGAGACAATATGAGGCCTTCCTTTGCATCCTTCTGGTGAGATACCATCCTGTTATATCCTGTGGGTTTTTATTGCAGATGGAATGTATTCAAGCTACCTATTTGTACAGGACAGAAATATAAGAAAAATGATTCAGAAATAGATGAAATAAAATTGATCTCAATATATGACAACCTACATCATCTGTCATGATGAACTTTGTATCTAACTTGCTGGGTTTGGCTACTGTCAGGTAAAACACAAAATGAATCAATTGTTTGCTGCAGTGTGACTTCCATTTAATTTCTGGAGGTTTCCTTTTTTGGTTTAGTTTCATCAACAAAGGACTAAAAAAGTAGGACTTTTTTCTTGTTTGCATATTGATAGTCACTCTGCCCCAAAAGGCATGAGGGAAAAAATCTCCTTGCTCAATCCATAAATCACCTCAATTTTAGTCTGCAGACATCCCCAACACGTATGGAGTCATCAGAAGTCTTTGAAGAATACAATTTAAATTCTTAAAAGTTGTTCTGTTTATGAAGACATTTTCATGTGTCTTTTGAGAAACTGCAGGGTTTTGTTAGTTTTTCCTGTGTATCATAAAGCTTGGAAAAATATTTCTCTCTTAAATTTTTTTCAGTTCTCTTCATTATAAAAATGTAGAGGTTTTCTATAAAAATTACTAGTATATGTTTGGAGAAGCACCTGGTTTTATACCTGAACACTTAAGGAAAATGTATTTTGTGGAAAGTTAGGGTGCATTTCGTTCCTTAAAACAGTTGTCTGAAAACAGTTGAAGAGATCCAAGTAAATACTTATGACTAAATACTTGATTTTTTTACTGTCATGCTTCTTACCTGAAGTAAATTCTCTTTCCAGTCTGATGCAATTACAAGTGCTCAAGAAGTTGAAAAGATGAATGTGCAGTTTGCAGCAACAATGGAGCAGTTGAAAAACACAGTGCAGAACAGGGTTTCCGTGGATACCAAAGAAGTTTTTGTGAGTATTTTGAATGGAAAACCTATTTCTTCTTAATTATAAAAAATTACTAAAGTACTTTACCAGTGTATTTTTGCATAGTTTGTGTTAAGAAAAAGGCTACATTATTTTCTCTCTATTACAACAGCATCTATGATTTTTCAAGGGGTAACTAAACTAAAAGACATGATCTCAAGGTAAAAGAAAAGCAAGGTACAAAGAGGGGGAGAAAGAATTAAATGGTATTTTACTCTGTCGAGTTATTTGTCAGTATTTGTATATCTACAGTGATATTTTCCTGGTTTGTGTAAATATTCTCCTGTTCCTTGCAGAAATAGTAAGAACACGATGACAGGTAACAGCACATCAGAGTGTGATTCTCTTAAAGTCCTTTCAGATAGCAATTCCTGTAATTACAGTATGAGTCCTTGATATATTTTTCTAAAGAAATTAGGTTTCTCTAATGGGGGTTTCAGCCTCTTTGCCCCTCCCAATAGCTTCTGAACCTGTTGGCCAGTTTCAGTCAAATTTGTCAGAGTCTAGAGATCTCAAAATATGTCATTTTTTGCAAGTTTTGTGAAAAACAAGCAACTAGAAAGACACAATTAGAGCCCTCCTAAGATCAAGTCTGAAATTGGGATGCCACAATTACCTGCTGGTTTGTGTGCTGTCTGGCCAGTGAGCAGCCACGTACCTCTGCACAATCGACGTTCTGTAGTTTCACCCTTAGTTGGGAGCTGCAGGACATGGAAGGGAGGTGTTGGAGGAAGAGGGAATGAGTGATGTGAACTGCAGGTACTGTGAAGGAGGGTGTTCGATGACCCTATGAAAACCTGGGATTATGATGGCATAGTGTAAAGGCAATGGGAGAGAAATATGTTAGAAACCAGCTTCATTTTCCATGAAAATTTGCTTTTCATGGAAGAGCTCATTATTTTGTGTGGTACGTCTATCATTTTAATTCCTTGTGGTTAGCTGTTGAACTAGCATGCAGTTCATACATATGTTAGGTTATATTTCATCCTTCTAAACAAATAATTGGAAAGCAAAATAAAGTCTACTGTGGAGAAGGGAGGAAGGAAGATCATGCCCCCATCACCTACTCAGAGTATTTTTTACACTTCCTGCAAGGGCATCTGAGCTGGAAACTCATGGGAACGGCACTTCAACTGAGGTACATCTCAGATGTGATCTGACGCTTCAGTTTATATATGCTTGTGATTTTATAAGCCAAATGTTCTCATTTGGAGAATATTTTCGCCTCTCGTTCAGCTGCTCAAAGCATTTTTTTCTCTTATTCTGTATCTTTGTGGGGCTTAAGTGACTGATATACGTTACCCTTTTCCCTAGAAGCTGTCTGCTGTTGTCTGCTTCCTTCCTAGATTTTCTTCACTCTTCGGGTTGGTTAGTTGTTTTTTCTTCTCCGCTGAAGACAGAATATGTAATGTCTTTTGATTTCAGGTCTTTTGCAGGAAGAGATTTCTCTATTAACACACCATTTGAATAGTTCTTGTCTTCAGCTAGTTGCTGAGAAGCTGGATCCTCTACAAGTGTAGAGAAGCAGGGCATTCTGCCTTTTAAAAACCATAGGATAAGGCCTATATTTGTAGTAAACATTTGTTTTAGGAAACGTAGAAGATTTAATCAATATTCTTTGTTTATTCTAGTAAGAATGATTTTTATCTTGCTGCCCTTCCTTTAGTTTCTTCCATTTTTGTAGCCATAACATTTCCACAGCGTTAGTGGTGCAGATGAATTCCAGAGCTGGCTCTGTTGGCTATTCTTGTAATAATGTTGTTAACATGCATAAAATACAACGTTGTTGGCGTGCATTTCAGATTTGTTGAATCTCTTCTCGTAAACGCTCTGTGTGTTTAGATGTAACAGGGCACATTTTATGTCAGTGTCATTGAAATTAGCATTTATACTGAAAGCTCGTAGGCTTCTTCTGTATATGTGTACACCTGTATGTCAGCATTGCTGCTGGGAATGGCAGCTTCCAGTTTTGTCCTGAACCCCCTACCGCTCTGAAGAGGCTTGCACACCATTAATTTGACCCACATGATGGCTTGAGGGCTGTGGTACTAAGTCGCTCTGGAAGAAGGGCGGACAAAATAACAAACCCTGACAGTTTGTACATACAGGTGTGGTTTTACTTCATTTGGTAGTTAACGAGGTGCATTTCTTCTGGTCCTTCTTATTCCTGTACACCTTATTTTTAGTTATAAAACTGTATTGTCAATGAAGTGCTCAATTCCAAGCATGGTCTCAAAGTAAMGTATTTGGGAAAGGCTTTGGAGTAAAATGTAGAAAAGTACCATTCTGGCCTATGGGCATACATGCTGGATGTACGTGCTTTGGGCATACGTGATGGGAGCTCCTCTTACAATGCCCGGGAATTCCCCTGGAATTTCTGGATGCTGAAGGCCTTGGAGATCAGCCCCACTTTGATGATAGCAGGGACTGTTGTGCACAGCACTTGGGTTATGCTGCAGACATAAAACAAACCTGGATTTCAGATCATTTTCTTTATTTTCTAGCCTCTCTTTGTTGCACTTTCTAACCTCTGGACCGGCTTTCAGGATGAGATACTACTGCTAAGCTTCCTCACAAATATGACTAACAGTCTCCAACAGTTCTCGGAAATCCAATCACAGCTTTTTCCTGAGGAAGTGCTAACGTCTCTTCTGGAAGGAGTGACTGTGAAAAGTGATGAAGAAAGGATAAGAGAAACCATGGGTACTAAAAGTTATTACTTTTTTGTTTTCCTTCATTTTCCAAGATTTTGTGGTTTGAATTTTATTTACAGAAAGTGCTACACATTGATTTTTTAATAATCAGAATTTGCACAGTAAATTGAGTCTTGTAGTGTGTGGTTTTATTTTTCATGTAGTGTAGTTTGGGCTTTTGTTTTTATATATAAAATTAAAATATAGCTACTAGATACAAACATACCTTATAAAAATGGCAGAATGATCAGAGAATAATATTTCTACATTTTTTGACATTTCTTAAGTTTGTTTATGTCTTTCTATACCTTTCAGAACTTCTGAAATGGAGGGGTGAATAAAAAAGCTAATTTAACAGAGCTTTGGTTACCAGAAGTGTTTGTTTGTAAGATGGTATCCCTAGTAACCAAGTTGTACTCCAGGGGTTTTTTAGTGCATGAGTGGGTGAAAATAAAATAGAAGAGTAAGATATTACCTTCCTGTTGTCATCCCCTGTTTCCGAAGAAAACTAATGCTACTAAAGAAGGCTCCTGCAGGACTGATTTTTCAGTAGGATCTCTCTTAAGGCAGGGCTAAAGTTTGGCTTTTGGGATCTTGGCACTGCAGGTCATCCTGTGAAGACTGCAGTAATCCGGTTATCCTGTAACATTATTGTATTTTAAACATCTGATGTTTTGTTACTGAAATCCTTCCTTTGTTAAACCTTTTCTTAGGAACCAGAGTGAATGTTTCTGATTTCAAGAACCAAGAATGGCTTTTTCCAGAGACTTCTGATAATTTTGACCAGGTGCTAATCCAGTACCATGGTTTCTGTGCACATGCAATTGGTGTGAAAGGCCTCACCCTCCCAGGTATGCTTCGTAGTTAGGTCTTTTCCATACTTCATATGTACACAAATACTAGTGAACATGTAAAGACATGTTCTGAATGCATTCTCTTATGTCAAAGCTGGAGTATTGTATTTTTGTGTTTGTAGATAAATTATTATTTCTCCAGATAGATAGATTATTATTTCTCCTGTTAAAGTATATTTCTTTTAAAAATACACAAATAAACTGCCCTAAATAGAAGGTAGGAGGGCTTCAGGAGAAATAAGGCACAAGAAAGCAGAGGCACAAACAAGATGGGATGGATAAATGTTTCCTCCTGCCATATGTGCATCTGTATAACCTACACCGCAGCTGAATGCCAGTTTGTTTATTGTTGTTAATGTGTTTTAATATGGGCATAAGAAAATGGTCATTCCTTCTATTTTGTGTATCTGTCTGTTGTAAACAGACCCATTCATGCCTGCATCATATGTATTTTTAAACAGTGGATATAAAGTACCAAAAATCTTCTCTGAAAAGAATGCAAAAGTGCACTTAATTAAGTCAAGTAATCATAGGATTTTATTTTTTTTGTATCTTCTACGGTCATTTGTCTTGAAAGCAAGCCTTATTTCAGCTAACCCATTAGTTCATGTTTTCTGTCTCCCTATCCTTTATAGAACTTATCCATATAGAAATTTTCTAAACCTACTGGAGGTTGGGAGGAAAATACTGCCATTTCTTGGCAGTATTAAAAAATAGATATTTTAATGGCAATGTAAATTACTTACACTTATGTAGTATTGCATATGAGAACAGCTGTCCTGGGTTGGACTGAAGGTCTCTCTACCCCTATATCCACATTCTGGATATGATCAGTCACGAACACTTGAAGATTATGAGATATCAAGTAGAAATGATCCTTCCTTAATTATATCCTTCCCTGTTCTAGCAGTCAGTGGTTAAAGGAATTCCTCGGATAAATATTGTGCCTGTACCTTTCTGTTGACTAATCCTTGATAGAGGTTTTTCATTTATCTAATTGCTTTTTGAAACCATTTAGAGTTTGTCATGGAATATTCTTATTGTCAAAAAGTTCCACAATTATAATTATATATACTCTGAAAAGGCACCTCTTTTTGAGATGGTTTTAAGCTCTGGCTTGATAATTTCATCAAAGACCTGATAGTCTTTCTATTAGGAAAATTAGCAAATAGTAATTTTATATTGCACACAATTCATGGTTCTATGAGCCCATATCATATTATTTCCCTTCAGTTGCTTCTTTTTAATGCTGAAGAGGCCTCTTTCTTTAACCCCTCCTTCTGTGAAAGGTATTCCAAGCCTCTGATCGCTCCCAGCTCCCTTCATTTTACTTACCCTGTTGTGTTGGAACAAAATGTTGTATTAGAAATGCAGCATATAGGATGTTATAGTGTTGKTTTTTTTCTCCCCCTCTGTTGCATCCTAATAATTCCTGACATTCTTTTTGCTTTTTTGATTGCCACCAAGTAGCGCCGTTTAGTATTTTCAAGGCACTATCTATGATGATTCTAGGTCTTTTGTGAGCAATGACAGCTGAAGCAGAGCCTGCCACTGTCCTTGAGCTCAATTTGTGTTCTGCTATATAATTTATTTGGCCTTTATTGACATTTTCTCTGTTAATTTATTGTCCAGCTTGTCAGCTGCTTCATCTGCTTCTTCAGTTAATTTCAATGTTATGCCCTTTGGTATAAATGGACTGCTGATCTGCAATCAAATATTAGCTGGAGATTATAGGGGAAACATTTGTGGGTATGGGCAATGTTTTCTTATGCCTTTGCTGTAGGTGTTTTATCTGTTGTTTTTCTGGCAGACATGTACTAAGGCATGCTGGATATGAACTGATCAAAAGCAGTTGTACTGACTTAATGAAATAGACTTTTCTATATTTAAAAAGCTTACACTCAGGGATTTATTCTGATTTCAGAAAAGAAGGAAGTGAAAGTCACTTGAGGGAAACACAGAATCTTGATTACAAATGTCTTTTGTATTGGATAGCACACTGTGTGATATTTTATTTTGCGGGGTTTGTTGCGGGTTTTTTTAGGAAATCCTGCTATTGGAATTTTGAAGCACAGGGAGAGATGTTATGCTTTCAGTTCCAAAGAAGCTGCATACATCTTTGCTCAAGATCCAGATAAGTTCATTCAACTGAATGTAGAAAAAGCAAAAGAACATGCAGAGCTAATTCAACTGCTTGAGCTTCGTCATCAGTTTGAATACCTTGCTCCGTATGCACAGGTACACGTTGCCCATGCCTCTTGCTGAACAGCTGTTGGGTTGCTAGTTGGTCTGTCCTTTCTASAACATAAAGACAACAGATGATACCCATCTTTTGAAAAGAAGTATAACTGTCTGCCTATCATACAGAATGTCTGAAGGTCCATCTTTTCCAGGTCTTCAGGGTGTTGATAAGAAACATTCTCCCTTAATGTTGTTCTCACCTTATCTCTTCATAGGAGAGATATGTAGAGCCAAAGGATTGTGGCAGCGATAAAAGCTGTTCGTCCTTAGCCTAGGAAGATCCTGTGTCTGATGTTTCTTTTCCTCATTTTTTGCAAAAGTAGATTAAAGGGACAGTAAATAAATGCAATAGAAGATAAGCCAGATACCGTATTAACTGGAGCTTTAGCTCAGCAGTTCATCAGTATGTGCTGGATGAGGGTGTAGTGGTATCTGAGGACAGGAATTATGGAATATATTACAAAATGAAAGGGGACTCATTAATAATGAATGCAACAGTGCTGCCTTGTGAAATCCAAAGACTTGATTTGGATTCATAGACATTCTCTGTGATACCTTGTGAATTCTAGGTCCCTAGCAATGCAAAGTATGCATGTCAGTATGCATGTCAGTCCTGAACTGACCTTTGGTGAGAAAGATATGGTTTATATCCCAGCTCTGGCAGAGATGAAAGCCCTTCTCCTAAATTGTGATTTTTAGTCCATTCATAAAGATAAACTGAGGTGCCTGCATCATAAAATACTGGTGGTTGTGATGGTATCCCCTTTTATCAAAATCCACTGATTAAAGCACTCACCGGGGATGTGGGAGTCTGAAATTCAGCTGAGGCCTCTGCCTAAAGGGTTTTCTGTCAGAAATTAAATCCATTGAATACTTAATGGTTTCTTCTTTTTTAGCATGGGCAGGGGGAACAAAAATATTTTTAATGTAAAAATCATTATCCACTTGTGGTTTGCAGGTTTGTATTTGCTTTTAAAAAGTAGCATATCCATATGCTGTTTTTCTTAGATGTATGTATTCTTCTCATTAATGCCTTGCTCGGTTTGGGGTTTTTTTTCATCCAGGCCAGAAATGCAGACAAATGTTTGATGAAACCAATCACAAAATGTGACAGTAGTACTCAAACTGATACTCATATCTTGCCTCCAACTATTGTGACGTCCTATGAATGGAATGAATGGGAACTGAGAAGAAAAGCTATAAAATTGGTTTGTATTGTTATTACCAGATTTTCATTGTTGGATAACAAAGTACAGAATAAATTATTGTAAACTTTTGTTCCTTGCAACATAAATCTAACCCTATTCAAAGATGCAGACTTCCATTACAACTAGCTCACTATTGTTTTTCCAGGTATTTTCTCTCTGTATTTCTAGACTTTCTTATTGTCCCACTTTTTCCATACTTTCCCCAATTTTTTGAGCAGTGCTTCCACTGCCATGTCCATTCACTCAAAATTTTTCATTTGCCTTCTTTAAGTAATGAGTTTGTTGGTTAGCACTGAATTTTTAAGTTGTTTCTCAATACTCAAATAAATTTAACAATTTGAAGATATTGCTATATACATTCTTTGTAAAAAAAAAATTCGCAGAAAGGTTTAGGTCAGGCAAAACTTTATTGCAAGTTGAACAATTTATATTAATATTCACCACCATCAAGTAAGAAGAGGAAAAGTGTAGTAACTGGCAGACAGAATGGTTAGGAATACCTTTGGATGTGTTTGACCCTGCAGAAGCTTTCTTTGAGCTAACTTATCCATCCTTGAAAGCCTTTTTTTTTTTTCCATTTTTTTTTCCATAATGAAATATTTTTTGTTTTATCCTGATTCTTTGTGTTTTCTAAAACCAATCCTGCTTTTCTTTGGGGGAAAAAAAAAAAAAAATCCATTTTTCATGTAGGACCAATCCGTAGCGGTAAGAAACAGAGCAAGTAGGTTTTGTGTTGAATATATAATCCAGATGAAATGTTTGTTATACTGTCATGATGACTTTCTGATGGATTGGAAATCACAGTCTGTCCACAGAAATTTAGCCACATACATAAAAGCTTTTAAAGTAACAGTATATATTTAAAAAGCTTCCTTCTATGGTTTGCCATCACATGCAGTTGTCAAGGTATGGCACCTGATTTTCACAATTCAGCCAAAATGAACTTGTGAGTACAGGGAATATTGCAGTTACCAATATCAACTGGACACAGAATACTGCAGGGCTGATTTTTTTTTTTTCTGTGAACTGACGCACTATGGAGGCCTGTGGTCTGCTGTGCAGCCTATTTCCTTTCTGTTGTTCTTTTTGCCATGAAATCCCCAACATTATAAAAGGAAACCAGAATTTTGGACTGAGAAATCTTGCCTTGGCTTATAAGGTTTCTAAGTAATAGATGTTACTGAGATATATAAAGAAGCCCGTTAGGTTTACAAGAGGCCTAGCTAAAAGCCTCCTTTGCTTCTGTAATGGACAAAAGTACATAAATAAATGTAAGATGTGGCCAGTGGTTTATCTTTAGCATAAGCAAAGGTGGATGTTTTCCAGTAGCTGAGCATGAAGACCATTCACAAGCAAATTTGTAGCTCGTTAGTTTCAAATATTTAGAGAAAGTACTTTAAAGGACTAAGGGTGTTTTAGCCTCAGCTGTCCATATGGGAGATTAGTGATGCTGAGTTGAAACAAAAAATCCCAGATGCATGCAAAAGTGTTTTGACTACAGCCACTATGCTGAATTTGTAATATGGAGGTGATACAACATTTAGAATCAAAGTGCTAAAATAACAGAAATAGCTTACCAATGCATCTGTGAATTTGATACTTTTAGGGGAGCATTGGACATATTTGCGGGTTTTGTTAGAAGATGAGCTCAGATGCCTCAGGGTTTTTTTCTGTTGTTCATACTTAGCCAGAAAACTTGCAGTGATAGGAAGTGTTAAAATATGAGTTTGTTAGAACACCTGTTTGATGTTAGAAGTAAAATTTTCAGCTGACATTTATTTCTCAGTGCAAGCGTAGTTCCTTGCAATAGCATACATTCAGTTTTCARGAGGGATCAGCTGAACAGAGAAACAGTATCTCATGTCTGGTCCTGTTTTAATTGTCATTAAAACCCTCAGAAAAAAAGACTAAAATATTGTCTTTCTTTCCATGCCATCTCTTCTGTAAATTCCTTATTGTTCTTTTCTGTATTTTCCTTGGTGACACCGTGCATAAGATTCATTTGTAGATTAAAATGTGTCTACATATAGGTGCTTCAACTTCCGTTCCAGTTGRTAAGAGACCTGGCTAGTGGAGTCTGGAGAGTATTTTGACTCACGCTGATACGAACATCRGATTTGGCCAACTTAATCACTCTCCAGCTTCCACTGACTCCAGTCTCCGCTGACTGGACTGGACTCCAGGGACTTTCTGTAGGGGTCTGGATCCCACCACATGAGACTGAATTTTGCATATTTTGATGACAACATTACATCATATGATTTACAGTGTTTAACATCATTGCTGACATAGAAGGCTCACTGGAATAAGGAACATTTTGTTATTTCAAGTGCTGACTTTGTAATATTAACACTTTGTGAGAAGTGGTTTTGTTGTATCTACAGTTCATGTGATTAAACAGAGCTTTAATCATAAATTGCCTTAGCTTTTTCCCCGTGCCAAGGGGTTAATAAGCAATGTCTTGAAAGAAGGCGGTTTTTCCCTTTTTATCTGGTACTTTGTGACACCAACACCTAAACCTCATGACATTTGGTTTGAAACCAGTCAAAGGCTTGATCCTGTAGTTTGATTATCCACAATATTTGGGATCCTCAAGCTTGTTTTAGGTTTCAGATGCCCAAAGAATTTATCTGCCTGCCATCCCATTCAGTGTGTTTTCAGACTGATTGAAATTAATTTGAAGTGCTGGAAGAGCTTAACATGAAAACAACATTTATTCCAACAAAACAAAGGCTCCAGCATTTAACAAAATTTGAAGCACAGTTGCCAAAGGAAAACATGAAAGCAGTAAGAGGCTGACTTAAAATTGTGTGGGCTACATACAGTGCTGTTCACACATCCTGTTAGTTCAGGAGTTATCAAATCACAATTGCAACTGTGTATTGACAGTAGGGTGAAGTGGGCCATGTTCCAGGTTTGTGAAGCCCATAGATGTAAGTATACACTAGTGCTAAAATGTTCAAACAAAATTTTGCTTAATCTGATTCATTTTGTGTCTTTAGGCCAATTTGCGCCGCAAATTAACTCGTGCCATGCAGACTGATCTCAGCCATATGAGAAGAGACAACTCCACCCAAGTGTACTTGCCAAAAGATGTTATCACCCAGACTAAGCRTGACAACTCAAGCAATGTACCCAGGCCACAGATTTTCTTGGAAGGTCTCCGAGGAGGATCATCTCCTACTACTCATATGGTCAAAGTAGACTTAACAAGAGCAGTAGATGAAACCTAAGTGAAAAGGAGAAACCTAAAGCTATATCTTGACTGTATATATAAAAAACCCTGCATATATCTGAATTAAGATACAAAAGATTTTACTGTGTCTGTTGATTCCAGTCTGTTGGGGCTGCTGACTGGCATTAAGTGATAGAAATGATAAGCCTGAAACACCCAGATTTTAAACAGCAATTTAACATCAAGATGTTCCCAAAGACTTTAACTTAAACTAACATTTAAATGTGTAGTGTGTGTTCTAGGATTTTGTTGAGGTTTTAATATTACGATCGCTTGCTGAAACACTGTCCTTAAGAGCCATGTCTTTGGTACATGAAAAGGACAATGTAAGACAAATAGCTTTTATGAGATATAGGGCCACTGCTGCAGCTYCTACGGAGGCATAATTCCCATTGGTGTGAAACAAAACTGATCCCAAGAGAGTCACCCGAATGTCACAGCTCCACCCTTAGAGCAGAATCGTCAAGAAGGTAAAACCAGCAAAATGTGACCAGTCTCGGCCCTTGGGCCTGTCCGTCTGTGCTGTCRTTAGCCCAATTGCCTTTGCAGGGTAATGGGTGTTACGAGTGTAGGCCAAGGCAGGGAGGTCGACAGGAGGGAATCCAGCTTGGATGGCTCTGGCAGCCTTTTAGGTCTCTAGTAATTTCTGTGTTCATTGGCTAAACAGCGTGCTGGTGAGCACACTGGAAACCACAGGAACCTGACTTCGGGGCACCTTTTTGGAAGCTCTGTTTCACGTGTGTTTGAAAAACTAAAGCACAACAGGAAAAGGCTTTTAGCTTTATTTCATTGTGGCAGTGAAATACGTGCCAGGTCTGATCAACACAACTGCGGCTGGTATTTCTCTTTGTGAAAACCTGAATTGTTTGAGCTTTAAGATGAGACATCTCAAATGGAAGTAGGGGTACTTTAAAACAGAGATACTTTTCACAACAACAAAGAGCTCGGCAAAAAGTCCAGGTGTGCAACTGTGATTGCCATAGGGTGTACTAAGTTTTCCAAGYCTCTTTTTTGGTCAGGTGCAGCGTGGTGCAGCGTGGTTTCCTGGGTCATTGTTACACAAGGTTGTGACAATGAAGCTTGAAAATTCAAGCTGCTGGCTGAGTTTTCAGTGGCATTGCACAGGATAGCGTTCTCTTTCTGTTTAACTGTCTCCAAGGTATCTGGGTTCACTTTTTAAAGTTATATAGCTGGGACAAATCCACAAGGCATTATTAAAAAAAAAAAAGAGTAGGAGGGGAGCACAGAAAAAACTTAGCTAAATGGTTTCCGCTAGGTGGTTTTCTCTTYTGTGAAAAGAAACTAATCAGTAGCAGCCAGATGTGGTGCTCCTCCATGTTTTTCAATGATGAGCTGGCACTGATTTTTAGATTTATTAATAAAAACATGAATGCTATTACCAGCTGCAGCTTTTTTTTTATTCAGAGAAAATACCCTGTTGCTGCTTCATTGAATACTTTTTGTTGTTTTGATCTCCATGTATTTTTATCATCATTTGCTTCGAACCTTTTACGTGGAAGTTATTACTTTTAACCAACCAACTGGTATTTTAAGAATACATAAATACATTTATTTAAAAGAAAACTGATAAGTGAAAATCCCTTTTATCCCACTTACTCTTTTCTCTTCCATTTGGAGAAGCTACTGCAGTAGTTACTATTGTAAAATACTGGGCAATACAATTGTAGTCATCTCAGTTTTGGCACAGCAGAAACATGTCAGTACGTAAGAGCTTACTGCTGGCAATGAGCCATACATGTGTGAGATTCCTGGGTGTTTGCTACCAATAAAATAGTTCAGAAAAAAAGGAGAGATTACTTTTCAAAATGGCCTTAGTCATGTGAAAGGGGAGACAATGCTCAGTTGATGCCCATTTGGACTGGAGTTTTTCTTTATTGGAATCTGGTTCTTCTGTTCTGCTGGTGCACTGGTGGGCGTGCTCATGACGGCAAGACCATGCGATACACAGAGAGCCTCATAGCGAGGTAACACAGCGCAACGCTTGCCATCGCCAGGCTTTGGGGTTATTCCAAGGGTAGCTCRTGG
The DNA here is from genome assembly GCA_030449065.1 of Oceanodroma leucorhoa. Taxonomy (NCBI): domain Eukaryota; kingdom Metazoa; phylum Chordata; class Aves; order Procellariiformes; genus Oceanodroma; species Oceanodroma leucorhoa. The sequence goes on from JASVER010000001.1 coordinate 9,645,036, forward strand.
TACCATGCTGGCATTTACACCTGGTTTTGGGGCTTTTTCCTTTTTAGATTTTGCCATTTGGGAGGTACATAGACAGCAAGAGAGATGTAGATTGCAGTGTGTTTGACTTGAACTCCTTAAGCTTTACTCCRTAATTGGCACCCATCAATACAGCCAGCAAAGTCACCTGCTGACTCCTGCTGCACAGATTAACGTACCGCTGCATTGTCAAACCCTTTAAGTGTCGTCAGCCTCCGAGGCGAGGCATTTTACACGGCCCCCGTGCTCACCGCGCCGCCTGTGCTGAGCGGGGCCGTCCTGCCCGGGGAGCCGGGTGAAGGGTCCCCCCGTGGCGCGGGGGCCGTCCCGGCTCCCCGCCGAGCTCCCGGGCACGACCCGGCCCCCCTCCTTCCAAACGCTTTCCCTTGCGCGCTCGCAGCAGAGAGACAAACCAGCCGGTAAAGGTTACGATGTGAGCAGAAGCGTATATGTTCAGTAACAACGCGTCAGAAGAAAGTACTGCTCCTGTCGCGACAGCAAAGCCGCAGCCTCGTCCCAGTGCTGCCTCCCCTCCTCACCCGCCGCCCGCCCCTCCGCGCCCAGCACCCGCTCGGGGCTTCGCCGCCGCCGCCGGGGGCTGACGGCGTGCCCGCAGCGCGGCCGCCCAGGCCCCCTCGGGCAGGAAGGTGACCCCGCCGCCCCGGAGCGCCGCCCGCTCCGACTGACGGGGCGGGGAGGCCGGCACCGCGCGGGCCGCCAGGCGGCAGCCTGACTCCGGGCCCCGCCGCCGCCCCCCGCCTCCCGCCTCCCGGGGGGGAGAGGGGATAACTAGGCGAGACGGACCTCCGACTCGATGGTGAAACGAGGGAGGCGGGGCGCTCTAGGCGGCCGCGCCGCACTCTATGGTGTAATGGGAGGAGCGGCGGGGCACGGCGGATGACTCCGGCCCGGCGGTCTTGGCGCCTTCTGCGGGCACGATGTCGCCTCCGAAAGGTGAGGGCGGCGGCGCGGCGCGGAGCCCGGCGGCGCGGGTTGTTAGAGGAGTACCGTGGCTCTCGGAGGGGGGTACGGCCGGAGAAGGGGGCCAATCCCGCCCCACCCAAGACGAAGCGCGACCCGGCGGCCCCCCCGCCTCCCCCGCCCCAGAGGGAGTGGAACCGTCCTCCCCGCCGGGGGCTGCGGCCCCGGGCGCCACCACCGCGGGCGCGGGGGAAAGGGGCTGTGAGGGGCCGCGCCAGGGAGGGGCTCTCCTCCCCGCCCCGCCTTCCCGCCCTCCCGCCGCCTGTGATCGGTCTGGCCMGCGGCCGGCGGCGGCACCGCCGCCTTTCCGGCGTGTGGGAGGCGCTGTCCGGCGGGACAGCGGGCGGCCCCTGCCGCCCCTCGGGGCGATGGGTGCTCCCGGGCCGGGGCTCGCCGAGCCGCCGGTGGCGCCTCCGCCTGTAGGACCAGCCGCAGCCGTCTCCGGGGCTGTGGCTCCTCTGTCGCCGGTTCCTGCTCCGGCAGCGTTTGAGCGCGGCGCAACGCTTGTGTGGCTTAGCGCGAGGCCGTGAGGCCCAGGTCGTCAGTGCGCACGGGCAGCCCCTGCTCCTCGGCACCCACCCTGCGGGTGCCGCGGGTGTCCCTAAAAACATCGCCGGACCCTGGGTTTGCGTTGGAGTGTGTGCAAAGATGTCAGAGCCCCGGCGGTCCCGAAGCCAGAGCCCTCGGGCAAGCCAGGTGGGCTTAAACCCTTCAGGAAGGCGACGCTGGTCCCTCCGCCAGCTTCCCCCCGTAGAGGGCCTTGCACAGGGCTCCTCAGCTCTTGGCAGCAGGCTTGGTGGGGACGAGAAAGGGGGGAACCCCGGGAGGATGAAGGGCCAGGAGCAGGAGGGTTTCCCGCAGCCTGTGTAAGGCCGGGCCTGAGGTGCCCACTGCCCCAGCTGTCTTTGGCTGGCTGCTCGGCTGTACCTCAGGTGCCAGGCTTGGCTTTGGGCTGCCATTTAAAAGAGCCCTGGCAGAGTGGTTAGGTGAGCTGTGGAAATGTGTGGGAGGCCCGCATTTATATCCTGAGGCCTTTGGCCTGTCTGGTCCCTTTTGATGGAAGTCGTTTCATTCAAGTGGGATTTACTGAAGCCAGTGAGAGAAACTCTGGGAAAGAAACAACAGCTTCTTTCAGCTCTTTTTTTTTTTTTTTTTTTTTTTTTTTAAGCTGGTAAAAGTTAAGACTTACCAGCAGAAGATATGGACGCCTCAACTATGCTTTTCCTTCTGCACCCAGTGCTACACTGGTACTGATGCAGACACATGAGCCAGGCTGGAGAAATGTTCAGGCTGAAAACTAACTACAGATAGCTTTTTACATAACGGTAGAACTGTCTAGTATAGTTACTAGATTCATTATGTCCTGCTGCATTTGGTTTACCCAAGTTTGCAAACCATTGCCAAATTGGGGCATTTATTTATTTTTTAAAGAGTAGTTAATATAGGCAAGGATTAAACTTAGTTTTAGTTCAGTAGTGCATCGACTTAAAATCTTAATCTGTAAAAACACATTGTTAATATAATTTCTGTCAGCACTAAAATATCATTAGAAAATACATTTTTGTAAAACTGGACTGGGTTAATTTTATTTCCTGATTGTTATGCCCTTGGATTCCCACCACCCCTCCCTGCAATCCAAACTTAATTTAAAAATGGATTACAGCTTGTAAGTCTCTTCTAAGCATTGTTAGTCCAAAAACTAATTGGCTCTACCTTTTAAAAGTGGTTACTGACGTGGGTAAGATTTTTATCTATAAGGAAGTAGCTAATTTAAATGATTGCAGCAGCAGGAGGTATTAACTGTACCTTGCAGAAATGTTATGCAATAGAAGACATCACTGGCTTGAAAGAAAAATGAACCAAAACATCGGTTGCACTGGATTCAGCAATTCATTCCCATATTAAATGAACAAAGTTATTACAAATCTGCCCGGAGCTGATCTGTTAGCTCATTCCCTAATCAGCAGAGGAACATAAACTTATACCAATTGAAGTACGTTTCTTTAGGATATTCAGAACACAAAAGATAATGGCCTGAAAGGTGCTGCTGAACAACCAACATCCACCCGTCAGATGCTGTACATAACAAAGAATAATTTACCAGTTTGAAAAACGGTTTTGTAGACACCACGCATTTGCTGATGTCTCATGTTGTAGGTCATCCTTCATACGGAGAAGTCCTGTTTGGAGTTGTGCACTGTTCTCTTTACTGGTACAGATGCAGTCTTAGCCATTCTCTGACATGGGAATGAACTGGCATGGCCTGGCCATGTCCACCTGATGAAACTCTCAGGCCCTAGAGGAGGGCGGCTGTATGAAAAACTGCCTTTCACCAGTAGGCTGGAACAGACTAACTCCCAAATTATGCAGGACAGGAGTTGGTCCAGGGCAAAACTGTTACAAGAATTGCTACTGTTGTAGGAGTATAGCAGTGGGGAAGATAGAGGGGATAACACAGACGATACATAGTCCTTGTATGGTTTAATTTACTTGAATAGCCATCACCTTAGTGTTTTCTACAGTGAATAATTTTTCAAGAAAGCCCTTTGTGTGAAGGCCCATCACCGTTCTGAGCAAAACTCTCTTTTACTAACTTAGGTGGAAAATAACGCTGAAGGAAATGCTGCCCTATTTATTAAGATTTGCTAAATTGATTCCCTTCTTTGCTGATACTGAACTTTTCCTCTCTTTGCTTTTGCTAGTCTGCCAACACTCTTTGCATCAGACTTCAGTATCCTACGTGGAGAGGATCAGCTGCCATTTCAGAGTGAGCACTTACTGTCAGCTAAAGAGCAGGAAAGCACAGAAAGATTTTTTTATTACTGCTAGATAAATATTGGTCTATGATTAGTTCTTCTAGAATGAAGTATGATTATGAGGGCAAGAGGACATCTTATTTTCAAACACCTGGAGTTCCTATACAAGCTTCTTTGTGAAAAGACTTTAAAATTTAACTTAAACTTTTTACAGGAAGTGTTTCACAACATTGTGATTATGGTATGCTGCCACCATAGTATTTAATACAGTCCTCCAGCTGGAGAACATCCTGTTTCAGTTCTTAAATTAAAATGAAGGGCATGCTGAGTCGTCATCTTTCTTTTCTTTCAGAAAATGTCAGCTTACTGTTCAAGTTGTACTGCCTCACAGTGATGACCCTGGTTGCTGCAACATACACAGTCGCATTGCGGTACACAAGGACAGTGGAGACAGAACTCTACTTTTCAACGACGGCTGTGTGCATCACTGAAGTTATCAAGTTGTTCTTGAGTGTGGGCATCTTGGCTAAGTAAGTATGGGAATGCTGATCAGTATTTTGAAAACGAATCCTTGCTTCTAACCTCAGATTCTCAGATACGGAAGTGCAGATACATGTAAGAACGTGGCTGGGTAGTCATGCTGTGGAGGAGTCATTTTAGAGCGGGTTAGAGCTTGTGAGTCCTCCTCAACTGAAACTGCTTTGTAAACAGCACAATATTCAGGTGTGTCCTTTCTGCATATTTTCTATTTTTGTGTGCTTTGGAATAGGTTCAAAATGTCAGCATGGATTATCTGTGGTGTTTTGGGTCTTTTAAATATTGGTGTAGGTGAAAGCTGGACTGTGAACCATCATCTGCTGAGTTATATAAAATTGTAATGTTCCTGCTCATAAATTTTCCCAAACAATGTTACAGACAGACATTTTGCTGTCTCTATTAACCTGGGGAATCAATGCTGAAAGACTGTGGTCAGAAAATATTAGAGTTTCTCTAATCCCAGACTGCCGCTAAGAACTTTAGTGAACACGTGAGCATCTGAAGCAGAGAGGCCATCAGTCTGCTGTCTTTCCTCTCAGCTTCCTTGTGCTACATCCTTCCTTGGAAGAATCTTTATCTTCTGGACTTTTCCAAAGCCCAGTTCTTGCTGCTGTGGTAGAGTTTGTTCTTTTAGGGTCTCTGCCTATCTCTTTGCGGCTTTTGGTACATCAGAAGGCTGGCTGTTTTGTGCTAGAGGATCGTGAAGTCACATGGTGTACTTCAGATTTTTATCAGATCTTTTCTACTTAACATCACATTGTGGCCAGTGTGGATCCTGATCCAGCCTGCGTTCTGCAGACTGCAGCAGCCCACGTTTCTCAATTCTGAGGGACCTGTGKGTGGCATTTGGTAGCCTCACCTGTGTGTATAATTTCTCAAATCTGTTCTTGTGCACCTGGGACCCAGGGTGTTTATAGTATACCAGAGAGGCCTAGTTCAGCAGGGTAAGCAGTCTGCCTTTTGTTAAGGGTCGGTAATGTTGTGTTCATTAAATGTACGAATTTCAAGCTTTTTGCTTGTAATAATTGAAAGGGCAATTACTTTTAACTCAGAAGTCTATTACGTTTTTAGAACAGCTCTGCACAGCCAAAAATCCGTGTAGCCCATCATCCTCCCTTTGACGGTAGTCAGCAGGGGATRCTTAGAACAGAAGTATAGGCAATAGGGCGAGTATGGGCTGAACTTTCCTTAGCTGGTGGCAGAAGCTTACAGATTTCCCAGCCTGGATGCTGTGTGCACACTGTGGCTGTAGTGCCTAACAATCCTGCCCTCTGTGAGATTGTCCAGTTTCTTTTTGAACTTATTCCCTACTGTATCTGTGAAATTACTTCTGCAATATAATTACATGGTATATGAAAAAGTACTTTTTAATAAACACTTTATCTAGCAGTTTCACTGGATTCTGCCTTCTTGTGTTGACAGACATCATGAATAATCTTTCCTCCTTCATTCTTATTTTCATATCTCTACAGATCTGTATTCTAATTTCATCACTCATTTATTTTCTAAGCTGGGAGTCCTAGTCTAATTTTTCCATGGTCATCCTAGTACCCATCTCCACAGCATTTCCAGTGTTGTTACATCCCTTTTGAAACAGGATCCAGAGCTGCACGCAGCATTCAGGATGTGAATGTGCTGTGGCATTAGGCAGAGGAGTGAAGGTGCTTTCTGTCTTGGTCTCGGCTCCTCTCCTAAGGATCTGTAACGTTCTGCTCATTTCTCTGATCACAGCTGAGCCTTGAGCTGGTGCTGTTGGAGAGCTACTCGCATCTTTTTCCCAAATGCCCATAATTGGTTTAGAGATGGTTGCTGTATTTTGGGGTTGTCATTTCCTATGATTCTTTCTCATTTATTGACAACCGAGCTTTATTTGCCAATTAAAAAGGGATGAATCTGATTCACTGAGCTGTTTGAAGGTTATAATATCTATAATGATCTGGTCAGCTAGTGGGGTTTTTTTCTCCATAGTTGACAGAGAGATGGGCACCAGCAGACACTGTTCATCAGGCTGAGCTCACCTCTTCTTGGCAGGATGTCTTACTTGCTCGTGGATCCGGATGCCTGCCTTTGCTGTCCAGGTAACTGAGTTGTTTCTCAGACAGCGGAAGATCTGGTGAATTCGACTCAGTGTAGTGAGAGGCCCTTCAGCAACTATTGAAAGTTTCCTTTTGGATATCACATATAGTTGAGTATAATCAGCAAAATTTGCCGATTTCCGAGTAATCTCCCATTTTAGATCACTTACAAATATGCTGAACAGCATAAATTCCACCGTAGTTTTCTTTGGTGTCTCCTTTACAGCTTCCTCCAGTTTTAAAGTCCTAACCAATTTGTCTCACCCAAGGCAAGGTGCCTTTGTAGTTTAATAACCAGTTAGAAGATAGAATCCAACCTGTTTTTTCTGTACAGCGGGATACATTTGGGTGGGTACCTTTCTGKTTTTGAAACAGCCAGCATTGATTACTGCAATATACAGGATACTGGAGTATGACTCTCCCAGTGTTCCGGCTGCAGAATTTGTTTTCTTACACATTCTTACACTATGCCTTTGCTGTGTTTACTTTTAAAGTTCTCCTGGAAGGCACATTGAATGGATGCCTGCTAAAAGATTGTCTTTCAAAAGAGAAGTTTATGATAGTTTAAGCTGCGTTAATTGTTTACTCAACTGTACTCTCAACTTCTCATATTTATTTAAAGTCCAATTCACCATCTGGTAATTACGTTGTCTGCATTCTTAGATGGTACGTAATTACTTAGCAATGGATGAAGAAAAGTAGAGCTGATTTGCGAACTCTAGTTTTAATTTCAGCTTTTCTAACAAATGCATGTTTCTGTTGCAGAACTGATTGTTATTAGTATCTCTCACCCATACAGACCTATGAAAAAACAGAATATATTTTTTCAGTCAAATCTAGATCAACATCAAGAATACTGAATTCAAGCTAGATCAGGTTTTATTTTCTTATTTGATTTTGCAGTGTACATCTTTCAGCACCTTATTTTGCATTATCAGCTGTACACAGAGGCTTGTTTTAAATTCTTTTTTGTGTAGATTTAAATCTGTCTCCACATGATCTTTGTACTGAATTCAACTTACAGTTAGGGATTCTTGATAAGTGCATGCTTCAGAAAGCACACCATCTTCTTGTTCTCAAAAACTAAAGTGAAAATGGTGCTTACTGGACATCTGTTATTCTTCATTGCTGAAATTCCATGCTAGAAATCAAAGTGGACAGAAACTACTATTACTGCTGTGATTTGACTTTAAACGTGTGATCAGCTAATTCACCGAGCATGGTCTAGAACAGAAGCAGGTATAGTTTAAATATTGTTTTCTTGTTCTACAGTCYGCCTTAGTATCAACAAATACAAGAAGCCATTACTGTCTGGTAATTTTTGACTTCTTATTCTCACAGAGTAGAACTGTATCTGCACTAATTATATAGTATTTGCAGTTAGACATTTGAAATAGAAGCACTTTAGTCCAGCTGTACTTGGGTATTGCCAGGAACTCGAGGTTTTCTTGTACATCTTATCTCCCAATGCTGGGCAATATAGTAAATTTATTGAGGAATAAGTAAGCCAACGATTTTGCCTATAATGTCAATCACTCATAATGTTTTATGCAGTTCTGTATCTAATGCAATTAACCATGGTGAGCTGCAGCATGAACTCTTCCTCTTCCTCATACTGCAAACTTCACTTTAAATGCTACTTGTCTACAGATTTTCATGTCAATAGTTGTCCCTTGTGGCCAGACATGTCTTGCAAAAGACACCTATGTGACGTGCTCGTTGTCACCAAGTCTGTCCCGACCAAAGTATCCCCTTAAGTTAGGAAAAAACTTTACATGTGACCTTGCTTGTACAACAAGGGTGTGGGAAACCATACTCACCTCTTTTTTGTGTGTGTGTGCTCTCCGTTATGGGAAAATGACAAAAAGAGTCCGTTGCAGCTGCCTGTGTAAAGACTGCTCTCACTACAAAAAAAAAAAAAGGAGGAAAGGAGGTGTATGCTTGATGCCAGGCAGGGAGGAAGGCAAGGGAGGAGAGAAGCTTGGATAAAGGATCACGAGAGGATAGAGTCCATAAATCTTTGGAGAGGAGAAGTTTAAGAAGCTGGAGCACAAACTCAGGGGTTGATCAGGAATGGAAAATATGCAGGAACAAGGTGGTTAATGAAGGAGCCTGGGGCATAGAGAGCTTGCTAATTTTGGTAATTGCTAATAAGAGTTTGGGACAGGTAGATGACGTACATTTGTGAAAAAGAAAAAAGTTGGGACATGGGTGAAATGTGGGGAATTGGGCTCCTGGAGCGCTGAGGAGGATGTGAGCCATTTGTTCATATGCATGTGTAATGGAAGCAAAAGGAGYGTTAAATTCAAGAGCAATACAGGTTGCAAGTTGGGAGGCCTGTGGAAGGGGACAGGAGTGATTTTGGATGTTGGTATTTGTCAGTGGCCAAGCGAGAGAAGAATGGAAAGGGAGAGCATGGGACTTGGGGAGAGCTGGGAAGGGAACTGGAGGACTTCAGTAGCAGCGACAAGTAAGCAAGAAATGTCAGACTGATGTACAAATGATAAGGGAGAACTAGCAATGCAGAGGTCAGCTTTAGTAAGCTGAGGAGCAAGCCGCAAAAGGGGACAGCAGCAAGAAGCAACAGGTTCTTCCCCATTGCCTGCTCCTTTGCACACTGTAATTACATGAAGGAGATGTGTGAAGACACAAGGCGACAGGGAGCTGCCCCATGCCCTGCCAGACCTCTTCACATGTGTGCTGGTGCTGGCCCGGCATCTCCTGCAGCACAAGCCAGAAGAGGAACCCAGGGCTGGCGGAGGAATGAGAGGTGTTTCCAGCTCAGTAGTGTGCAAGGGTACAATCTTTTTTGGCTGTACTGTGAGGCCCAGTTTAAAGGGGATCTGGAAAATCACGGGCATTTGACATCACACGCAAATATTAATACCCAAAAAAAAAGGGGGGGGAAGGAACGACAGCCTTCTGTCCCACTGCCTGTATACTTAGCGACGTATTCCACTGTTTACAGTGTTCAGGGTTGTTGTTTACTTTATTACACATTAATGCATCCTGATTCCAGACTGTCGTCTTCACCTTCAGGGGTTTCTATTTGTTGATAACCTCACTGTTTTTTCCCAGTTAATTTTTCTTTAATGAGCAGAAGGTACAACTGATTGTTGAGAACAAATTTTCAGCCTTCCCAAAGGATTCATTGATTTGACTTCTGTTTTCAAATATCAGTTTAAGAGAGCCCTCAGTTATATTAATATTTTATTTTGCAGAGAAACTGGAAGTCTGGCAAGGTTAATGACATCTTTGAAAGAAAACGTATTTGGAAGTCCTACAGAATTGCTAAAATTAAGTGTTCCATCTTTGGTGTATGCTTTCCAAAACAATATGGCATTTGTGGCTCTTAGCAACTTGGATGCCGCAGTCTACCAGGTAATACACGTTTTTGTCAGTAACCGATCTGTAAATACATTCCTCTTTACTGTTTCATGAGGCATGCGTGGTAGGTATCTGTCTGCCTAGCACACAGTACCCTCTTTAGCCTCAGTGTTAAAAGCCAAACGATGCTTTGTTATATTCAGAGCATACACTCTGTTGCAGTGCTCTGGTTTTCTGAGCTAACCCACTCACTGCTAGAGTCACTTCAAATTCACTTTGTTGTAATTGGCGATGGTACAAAACCCCAAGGATCTGTAGGAAATCAATGAATATAAAATTTTATTTGTCATTCTGCAGTTGAATTCTCTATTTTATTTTCTTGTTTTGGAGGATTTTATAAAACCACAGCCTCTGCGCTATATTCCCATCTTTAGGTGACATACCAGCTGAAGATCCCTTGTACAGCTTTATGTACAGTCCTAATGCTAAACCGTACCCTTAGTAAGYTGCAGTGGTTCTCTGTCTTCATGCTGTGTGGTGGTGTTACCCTTGTTCAGTGGAAGCCTGCTCAGGCCACAAAAGTGCAGGTAAGAGTTTACATTTTGCCACTTCACAACAAAGAATAAACTGCCTTATGCTTTGTATTTCACTTCACAGCAGCTGGGATTAAGGTRAGGTCTCTTACATTCCACACAGCAGTACCCGTTTCCTATTTCAGCCACTTCATCTACAACATAAACACTAGTTTGATCATTCACTTCCACATTTATTGTATACCAGTTCAGGCAGGCTTGCGGTATTGCTCCCGTCTCACTTGTTGGAAAGGCAGCTGATTGCTACAATTAGTATAAATTACCACAGTCATCATAATCGGTCTAATGCACCATCATAGGAGTATCTGAGTAATATATTTTTTCCAGTAGTTGGCCCTTGTCTTGTAATTGTTGGAGCAGAGAACTTGGAATCGAAGCACTTGGTGGAGTTAGGAGTGAAACTCCAATGCCTTGTGGGTGTGGGTACGTCATTTAAACACACCCTTCAGAGGCATTGACCTAATCCTGTCCTAGGGGAGGCCTTAGCTACTGGTCAGCGGCATTAGGGGGAAAGGCAGGTCGTGCAGCTGGGAAGACTGGCCACAGCCAAGTAGACGGTGCCTCTGAGCAAGAGTACGCACRGAAAGTGAAACACCACACAGCTACACCGAGCTAATCTGAAGGACAGCTCTAGCTAAGCAAGTACATTTTATACTGTAATGAAATGCTAATAACTTTGCTGTACTTAGCAAAGTAGCTCTGGAATTGATTATTGTAAATTACTGAAGTGTTGCATCCTTTTTAAAATAATGGTTGATGTTGCAGGTGGAGCAGAATCCATGGCTAGGGTTTGGAGCGATTGCTGTTGCTGTACTGTGCTCAGGATTTGCAGGTATAGTATTATTTCCGTACGGAGGTCACATTAAAAGRACTGGAGAACTCATGATGTTTAAAAAGAACATTCTACATTAGTTAACTGTCTTTGTTGATTAGAAGATAAAAAAGATAAAAAAACTTTATCCCCTCTGCCCATAATTATCTTCTGCTTGCAGTAATGACAGATTCATGACATGATTTCTCTGGTCGTCAAGCAAATGACTAGGAGCACATACTATTGGTTTTAAGTGATGCAACTTAGAAGGCTGGTTTGCATGTGGGAGCGTCTTTCAAATGCTTAGAATAATGCTGTGGGGAACATCCATAATGACTCACTCAGTACGATTAATTAAAATACATAAATTTTATAAAGTTGGCTTTATGGTGAATAGCTCCCTTGTGGTGATCACATGAAACACATTTTTTTTATAAGGGGAACTGAGCTCCTCACTCCGTTCTTGTGCTAGCTCAGCCCCAAAATACACATTGCCCTAGTCCTGTAAGTGGTAAATCTAACTAAGATGCAGAGGGAGCATGAGTAAGGCAGTGAGGAAGATGAGTAGCAGGAAGCCTAGATTAACTGCATGAAGGATTTTTGGTTTTGTTTGGTTTGGCTTTGTTTTGTTCTACAACCAGCGTTTCCCCTCAGAGTAGTTTTTCTCTGGCTTCTGCAGAAGGAGACTAGAACTTGAGGACAAGTGAGCTGGTGCTGAGAAATAAGGAAGTGCATATTACTATTTAATTTGAAATTTGGCTCACAGGGGCATATTTCCCTGGCTGTAAACTGGATTCTTCCCCCTCCCTCTGTAAGAAAACAAGATATTACCACCCACCTCTAGTACCATACAATCCTGCAAGAATAATCTTGTGCTGTGCATACACGCTTGTTACTCGTGGAAAACATTCTGGCTGGCAGGGGAGGAAAGGAGGGTGTCATTCCTGTTTGGTGTCTTTTTGGTGAAATGGGCACTTTGAAACAGAAATACTAAATAAGACTGTGTAGCGCTCAATCAACTTTTCCTGGAAGGTTATAAATTTACTTACTTCAATAGATGCTCCTAAGCCATGAGGCAAAATACAGCATTCACAGTGAAGCCTTCAGAGTTTCCCAAAGCTCTCCAGCTTTCTCTGGTAATGCGGGTAGACAGTTGTGCTTCTAAAGGTCTGCAAATTCAGACCATTGACAGGGCTGATGCAGGCACCTCTAGAGGATTTAGACACATACAACTTTCTTCTCCTGCAACAGGATTGCAGCTTGGGTGTTTCCTCACTGACAGCTGTAGCTTTGAGGCAGCTGGGAGGACGGAGTGTTTCATCCGTGGAGCTCCTCGGGCCCTTGGGGCTTTACATGTTGAAAACACAAATCCTACTCAAACTCCTTTCCTCTTCTTCCTTCCCCCACCCACATGAAGAAGTTATTTTGGCATTAAACATTCAGTTTCTGGACTGACCATGTTAAGTGTTTTACATTATTCCAGCAAAGTCAAAGTTACGTGTTTTTGTCCCTCAGAGATAGAAAATAATTTTTTTCTTCTGATCTGTGATAATTTCCAAGTATCCAAGGGCCCAACAATGCTTATAAAGGCATTGGACAAATATATAATGGCAGATCCTTTGTGACTTGAAACAGTACTGAAGAGTAATTTCTCCTAAACAGCACCCATTCTTTCCTTCATCTTGCCTAGTGGAGTGATTTTTTCAATGCATTTTCAGAAATCTGAAAGCATCATTTCATTGGTTTGCTTACTGTTTTCTTAGTTTATAAAATTTACAAGTGCGGTTCGTACTCAAGCCAAATTTCTGGTACGTTGATTACATCTGGTAGTGCTCTTCTCAGTGGGCAGAAATCTCGAGATAGATTGCTGTGGGTTCTTTTAAGCACTGCAGTTGTTAACAATACTAGTTTTTTGTTGATATTGTTTAGACTTTAAAAATGTGTATTCATATGAGATAATATAATATTTCCTTGGGTTTTTTTTATTATTTGAACCCCTGAAATATAAATCTGTTCTCTAATTTATTCACCATAAATATTCACTGTACYGTATTAAATTATAAATTGCATTTTCATGAATAAAAGAGTAGCAAGACCTTCCTTGAAGCTAGCTTGGGGATTTTAGGAGGAGTGTGTGCCTAGGGCTTCTAACCCACAGGCCTTTTCTCTGTGCCATGTTTGTCAGTTCCATATACACTTTTCTCATATATATGAAGGATCATGGGTGACGTTAATCAGCGATAAACTTTTAGTCAGTAGGACTCACACCAGAAGGTCATGGAAGTGGCTGAGAAGATCCGAGTCCTGCAAACTGCTGTCCATGCTTTGAAATGCAGAGGAAATTACAGAGATAACAGAGTCCTGGTGAGGGAGCAACGGTTAAAAAGGCAGCTAGTGATGGCCTTGTCAAATGTCAGCCTTTTAGTCTGACATACACCTCCTAAGTAGAATAATGAAAAAGTATTTGGGGAATTTCAGTAATGCAGAGCATAAAAGCAATGCTCATCAGCATGGCACTGTGAGAAAKAGCTTTAGATTAAAATGAATTCCATTTCCTTGAAACCAATGTGTAGTTTCAATTAGCATCGGTTTTGATTTGCTCTTGCAATCCCCTGAAGCTGTAGTTTCAGAATGTCGCCACTCTGCCAAGTACTCGGCAAGCACAAGGCTTCTGAGGAATTTTCAGTCTCAGTACTGAGGTAATATAGTCCCACCCACTCCTTTTTTTTTTTTTTTCCTTTTTTTTTTTTTTTTTTTTTATTATTTTATACTGCTAAATATCTTGATGGAGGAAAAATCGTTCTCCATCATACTGAAATACATCAATACTGTCCTAGGGATAAAATACCAGGTGCCACGGTGAAACGCTTTTTTTCTGGTGTACAGGAGAAACGTTTGGAATCAGAAGCCTGGCAAATCAAACAGAAATGAGGAGTAGTTTCAATTGTCAATGAGGTTCATTGTTAAAACAACTGTAAAGAGAAATAGAATCTATTTTTCATGTTATACCCATTAAAATGATCCTGTCCTGGAAGACGCACATTAGCAGGATGTGGTTTTGGGCCTTCTGCATTGGGAACTTCGGTGAAACTTAACAATCTGGAGGACAAGATGATTCCTGTGGTCTTGTCTGGCTTTAGAACACTATGAACCATTAAGGATGAAACTTCATTCATCTTACTGGAACTTTTTTTTTTTTTTAGGAGTTTATTTTGAGAAGGTCTTAAAGAGTTCAGATACTTCCTTGTGGGTGAGGAATATTCAGATGTACTTATCTGGGATTGTGGTGACTTTATTTGTTGTGTACATGTCAGATGGAGCCCAAGTCCTTGAGAAAGGGTTTTTCTATGGCTATACATACTACGTCTGGTTTGTCATCTGTAAGTATCTTGTGGTTTTAGAGTCTTGTTACATTGTTTTGCTTTTTTAACTATGATATAACTGATTGCACAAAGCTACAAATTCAGCCTGACCCACTGTTCTTTACTGTGTTTTGAGGGTTTTATTTAAAAGTATCATTATCTTGGAAATTATTCACTTGTTCAATTTAAAATTGTGCTGAAACAGCAGTCTAAATGACTAAGTAGTGAGTAGATCATCTTTAAATGAGTGGTATCTGATCTACTAGATGCTGTGTAGACATCCCATTTTGCTGAACGTTGCATTATTATCACCAATTAGGATGACAAACGAAGTAAAATGCATCATTTCAAGAGTGACCTACTGCACCTTTACTAACAGAAACATGTTACCTGCTTTCCAGTTCTCGCCAGCGTAGGTGGCCTCTATACTTCCGTCGTTGTTAAGTACACAGATAACATTATGAAAGGCTTTTCTGCAGCGGCAGCCATTGTTCTTTCTACTGTGGCATCAGTCATCCTCTTTGGCCTCCAGATAAGTAAGTGCCTTTTTGCCTTTAAGTCGACTGTACATGCAGGCTGCTAGCAGGCTGCACGCAGTTCATACCAAACCAATCATTTGTGCCTCCTTTCAGTTTTTCTGGTTTTAACTTAGTCTTCTCCAGGACTCCTAAGCACTAACGTATCACTCCTGTTGTGTCACATAAGGTGCCTGATGATCCTGTGCTTTCAAAGGCATTCACGGTTTGTTCTTTCAGAGGCATCCTACAACCTCAAACAGAAAGGTTCTTTCCAATTTAAACAGCTTACGAGTTTATACAGCTTTATTCATGAATCGCTTTCTGATGCAGTTCATTGTGCGATATAATAAGTTGTCATTTCTTGTTGGTTTTAGTACAGCCAGTGCCAAATGAATTCCTCAGCTATTTCTGCAAGGGCTTTGCCACATCCCTGTTAAGTTATACCTGCTACTGCGTTAACTTTTACCTTCCCTATTTGCCGTGGCCAACACCACACAAGAGCGAATCAAACAGCAGCTGGGGTCACGACTGATGTGGTGAATGTTTTTGAAACAGCAGATAGCTTTGGGCTGTCCTGCAGCTACAAAGGATTTTCTCCCTGATCAAGTCTGTGTCTGATACTGTATCTAGTAGCTCCTGCTCAGTCATTCACTAGTTAGTTTTGGGTATTTTTTACTTTCCTACCGTAACCCAAAGACGGTATGGTGTCACGGTGGAAAAACTAGCTTTCTGATGTGGTATTAGTGAGGTTTAAACTTAAGGAAAGTTTGCATAAGGAGAAAATCATCAGTGTCTGGCTGAAAACGAGCACCTTAAACCAAGTGATGAGAAACATAACTAGTTTTAAAAACTCACTTGGGCAGGACACTTTCTTGATGGTTGACACAAACCTGGACTGGTGATCTTTCTGTGAAAGCCTCATTAATAGTGTTTCTCAACCCTGTCTAGGTGTGGAAGGGCAAACAAAGCGTGTTATCGCAGGCTACTTTATCRCATCCACTATGTCTTTATTGTTAAGTTTATTGTGACGGAAGCTTGTYGGATGGCATCTGGAACTGCAGGAGATGTTTCACACTCACTTTTCTGACCATCAGCACGTTCTTGCTGATATGAGACTTACTGAAGTGGTGTGGGGATTGTAAACACTCAAGAGTTCTTGGCGACAGAGGACGAGTCTAGATTCTGTGAATTAACAGCTTGGTGTCCCACTTAGTTTTCAGTAACTTTAATACTGTTATTCAGATATCATCATAACTTATATAGCTTAGTCTTCTGAACATTTATTCTTATACGGAAGTGTTTATTTAAACTATTTTGTCTCCTTTCAGCTGTTACCTTCTCCCTGGGTGCTCTCCTGGTGTGTATTTCTATTTACCTCTATGGATTACCTCGACAAGACACCACAAAAATCCAGCCATCAGAGACCAAGAGCTCAAAAGAGAGACTTGCTACTGTGTGACGTTGTCCATAAAAATGGACAGACAGACAAGAGAAAAAATGGACTTTAAAGAAAACTGCATTTTTTTTACAATTAGCCTTAAGCTAGTCATGAAACAGTTTAAGTGGGATAGACTAAAAGCAGAAGTTAGTTCTGTCTTACGTGTGAAATTTCCAGTGGCTGATGCTGAGGCTACATTACAGCCAAGGAGCTGGATGGGTGTTTTATTGAAGGTATTCTTCATTCACATCAAACAATGAAGAGTCCCATTTACAAGGAAAGCAGAATGAAGGAACTGAACACTTAATTGTATATAATGTATATAATGGAGGGAAACTGGTTCTTTGTGTATTTGATAAACTGTCTTGCCCTTTGAGGGTAGAAGTGCCCAAAAGCCTCATAAAAATCTATTAAAAAGAGCAATTACTGCCAGCATTTTCTCTTAAACTAGTTGGCAATTGCAGTTTGATTAATGACAGGAAAAGTTTCTCTTCTAGGTGGCACATCTGACCCAACTGCACTGGGAATAACCATGCTTCAAGTGTCACTTACCTAGAAGTGATTAGAAGTAGCACTTGCTGTTTGGTTTAAAAAGCCAGAATGAGACACTGGTGTTCCTCTTAAGTTGCAGATTTTCTTTCACTTTTCAAATGTTTTTTATACCTGCTGTAGCTGGCAGAGGGATCTATTCTATTCTACATGTTTTGTCAAACCCCAGTTGTACAGGGGAAGGATTGTATGTGTTCATATCTCTGGCTTAAGTATGAATGAGTCAAGTCCAAGTGGCAGACTAGAAGATTTTTATCTGTGCATTTTCTCTCTAAACCTTTTTGTGCATAGAGTGATGCTTGAAAAGGGTTCTTGTAATGCATGTTAGGCTTTGATTTAATTTATGAGTGCCAACTGTGTAATTTCAACCTCCTCCCTCATCTTCTGAGGCCTCACTCAGTTCAACCCTTCCACAAACTGCAACTCTGCACTGAGGGAGAACTGACTGGTGCATTTGGGCAACTCGTTTACCTTCAAAGTGGAGTCAAAAATGTGACCAAGTTTCCATCCTGGTTAGGACTCCTTCAGACATGAGTTAACCAGCTGGGTTTTACTTGAATGTGGGGCGTGTTAAGCACAGCAGTAACAAACACGCTTACATTCTGTTCCAGTGGGAGAGGATGCTCCTCTCTGCCTTTTGCCAAGTGTTCTGGTGCATCTGGAACAGCGTGCCACCAAAGTGCCGCTCTGGTGAGTCAAGGCTTTGGTGGTGGTGGGTATCGTCAGACATTTCACCTGCGCCGCCTGACACAATGACGCTCCACCTCTCTTCAGCAGTGTGATGGCTCAGGGGTGCCAAGCAGCACCTCCCACCTCTGACCGCGTGTACAGCGCTGAGGGAGCACCGCGGTGCCTGTTCCACCAGCTGGGCAGCAAACCCTCTTCTCCTCGGTCATCACATCGGCTTGACAGCGGAATGGGTGAGGAACAGGCTGTGACAGAGTTGGCAGTTGGTCTTGGCTAATGTTACCGAAGGGGGACTGCAGTACAGCACGCAGGGAAAAAAGTTCTCCTGCATGGTCTGACTAACTCCGTTTGTTAACAGTATACAGAGTACCTGTAGCTGTTGTTGTACTGTTAGGCCTAAGTACACAACGGCAACCGCAGAAGGGGAGAACTTTGATTGCTGAGGGCGRCGCAGTTAATACCACTTCCTCTACCAAAAGGATGTTACATTTACATGGCAAATACAGAGCCGTTCTCTTATGGGAAATACCAGGTAGACTAGTACTGCTACCAAGTGCCTGGGAGAAAGCGGTTGTGACAACCCTGGCCTCCCTCAGATGCCTGTGCCATGCATGCTCTTCTGCAGTCGGTATGACGGAGCACACAAACCTCCAAGAGCAGAGAGAGAGTTTCCAGACTGCATTAGCAATAACACACAGGAGAGTATTTATATTATCTTGAAAAAAATCCTTTTACTAAGAGATGGGACTTTACATTGCATACAGCCTCATTACATTTGAGTTACAGGTGTAATGCCAAGAAGTTTCATTCCGTTGGCTAGAACCGAGCGTGCAGCTTGAAAGAGACAGAGCCTTGCCTGGAAAACAAGAATAGCCGTCAGCTTACAGTATTGTTACAGAACAGGGCGTAGTTCTCAGGAGAGCAGCTAGGAGCAGCCCGTCAGAGGTGAGAACACTGTGCGTATCCTCTGTCCCCATGCAGGGCACTGGGATTCGGACATGCGCGTAATCTGAGTACTGAGTAACACACCAATGCTGGCAGAATTCACACCAGCTCTTGACAACCCTTTGCAGTGTCAACAGAGGAACACTTYTGTCAACAAAGGGAAGCTGGAAAGGGGTGTCCAGCCTGGTCTAGTACCCTCAGGGCAGAGCAACCAGAGGGGATGCCTGCAAAAGAGCTAGCAAAATGAGTAAAAAGTGACAATGCATCACAGGCTGTTACGGCCTGAGGTTACTGCTGGAATCCCTCCTCTCGCTGTGCCTGGGTTAGAGGCTGTCAAGCAACTATGGGCTGCTTTGAAAATGTCACTACTCGTTGTCAATGTCTTAGCTGTTACACAGCTGGCTGTTTGTGAAGGGCTCTATCAACCTTGCTCCAAAAAAAGTAGTTCTTGAAAGCTGTCACATTGTAATATATTTAGAAGTATTTTTTTGCAGGATAAGGAACTGAAATTTTCCTTGTAGCTTGGACTGTCTTAGTCCATCTTCAAAGGCAGGAATACCTACAGCATCTAAGCTCAAATTCAAAGTGCAGCCCCATCAATTCCACTGAATTTTTTTCCCCCACAACACAGCTCAACACTTAAATGTGATTTCTTACCAAAATCAGGTAAGTAATTGCTTTTGAAATAGATGAAAGAGAAAGTAAGAAAGGCAGTATAATTAGTCTATCATTTACTGAACAGTTAAGGGGTCAAACATTGCCTGGGAGATSAGTAGAAAATAACTTGCATCTATTTGGAACTGCACATTAACAGTTGTCAGCCTCCGAGCTTTAGCTAGAAAGGCAACACAGACAACTCGAGATATGTAGGTGGCAAGAGGGAGGAGATGGATTCAGTTATCTTCTAATGCTCTGTCTTCCCACATAACCACTAAAGGAAACCATCAGAAATCAACCAGCAAATTAAATGCTCAAATGTTTACTTTTAAAAAGTTCAGAAGCAAAGGGGTTTGACTGGGTCTGGAGCAGCTGTCCTTATGGAGCATTCTTTTTTTGGGAAGATGAGGCAGAGCAGCCCTTTCCAGAAGGCAGAGCCATGAACAGCAACCCCTGCTTTCTCAAAGTGGTGCTGCCCACGGGACCGCCTGCCTGTTAGCCTGCAGGTGCGTGTTCACCCAAGTGGTTACACAGCTGCGCTGGCAAAGCCCTAATGCGTCAATCCTCTGGGATGGCCTGCACAGGCTCCAGCCCCCTAACAATGCTGTGCCATACCTGGGCTAGTTCAGGGGCGCTGCCTTTCACAGGAAGAGTTTTATGTGCCACGGCTGCAAGATGGCTGCAATGGAAAACACAGTGAGAAGGGTGAGAATGAGCAGGTCTCTTGACAAGAGCAGTGCTATGGGCTACAGAAAGCAGCAGAACTGGAAGAGCCACAACTGCAGCATGCCAGAGACTTATTTCCAACAGCCTCTTTCACCTGGCTGAGGGAGGGCATGGTTTTCTGTAGCCTGCATGTTGGCAGGGCATGCTATCAACAACTTAATGCTCATAAGATAACCCGAAGACAATCTCTCCACTCCCCCCCACCACCAAAAAACCCCMAAACTGGTCTGGAAAGATTCTTGAGAGCCTGCCCTGTCATTCCCAAGATGCATGATTCCTTATACAATTTTCCTTAACTTGTTAAAGCCTTCCCCATACACAGGCTCTACCGCTTCCTCCAGCAATTCTACTCCAGTGTTTCACTGTGCTGTTAAATCAGACAGGTCCTTATGGAGGTCACATATGCAGTATGACTTACAGTAGTAATACGCTTTGTCCATCTCAACACATTGGCTGAGATCAGTGGTTAAAAGGAGTTTGGACAAAATTTCCTAGCTGAAATTAGATTTGAGAGCATATTATCAGCTCAGATCTGCTCTTTAAGATACGATTGGTCCAGCATGATTTTGGGTTCAGACACTGGGTTACAGCCAAGTGATTCTTTTTTCTTGAAAGCAGTCAGTTTCTGAGGAGGCTCCTGGCTCCTTTGTTCCTGGTTCCAACCTCCATTTCTACTATTTATTATATTATTTGCTATCCTAGTTTATACCTTTCCTGCTCCAGAGAAACTGTCCCACAAATTTACATCTTCCCACTATTTTTACTCTTCAAAGCAGTGCAGATGTGAGGGCTGCCGAGCCAGCTCAGGAGGACCTGTTCTTACCAGAGACAGACGCCAGTATCAGCAGTCACCTTACCTAAGTGTGAGGAGGTAGCTGACAATGTGCTTGGGTTGCAGATCCTGAGAAGATCGATATAGGACCTCATCATACCTGTGAAGAAAGAAAAGGATTGTTTGGTGTTAAAGTGGTAGGAAGGTGTGCTCAGATACAAGGCTCATCAGACTTGCTAAAGTCAAAACAAACACACAACCACCACTGCAGAATTAACAAAAATAATCTTCTGAACTAGACCTAAGCCACGTAATTAGCACACAATTGATTATTTCTTCCTCGTTCACTTATTATTGAAGGAGATTGCTTCTGCTCCTCATCACACAAACACTGTAGATGGCAGAGCTTAGAAAGGCAGGCTATAGCAAAGAGAACACAAGAGCTATATTTGCTCCTGGAACATTATGTCTGGTTTTACATTTCAACACTAACTGTAAGTTCCTAGGAGCAAAAACCATGTATTAAATAACCAAGGCAGTCAAAATAGTCCCTTAGAGGATGCTGCCTTTAGTAAATGCAGCTTAGAATTTTAACTAGCTAAAGGGAATCTTGTAACATTAGAAAAGACAAAAACAAAGTGGGTTTACATAATCCTGGAATAAAATCGACTTATGTAAGACAGTATTAAACTGGAATATACAGGCAGAGTCACGGAGATCCATGTTTTTTCTTCACGTGTTCTGCTGTCTGCTTGTGCACATCCTGTTTTTCACAGCCTGCAAGAAGTTACCACCACCTCTGGGGCTGAATAGATTTCAAATTCAAAGTGGGGAGTGGACTTCCTGGTCTTCGCTCAGCTCCCAGGCCCATCCCCGCCAGCATGCCCATGCCAAACTTTCCTGGGATCTTCCTCCCTTAAAGGCAAGCTGCAGGACAACTGGGGAGTGAGCTCTGATAATGAGGGCTCAGTGGTCTCCTAAGAGCTATAGCACCAGGGAGGGAGTGCTCCCCACTCCCTCGGTGGGTAAGCTACAAAAACATCTTTTACACGAGCATTTAGCAGCTCATCTCCGCCAGCAAGCCCCAGGTGGCCACTGTTCAAACASGGAAGGTCGCTGCCTTTGTACCACTGTGCAACAGATGTGAGAGAGACAGAATCAGGGGAACTTCTGCATTGTCTCGGGTACAGCTTAGACACCAGCATCTGTTGGGCCCTCAGAGACATCGACGTAGATATAGAAAATTTACTATTAACTTAGCAAGCACCATCAAACAGCCATTAATAAAGCTTCATGAAGCAACAAAATTGTTATCAAATCAAGGGGCCCTTTTTTGATACCAATTTTGTTGCTTTATGAAGCTGCCATTTCAGTGTTGGCCTACGACAGCTTGTTAGATTATTTTATCACTTAAATAAGTCCACTTTTGCAGGGATATACATGCTACCTTCAATCTACTATGCATTAGTCTGCAAAGTTAATTGTATTCAGGACTGGTCAGCTAATTTTAAGGGCAAATGTTCGGTAGCTTTTCAAACAGCAGAAGCAGAGCTATGGGAAGTGGGCTTCTGACAAATCAGGAGTGTTTATCATGGAAACTTTTCAAGAAGAATCTACTCATGGTAACTCACAAGGAGGACTGAACAGTAATTGTTACTCCTGAAATCATGGGATATTTAAACGTGAGTTTGTTAGCCACTGAGTGCCTGGTCTAATGGATAATCTAAATACTGCTTTCTGCTGGAAGTAAAGGCCCCAGGAGGTGTTTCATACAGATTCCATATGGTGCCTGGCCAGACTCAAAGGCCTTTGCAATAAGCAGACCTTACAGAGYAAGACCTTAAAGAGCAAAAAGCTCTATAAAAACAAGAGCCCTGCAGTGGAGCAACAACCTCTGTTTGAAAATAGACATGTCTGGGATGCTGTGATCCCTGCAAATCAACCCGAAATACATTAACCCTGTCAGTTTTCACACATAAGACAGGCGGCTATACACTAATCTGATAAAAACCAAGGAATGACCCATGAGTTTTCTGTGAAATACAATTGCACTGGATAAATAAGACACTACTGGTCTTAGAGTGCTGGCTGGTCTTGCTGTTGCTCAGGAGAGCATGCAGCCTACGATAAACGGCAGGCAGACCTCTTGAGSCAATTACAGTTAACGGTAGGACTCTGCAACCTACAGTTGCAGGCAGAAAGGAACCACCTGGGACTCTGGCATGACTTTTGCAAGTCCGAATTTTAAACAGATGCCCTCAAGAAGGCCTTACTGTGGCTAAAGGAGGTGACTCTCTGGCACTGCGCAGTGTGCAATGGGGTATATAGGACCTCTCACTAGGAATTCTGAAAGCCTCAATTACTTCCAACTCCATCACAGGCTGCGCAACATAGACAACGCCCTTGTCTCCTATTTTAATTACATGCCTATGAAATAATGAAAACAGAAACTGCTCAACTTTAAGACTGAATTAATGAAGAATATTACTGCTATTAACAGATATGAGTTGTGCACATTCAGTAGCTCTGAAGGATGTTGAGCTACTGAATGTGCATGCACATACTCCATTTCACCTCACCCAGGAGCACTTCCTCTCCCCTTTCCCATATGACAAAAACAGAACAAGAGGGACCAAGAAAATCTGCAGCTAATATTCATATAGAGCTTAGCATATTTTTGTGAAGACAAGAAATAATTAAGAGGCTCAYCTACACAGAGCATGTTCTAAATACTGCTTTTTCCCTCATATGGCTTCTAAAGTCCACGAAGATTTCAAGTGAGGGCTACTGTTGCAATCAGTATGACCCAACAGACAAGCCATTGCCTGAAATAGCCATTTTTCTCTTACGATCGTGCAGTCTGTACCTGCTCAACAGGCTGGCAGCAAATCCAGAAGTTTATTTTAAGGGAAATGGTATTTGGAAAGAAAACTAGACAAACCTGAGAAGATGCTGAAGAACAGAGATGGCATCTGGCTCTTGCAAGCACGCCACATTAATGTCGGTTAGCTGCTCATTCCCATACATMTGTTCTAAACTAAAATGTAAGAATGAAAAACAAATGTYGGATCAAAAACTCTTGTTAGCAAAGCTGAACAAGAAAAAACAGTAATTTGTGTTTTTAAGTGTTGTGATTTAACCCCAGCCAGCAACTAAACACCACGCAGCCACTCACTCACCCCCCCACTCCAGCAGGATGGGGGAGAGGATCGGGAGGGCACACGGAGGAAAACCCGCGGGTTGAGATAAAAACAGTTTAATAATGGAAATAGAACAAAGTAGAACAGCGATAACAACAATTATAACAACAATAACAGAATATACAAAACAGGCGATGCACAATGCAACTGCTCACCCCCCGCGTGTTCTGAACAAACCGCGTATGATGAACCCCAGAGCCCCCCACCCCACCCCAGTTTTATACTGAGCATGATGTCACATGGTATAGAATACCCCATTGGTCAGCTGGGTCAACCACCCCGGCTGTGCTCCGCCCCAGCTCCCCCTGCACCTGGCAGGGCATGGGAGGCTGAAAAGTCCTCGGTGCAAGCACCACCCAGCAACAACCAAAGCATCAATGGGCCATCAACGTTCCTTTCACTACCAAACCTGAAACACAGCACCCCCTCCAGCTACTGGGAAGAGAGTTAACTCTGTCCCAGCTGGAACCGGGWCAGTATCCACCCCTTATTCTATCATCTACATCATGCCCAGGTCTCACATTTTCCAATTAATTCACACATCCCAATTAATCATCACCACTTTTCCTGTCTTTTTATATATATATATATACACACAGATATCATTCTCTTAGTCTATGGGCCATCCCTCTAAAATGTCCATTGAGTTAACTTAGTCCATGACTTTGGGCTGCATCTGCCATAACAGTCTCTCAGGGCAGGGTAGATGGTGTGTGGTGTTGGATTGTTGCATCCTGAAGCCAGTTCTGGTTTCATTATCGCCGCGCTCGTCCGGTTCTATCGTTGTTGCACTTTGCTTGGTTTCATCAGAATTCATTCTTCTTTAATCTGAGTGATTCTTACTGCAATACCATTGATATGACATGCAGCATTATATAGCAATTATCATTATACACCTCAGTTCATTGGCTGTTTTCATCCAAAATCAAATCCACCTGAGGTACACATCGGACTTCCCCATCCTTTCGCATTACCCACCAAGTGCACCCAGGTCCTTGAGCAAAAGCAATCCCACGAATGGGTTTGCCTTYGCCCGAGGCGGGAGTAACCCAGACTGTCTTTCCCAGCATATTCCTTACGTGCACTACAGGGACTTTATCCCCCTCTACAGTACGTGAGGGTTTTGATTGGGCAGGGCCAGCTTGAGTGGCAGATCCCCTGGTGTTGACTAACCAGGTGGCTTTTGCTAAATATGTGTTCCAATGCTTGAATGTCCCACCACCCAGTGCTTTCAGTGTGGTCTTCAGCAGTCCATTGTATCGTTCAATTTTCCCCAGAGGCTGGTGCATGATAGGGGATGTGATATACCCACTCAATGCCACGCTCTTTGGCCGAGGTGTCTATGAGGGTGTTTTGGAAATGAGTCCCATTGTCCGACTCAATTCTCTCTGGGGTGCCATGTCACCATAGGACTTGCTTTTCAAGGCCCAGGATCGTGTTCCGGGCGGTGGCATGGGGCACAGGTGGTTACTTCCACCATGGTGAGCACATAGCGCTTGCCTTGGCGGGTCTGTGGGAGTGTGATATAATCAATCTGCCTGGCTTCCACATACTCATACTTCAACCATTGCCCTCCATACCAAAGAGGCTTTACTCGCTTGGCTTGTTTGATGGCAGCGCATGTTTCACATTCATGGATAACCTGTGCAATAGTGTCCATGGTCAAGTCCACCCCTCGATCATGAGCCCATCCGTATGTTGCATCTCTTCCTTGATGGCCGGAGGTGTCATGGGCCCACCGAGCTAGAAATAGTTCACCCTTGTGCTGCCAGTCCAGATCCACCTGAGCCACTTCAACCTTAGCAGCCTGATCCACCTGCTGATTGTTCTGGTGTTCTTCAGTTGCCCGACTCTTGGGTATCTACGTGACGTACTTTTACAACTATGTTCTCTACACAGGCAGCGATATCTTGCCACAGTGCAGCAGCCCAGATRGGTTTACTTTTGAGCTGCCAGTTGTCCTGCTTCCATTGCTGCAGCCACCCCCACAGAGCATTTGCCACCATCCATGAGTCACTATACAGATAAAGTACTGGCCATTTTTCTCGCTCAGCAATATCCAAGGCCAGCTGGATGGCCTTCACCTCTGCAAACTGACTCGATTCACCTTCTCCTTCAGCGGTTTCTGCACCCTGTCTTACAGGAGTCCATACAGCAGCCTTCCACCTCCMGTGCTTTCCCACAAGACGACAGGACCCATCAGTGAACAGAACATATTGCTTCTCATTTTCTGGTAGTTTATTATACAGTGGGGCCTCTTCAGCATGTGTCACCTCCTCCTCTGGGGACACTTCAAAATCTTTGCCTTCTGGCCAGTTCGTGATCACTTCCAAGATTCCTGGGCGACTGGGGTTTCCYATTCRGGCCCGCTGTGTGATCAGTGCGACCCACTTACTCCAKGTAGCATCGGTTGCATGATGTGTASAGGGGACCYTCCCTTTGAACATCCAGCCCAGCACCGGCAGTYGGGGTGCCAGGARGAGCTGTGCTTCAGTACCAACCACYTCCGAAGCAGCTCGAACCCCTTCATAAGCTGCCAATATCTCTTTCTCAGTTGGAGTATAGCGGGCCTCGGATCCTCTGTATCCCCAACTCCAAAACCCTAAGGGTTGACCTCGAGTCTCCCCTGGTGCTTTCTGCCAGAGGCTCCACGTAGGGCCATTCTCCCCGGCTGCGGTGTAGAGCACGTTCTTTACATCTTGTCCTGCCCGGACTGGCCCAAGGGCTACTGCCTAAACTATCTCCCGTTTAGTTTGTTCAAAATCTTGTCGTTGCTCAGGGCCCCCTTTGAAATTGTTCTTCTTCTGGTSACTTGATAAAGAGGGCTTACGATCAGGCTGTAATCTGGAATATGCATTCTCCAAAAGCCCACCACGCCTAAGGCAGCTTGTGTTTCCTTTTTGCTAGCTGGTGGAGATACAGCTGTTATTTTGTTGATCACATCCATTGGGATCTGACGACATCCATCTTGCCATTTTATTCCTAAAAACTGGATCTCCTGTGCAAGCCCCTTGACCTTACTTTGTTTTATGGCAAAACAGGCCTTCAGAAGGATTTGGATTATTCTCTCCTCCTTCTCGAAAACTTCTTCTGCTGTGCTGCCCCATATGATGATGTCGTCAATGTACTGCAGGTGTTCTGGAGCCTCACCCTGTTCCAGTGCAGTGTGGATCAGTCCATGGCAAACGGTGGGGCTGTGTTTCCACCCCTGGGGCAGTCGATTCCAGGTRTACTGGACGCCCCTCCAAGTGAAAGCAAACTGTGGCCTGCACTCTGCCGCCAAAGGGATBGAGAAGAACGCATTGGCGATATCAATTGTGGCGTACCACTTGGCTGCCTTCGACTCCAGTTCGTATTGAAGTTCTAACATGTCCGGCACGGCAGCACTCAACGGCGGCGTGACTTCGTTCAGGCCACAATAGTCCACTGTTAGTCTCCACTCTCCATTAGACTTTCGCACTGGCCATATGGGACTGTTAAAGGGTGAGCGAGTCTTGCTGATCACTCCTTGGCTCTCCAGTTGACGAATCAGCTTATGGATGGGAAGCAGGGAGTCTCGGTTGGTGCGATATTGCTGCCGGTGCACTGTTGTGGTAGCGATCGGCACCCATTGTTCTTGGTACAGAAACTCAATGACTTTCCATTGCAGATTTCACATCACTGTCCCTTAAGCATTTAAACCAATTTGTTAAAGTGTGAGCAGCTGCCAGTCATACATCACATAAAGCATCATCCAGACGCTTTAAAACTTCTGTGTAAGTGTTGGTAAATTTATCTTCATCAAACTGCCTCCCACAGACTTTTAAAAAACCACCAACAATACGACAAGGCATCAGTCGAGTAATTTTAGAGTCTTCATCCATGGCAGCAATAATTTGGGGCATTAGCCCATCCTTGACTTTTAATATCTCTTTTGGTGAAAGCATTTCACAGTGAATAAGAGCCCAAAGGCATGATACAGCTGTAGTGCGGATGTCAGCTGCTGTTCTTCCAGCATGCCACTGCAGATTAGGAGCCAGTATGTCTTTTATCACAGTCTGAAGGTAGCTAGGGAACAGGCCCTGAGAACTGACAGTTTCACTTGCTTTCTGGAGCAACTGTGATAAAACAGTGAAAAGTTTTAACTGCACCTGGGGATCTTTGCTTGGCTGGAGACACATCTGAATGAGTTGCGATGACATCTAACTGCAATATTTCTGGAGAACAGCATGTCCAACAATCACATGATACTGAAACCCATTCCATAAGCTGAATTATATGCTGTTTGTAGAGATAAAGAAAACTRTCCAATTGCTACACTTCAGCTAATGAAGACATTGTTTCCTCTACCTTTTCTTTAAGGTGCTGAGAACATGGTATTGCCATTATTGTCACCAAAACTTTCATTAGCTGCAAGCTAATTTCTTTGCAGTCTTCCTGGCGTACTTCAATCAATGTTTGCACACAGCAAAGCAACTGCTCCATATAAAAGACCTCTTCAGATCGTTGACAAACTCCAGCTTGTGACAGTGTGTTGCCAAGATCRGTCAAATGAGGCTGCAAGATTTCTTTTGGGCTACCTCAAATCACTGCAGATAGAACCATTATACAAGATGGCTTAGGTGTCTTCCCAAAGGCTGATGTGATTAATCTCAACGACACCTTAGGGCTGACAAACGTTCCAATCAATTCTGCTGCTTTCACACAATTTTTAACCACATCCCTTTCTTCATCCAAGCACGCTTGGTACAAAGTTCTAAGCAGTAGCTCCATGTGATTGTGTTATGTGATCCTCTGCATGTAGCAATAACGTGTACAGAAGCTGGGATGCTTTTATTCTTGTGCTTTCAACCCAGTCCGTCATATCATGACAGAGACCTGGAATAATTTTGGAGAGATTTCTTGACACAAGTTCCTGACAACCTAGTCCTGGTCGAGTCACTCCTTTGGGATAATGAGATGGTGAAACACTAAAATCCATCTTATCCTTCAGATCATCTTCATTCTCTTTCTCCCGCTGCAAGCCTATCTTTTCCCAATAAATCCAAGCCAGTTTCGTATTTTCAGGAATTTCATCAGTAAAGCTGCTAAGTAACAAAGGGATCAACTTGTGAAAATACTAATATCTATCTCGTAGGTGCAACAACCATTCTCCAATGACTGTTACAGCGTGCCAAACCTTGGGAATCCCATCAAATGATCTCTGTGCCAGATGAGACAGAATATCATCCACAGACTTTCCATTTCCAATCTGTATCACTGCTCCGGTAGCCTGAATTACCTCAACACGTTAACGCTACATTAATGTCAGTTAGCTGCTCATTCCCATGCATCTGTTCTAAACTAAAATGTAAGAATGAAAAACAAATGTTGGATGAAAAACTCTTGTTAGCAAAGCTGAACAAGAAAACAGTAATTTATGTTTTTAAGGAAAAAGGGTAGGCACCTTCTGCTCAAGCTGAAAGGAACACTGAGACAGACTACCTGACTTCAGCTCAAGATAAAAAAATTAAAATTTGTGCTAGCCATTCAGTATCAACAGGATTAGAGATATGCATGGACAACAGGTCCAGAAGCTGATGCTAAAACAACTAGGGAGGTAGTCAATACCATAGTAATGGTACCCTAGTACCATCACTACCTAGATGATAAGGGAGTACAAGAGGAATAGAATACAGAAAGGGATTGGGCTTGCATGTTCTCCCTGAATACCATCTCCTATTACCATTGCCTCAGACAGAATACCACGTTGGTACAGACCTCTGGCCTGATCCAGAAAGGTATCTTACATGCTTTTATGAAAATACATATCAATGTCTGCTTTAAAAAGGCTCTGAGAGATTGCTATAATTGATAAAACTGTTCAAACTGGACTCTTCTGAAATTCTTTTAAAAAATAATTAAACATGTCAGGTGTTTGACCTGAGTCAACAGTAAGGGGTCTGCTTTTAACCTTGGTTACCAACAGTGGGAAATAACAGAATGTTAAAAAAACCCACTAGCTACAGTGGTAGCCAAAAACATCTAAGTTCTGTGATTTGGTATATTTTACAAGTACAGGCATTTTGGTTTTTACATCAGTTTCCTTAATCCTAGGGCAACCATTCTTCATCTCTGACACCAACCACACAGAGAGGCTGTTCCTAGAACTGAGAAAGCACATGGACAGTTAGCTCAGCCCTGTGCAAATGAGGTGGAAATTTCATTTTAATTTGCTTGCTCTTCCGGGAAGTTTCAGTGATTCCTACTGTAAACTCACACCTCTGCTGACAAAGTGAACATATGTCATATTTAGGGAAGGAGTTAAATAAAGCAGTAAGTTAGTAAGGTTAAAATAGATGTCAAACTGTACTTCTGCATACAAACGCTCTTTTTACCTATGGAGTCTGGCATGGGTGTACTGCAAGAACACGCCTGTATCTCCACGACTTTGAAGAGCTCGATCCCAGCTAAACTGATAATCAGATGACAGAAGGCCCCGGAAGTCCTGGAACAATAAATTAAATGTCACCTAGATATGGCTCTCCATCTCAATTTTTAACTTTTCACAGAAGATGCAAACACCTCGGGAGGCAGCTCAGACTCACCTGAATTATTAGTGCCGCAAGACCAACTTTCTCTGCTGTCTCCATAGGGTCTTCTATCTCTTTGGTTGCTGAAGAGAAACAGAGAAAAAGAAATCGTAAGTCCGTAGTAGCATAACAACCCCCTTGCTCAGACTTGGAGATGCCAATAAAACAGCATCCTCTAAAACTGTAAACTAGCAATATGGAAATTGTTAGGATGCGTACAGCAAGAAGTCCAGGATATAAATCTTTCTTAAAAGTTGAGATACAGCTGTTTCAGATGGGCTTTTTCTCACATCCTCTAGTATGTGTAACGCAGATTTTAAGGTCAGAAGGGTTCATTACAACAGGCTGGATAGACTACACTGAATTCTTCTTCACAATTCAGACAGCTAATCTCTAAGATCAGGAAGAGAATGACAGGGCAATTCAGATTTTGCTTAAAMACTGACAAAAAAACTCAAAGTGATACAGAGGCAAAAACAGTCAAAGAAAAATTGTTCCAGTGGCTAGTGGAGCATTCGGATGTACATTTAGGGAGTATTCACACCATCCACTGTAGATATCTAAACTGACTATACTCAGAGAATCTGAACTGAGAGAATCACAGAATGGTTTGGGTTGGAAGGGACCTTTAAAGATCATCCAGTCCAACCCCCCCTGCTGTGGGCAGGGACATCTTCAACGAGATCAGGTTGCTCAAAGCTCCGTCCAACCTGACCTTGAATGTTTCCAGGGATGGGGCATCCACAACTACTCTGGGCAACCTGTTCCAGTGTCTCACACCACCCTCATCATAAAAAATTTCTTCAAGGGAGAGGTGTTCCATCCCTCTGATAATTTTCATGGCCCTCCTCTGGATCCGCTCCAACAGGTCCATGACTTTCTTGTACTGGGGACCCCAGAGCTGGACGCAGTACTGCAGGTGGAGCCTCACCAGAGCGGAGTAAAGGGGCAGAATCACCTTCCTTGACCTGCTGGCCACACTCCTTTTTATGCAGCCCAGGATACAATTGGCTTTCAGAGCTGCAAGCGCACGTTGCCAGCTCATGTCCAATTTTTCATTCACCAGTATCCCCAAGTCCCTCTCTGGAGGGCTGCTCTCAATCCATTCATYCCCCAGTCTGTACTGATATTGGTGATTGCCCCGACCCAGGTGCAGGACCTTGCACTTGGCCTTGTTGAACTTCATGAGGTTCRCACAGGCCCACTCCTCAAGCCTGTCCAGGTCCCTCTGGATGGCATCCTGTCCCTTAAGCAAATCAACTGCACCACTCAGCTTGGTGTCATCTGCAAACTTGCTGAGGGTGGACTCAATCCCCCTGTCTATGTCATTGATGAAGGTATTAAATAGTATTGGTCCCAGTACAGACCCTTGAGGGACACCACTTATTACTGGTTTCACCTTGGACATTGAGCCACTGACATAAAACTCTTTGGACATGGCCATCCAGCCAATTCCTTATCCATCTAACAGTCCATCCATTAAATCCATAGCTCTCCAATTTAGAGGTAAGAAAGTTGTGGGGGACTGTATCAAAGGCCTTGCAGAAGTCCAGGTAGATGACA
Organism: Oceanodroma leucorhoa; assembly: GCA_030449065.1. Taxonomy (NCBI): domain Eukaryota; kingdom Metazoa; phylum Chordata; class Aves; order Procellariiformes; genus Oceanodroma; species Oceanodroma leucorhoa. The sequence goes on from JASVER010000001.1 coordinate 9,677,102, forward strand.
TTCATAGCTCTTCCCTTGTCCACTGATGCAGTCACTCCATCATAGAAGGCCACTAGATTAGTCAGGCATGATTTGCCCTTCTCCCTGGGTAGACATGACAAGAAACTCTCCAAAGCTCCTCTAAAAAATAGACTGAACTTAAGTCTATCATTACAAAACCTAATTAATCTGGAAGAGTCTAAGAGAGAATGTCCTCACAACAGCTGCAGAGACATGTCTGCAAAGCTATTTCCATCTTTTTCACAACCCAAGTGATATTCTTCAGCAGATAAGCAGCAAGCTGTTGTGTACAGAAATTCACCAAAGGGCCTGTTTCATTCCCTGTCTCACAGGGCCACGCTGGTGCTCCAGTTCATCAGAAGTACAGTAAACTTGTCTACATAACAGCACTTTAGATGCTGGATCTTCTGGGAAATCAATTACCTGTGTTTGGACCCACAACCTTGCCTAGTAAAAAGGTGATGCTTTTGACATACATAATGCTTTTATTTTTAAAATCAGATCACAGTGCGCTCTACCAGGGTCTCCTCTTCCTGTTTGTCTCTACTGGAAAGAAAGGAGGAATCTTATCAGTCTTTTACAAGGCAAGACTGTTCCACTTTTGCAAGGGCCAAGTGCATGTTTTTACTGTGGCATATGTAATCTATTAAATTTGCAGAGTTCAGCTTACAATTTCATGTCCCAGCTGATTTCCCACTAACAGCAGAATATGGAAAATTCAGCTGTTCTCTTAAGGCACCACTTAAGCTGAAACAGTTTTGCAGTACAGTTTTAGTACACTTAGATTTCTGTCTTTTGCTTTGCTATTTCTTCATGCCAGGTCAGCAAAGCCAACTGAGGCAACTTTGAGTAGTTCACACTACTCATACCTTTGCTATTTACAAAATTCAGAAAGGATTAAGCTTGAAAAGTGTGGGGATAGTTCATAGCCCTGAGAAGTCTCAGACTGGCTATTCATTCACAAAGACAAATATGTTTAGATTACATTATTACATTTCATAACTGAGATTCGTTTCAAAACAGAACAACTGTCTCAGAATTCAGGCTTTTGTTTAGATGCTTGATGAGACACAGACAAAGCTATCTAAGAGAAAGTAAAGCGGCAAAGGAAATAATAGGCATTATAGAGAGGATTTACTTGCACTGCAGGATTCGTTGAGATGAGTAGAAAGAAAAAGGATGCCAGTAATGGAAATTTAAATAGCAGAAGAACTGTGTACAGTTAATAGCAAAGAAAGAGTTTATACAAAGGTATTTAACTAACCAGCTCCAGCTCCACACAGGCATGATTTTTAAAGCTAGCATTGGCTGTTAGATGCTCAGCTCCCAAAATCTCTTCAATGACAGTGAGGCATTTTGATGCCACACACAAGTTTGTAATATCTTCCACTGTGTACCCAAACATTTTTCAAACACTGAAGACATTTCTATGAGTCAGGGATTTAAGAATTCTAATTTAAGAAAGGGGAAGTAAGGCAGGAATTCAAACATAAGGGGGAAAATTTCTACAAGCACAGGTAGGATTTAGGATCTAACAGATAAGCTCTGGGGAATGCTGCAGTGCCATCTGAACACATTACTTCTTTTAGCTGTTCTTCTGCCTACTGCTTGTGCAATGGAACATGGGTCTGTACCTCTGCCGTGTCAGTTCAGTCCAGCATAAAAATGTTTGCTTTGTACTCAGCTATGATACTGACCTTTAAACTGAAGCCCTAAGCTCCACTCCTCTCTGCAGTAAAACTGGTTTGAATCGAGAGTCACCCTTCTGTCATTCTGCCTGCCCCCCGTCTCCTTGTCCACCCTACAAGCAAAACTACCTGGATTAAAAAAGCTGAGGAGGCAGAGCAAGGAAGATGCATACTATTTGACCTGATCAGTTCATTGATTCAACTCAGCACCTAACTCCAGAAAGCACAAGAGGGGGCAGCATTTCACTGGGAACTGCTYGAATCTTTACTGCGTCAAGAGGAAACAGCTCTAGAGCCACAGCCCGAGGTGCAGGCAAACATCCCCCCCTTCAGCAGATTCTGCTGCAGAGCAGTGACCTCCTGGGGACTCCGGAAACAGTCATGAGGCTGGGAGGATGACAAGGCAGTAGTTGCAGACAAGCTACAGTCAATCTTGYCAGAGAAAACTGTCAGGGCTACAAATCCTTTGGATGAAATCTGACTGTTCCCTGAACTCCAGCCCCAACCCCACTATTGACTAGTTTGTCTCTCCAGAAAAAAGCAACTGTTGTCCCCCAAAGGCAAGTACTTCCTTCCCAGTGCAAAAGGATGATGAAATAATTTCACTGAATGTTAAAATTTGCAAATCTGTAATTTAGGGAAGTTCACAGAGTTGTTATGGGAGATACAAGAAGTGCACAGATCAGGGCATATCACTGCGATTACTCTGATGCAGGGAAAAGTGAAGGGTAGAAAAGACGACACATTTCTGATCAACACAGAACATCAAAAGAAATTAATAAGACCTGAAATAGCTAACTTTTTGCTGAAGCCATGTTTTGTAACATCCGTGAGCGAACTTCATTTAAAACATCTTCCAGGAAAATTACTTCTCCTCTCCGAGTCTTCATTCCTTGAACTAGACCAAAAGACACATGCTGGCACCTGTGTTGAAAAGCAGCAGGACCTAAAATTACATTTTAATCAAGAGAAAAGTTTGCAGTGTTTGTTCAGAGCTGGATTCTTACCAGGAACGAGCAATAACAGCTGAATAAATAGCGCTCCAACGTGGGAAGCTTGGTGATATAATCAGTATCTCTCATTTCAGCAACCAAAGCTCCATACTTATTATATAATGAGAAAATTGTGATCAGAATTATGATAACCTGGTCATTTGCGTGCTCTTGGGAACTTCTCTTGCTACTAGCTTTAGTACAGAGGACTCAATGCAATAAATTGCAATAAATTAAGGAGAGGCAGGATGTAGACAGATCAAATTACTGTGGCAGCACAGATCTGTTAATAACGTTAGAAAGGGAGTCATAATAATTCTATTGTGGCCACATTAAACTAAAAGTGTAATTAATCATTGCTAATAATAAAACATTCATTGCTTCTGCTCACAATAATCCCAAGCATTAGTCTGGATCTATAACCTAAGGTAATTTTAGTGCAACTTTAAGCACTGTGAAAGGAGGCAGACTAATATTCCTGAAGGCTAAAATCCTATATTTAACCACAAAAGACATGCAGTCTGTCAGAGAGGAATATGTTTTAGTCTGCAGATCCATTATTGACCTTTGCTCAGAYTGCTAACAAGATTGGTCATTACAATGAATAACAGTGGGGATACATTTCCCTGTAATAGATATTTCAAACCTGAAGTATGATTCAAACTCAGATTCAGATCTCTGCTAAAATATCATACTTCAGGAAGTAATCATTTAATATGTTATCACACAATATCCCAGAAGCTATGCCATAAAGTCTCTGAAAGATTGTTTCCCTTTTTCCCATTTTTACGTCAAGCAGTTATGAAAGACCTGTTAAATGAGAGACAGGGCTGTTTTTAACATCCTGAACACACGGAGATGTCTCCCTTTGCAAATAAAGCAGACCAGCAGGAGCGGACGTATAGAGTGAAAAGGTTGGTGCGAGGACCTGAGGCCCACATTGCACACAATTCCGAGGGTTTTGTTTTCTTATTTTTTCCTCCTTACTGGACTAGCATTAGTTGGGTCCTACAGGCCAAATGTCTGCTTGCACTCTGGAGTTCGTTAGTTGCACACCAGCAGCACATCCTATAGCTTAGTTTCATCCAAAATGCCTACATGATGTGCTACAGAGTGATGACAGGTGGACACAATCAGGAGATTCTCTTCAAAAGAGCACCCCACTGAAATTCCAATGTACATATTACCCATTCTTTAAAAAAAAAAAAAAAAAAAAAAAAAGCTATACAATTAAGATTCATAAATACATACCTTTCTGCCCAGTCATAACCCATGAGCTTCAGTATTTGGAACAAATGTTGAAAGTGATTACTTTGACTTTTATCTGTCTAAGGGATAGAAATGGTGCATATTAGAAAACACTCCACGTTTGACAAGAATTAGCTTTTAACATGCAACACCACAGATACTGTGCCAGTAAGTCACTGCAAGCAGAATTAAGACCTATGAAGACAGGCAAGACTTGAAAAATGTAACAGCTGGAATCTATGGCAATGGGATTTTGCATCTGTCAGAAAAAGTAATCTACCTTTTAAAAAATGATTATTCCTAGGTCATGAAGGCAAAGCCATGAACTGAAATGAAATCTTGATGTTCTTTAGTTTCACATGATCTGTGAGCTGCCCATCAAACAAAATCCCTCCATTTTCACTTCAGAACCTTGCTGCCCTTGTTATATTCCCATGTTTTACATCAGCAAACTTTAAGGTTCCTTTGGCTTAGAAACAGAACACCTCTTTAAGCTCTCTGTCTCCAGAACCCACCAGTTTCTTTTGTCTCCAGCACGATTTGTGGAGCTTTACATCATAAGTCAGGTGCATAATTAAAAAAAAAACAAAACAAACAACTATGCATGATCACATTTTCATATTAATGATGCATCTTGTGCTCTCTTTCACTTCTAATTACTCTCTCCTATGACTTAAGACAGTTTCTGATGGAAGTTTCTTTATGTCTAACAGTGATCTTCATTTGTGTTTCTAGCTACAGCTGTTGCTACGAAGTTCACTTTCCTGCCTAGTTGCTTTGACTACATCAGTCAGATTCCTTTATCCCTCCTTAAAAAACACTGCAGTGACAACCAAATAACCACTATTTCCTTATTTGTTTGGTGTTCCAAGATGGGGAGTGAGCAGTGAGTGAAGGGCTCGTCTGCGTTTTTTTCCCAACTCTACCATTGTACCAAAGCCTCAAGCACCTGCCTCCTCTTCCACAGTTCCTCATAACCTGCTCCGCTCCTATGCATCACCTCTCTCTGTGCTGATTCACAAGCAAGGCTGATAAATGGACAGTGGTGGTCATCATTTCAAACAAGGCCTTCCAAGCTCTTTTCCACACATCTTACATATGAAAGAAGGTCGCTGTACCTATAACAAAGCCAGATCTCTGTCACTAAAAGATCTCACAATAAACTTTATAAAGTTTAGATTAAGGCCAGCTCACTGTACTGGCCAATGATGCCTCGCTGTTTCCTCTGCTTCCCTCTACGTCTGAAGTCAACTCTATTCTCCTGTTTTACAAAAGATTATACATTCTATGACAGAAACTGGTTTTGTTTTGTGTGCACAACAGCAGATCCCTCACCACCTCGACCACAATCACAGCATTTAAAAGCCTCTTTGAAGGACTGCAGTCTTTTGTAAGTAGATATTGTGACAAAACATGACAATACTCACTGACAAAAGACTCCAATTCTTCTCAACTTAATTGCTTCTTCATGACTGTTTGCAGAGCAGAATTTTCAGCTAAAACTAAACTAAAAACTGACTTAAGTTTGTAATTACTTGTCTTGACCAACATATATAGAAATAGCATACAGAAGAGTATTTAAAATCATTAACAGAAAATAATCTAATAATAATCTAATAGCTTTTTTTAATAATCCTTTTAACTCCCATGGAAATAAGAACATGAAAAGAGAGGCCAAGATAAGAATACCTATCAGGCAGTACAAGCTGAATTCCAGGTTTCAGCTGGCCACCTGAAAACTAAGCATCAACTCCTGTGTTTTTGGATGCTGCGTGATACTGCAAGAAGCATAACGATGAGTGTTTATTATGCTTGAACAATCCATGTAACTAAAACTGCATGAAAACCAAATTTGTTAAGAAGGATGGAAGTAAATACTAGGAGTACCACACAACTTCATCTCTGCCTAAAAGCAATACTCAAAACATGGATGTGTAGGTAGGTTAAAAAAGATGAACCTGCAGACACCACCATTTCATAAAACTACTTTTTTTTCATAGCTTCATAACATGGTAAAAACAACACAAATGCTCAAAAAGAAGATTTGTATTATGAAGAATGGCAGTTTTTTTCCCCTTACAGGCCCCAAAATTATACATGTCCAAATGTAGTCTGAGTGGTTAGCTTTAAGGGAGAAGTTTGCAGTCTGACAGTGTGGATTATATTTAATTCTTCATATATAAAAGTGTTTTCATCTCCTGTTTTGACTGCAACATTCAACAGAATCTTAGCACCTCTTTAATAATACATGTCACACATTTTTAAATGTTTTGAATATTTTGCTCATATCACTGCATTTTTATGAAATAAGTAGGATTTTTTAAAATATAAATTGGTGAATGCACTGATTTACAGCATTACAACTAATAAACCAATTTAAAGTTCTTTTAAACAAGTTGATCTGATGAAAATAAGATGGTCTTATGAAATAAGACTCAAGAACCTCTAAATAATTTTCTTGTAACAAGATCAGGATTATGAAATACATTTGTATTTAAAGACTAAAATCATCGGTGTTCTCACTTAAACCCATTAAGTCTTCCCACCTCTGGTCACACTGAGTAAAGTCCTAACCCACTACAAAGCACTGCCACAAAACTCAGCAGCAAAACTTAGCAAGACTGGCAGTTCCCGTATCAGGCTATCTGTCCCACAAACTCTCTTAACAATTCATATTATTGCCCTCTCATTTTATGACCCACTTTCTCAGCCCTCAGAAAGTCAGAAATGATAGAAATACTAACCATGTTATCCAAAAAACTACGCAACCTTACCAAGGTTGAGCGAACAGGATTAGGCAGGGAATCTGTCATTTCCAACTTGAATGAGACATTGATGATAACGGTCACATCGGTCACGCCACAGTCTGGTTTTGCTGCCTGTCTGTTTGGACTAGGAGTAGATCAAGGCGGCCCAGGCAAGGAAGTAAACAGYTACTAGAGTTCAGCTATGAGCAGGCAGTCAGCTCGAGACTATTGCTTCTGTACTTGCTCACTCCATTAGCTTAACGTTCAGCCCCCATCCTAATTTGTGCAAAACACCCACCCAGCTATTTTCTTTTTTTCTAATTTCTCTCTTGGTCCCTACTACCTCATGGTATAAAAAAATACAAATAATTACCTAACCACATGAACTAGGCAGGAAGCTTCCCTAACTCCTAATGCATTGCACTTTCACAGCCACACTGCTCTTCGATGCCAGTGAATCTACCATGTTTGAGTCAGTAGAGGTAACCTCCTCCCAAAAAACACAACAAAAAACCGCTGTTCTATGACCACCTGTGGGAATGACAAGTTAGTGGAAACTTCCTGAAGACTGAAAATAAAAGCAGGAATGTGACTTAACTAAAAGTTGCAATTTAAACTATCTGGGTATTTAATTTTATGCTTACTGATCTGTCCCCCTCCTCTGAATCATGGTATTTGTAACATTATATTGGCTTTTGAAAGAGTTGCACCAGAGAAGATTTATGGGCATTACCAAACACATCACAAAGAACATGCCAGAAACCTGCAGTTTTTTTCCACGGGTCATTAACTGACTTCACATAATAGAACATGGTTTTAAAAATGTTTTGGGGTTTTTTTTTCCTAAATTTGAGGAAAAAAAATTAAAAGCATCATGTGATAYGTCCTTGGTAATACTTAAGCAAAAACAGTTTCAGACAAGTGAGGAGATAATTCTGCTATTCATTACTGATACTGCTGGAATTGTTAAAGAGCAAAACAATCAAACCAAGAAACTGTCCTGGTTCCGGCTGGGACAGAGTTAACTCTCTTCCCAGTAGCTGGAGGGGGTGCTGTGTTTTGGGTTTGGTAATGAAAGGAACGTTGATGGCCCATTGATGCTTTGGTTGTTGCTGGGTGGTGCTTGCACCGAGGACTTTTCAGCCTCCCATGCCCTGCCAGGTGCAGGGGGACCTGAAGGGGAGCACAGCCGGGGYRGTTGACCCAGCTGRCCAATGGGGTATTCTATACCATATGACATCATGCTCAGTATAAAACTGGGGTGGSRGGCTCTGGGGTTCATCATACACGGTTTGTTCAGAACATGCGGGGGGTGAGCAGTTGCGTTGTGTATTGCCTGTTTTGTATATTCTGTTATTGTTGTTATAATTGTTATTATCACTGTTCTACTTTGTTTTATTTCCATTATTAAACTGTTTTTATCTCAACCCGYGGGTTTTCCTTCGTGTGCCCTCCCGATCCTCTCCCCCATCCTACCAGAGTGGGGGGTGAGCGAGCAGCTGCGTGGTGTTTAGTTGCTGGCTGGGGTTAAACCACAACAAACAAAAATATTCCCTGTCTACAACTGCTCCAGATTGATTAAGCAGTACTTTATGTGTGATTTCTACATAATGAAACTGAGGCACTGTTCAAAGCCATAAAAATTTACATTTCAGATAAGATATCAGGAGTTTAGAGTAGACTTAGATTCATTTTAGAACATTAATTTCTAAATTAACATTTTACAACCCCTTATAACATTAACAGCTTTTTCTGACTTGTTTAAATATTAATTACAACATTTATATAGAAAATACAATGTCAATTGAGTAAAAGTTCCTTTAAAACAAATTGCAATAAATTTTTAAAACAGAGAATAACTCCAGAGCTGATTTTTCAACCGTTCTGTGGGTCATGAATTGAAACAAAACCAAGAAACACTGCCACATTGAGGCACAGTTGTGGGCCAGTAAGGGCATCTATTTTACTGCCAAAAATACCATGTGCCAAAGTCATATCGGGAGCAAGAGGCCCCGATTATTGGTGAAAGTCAGGCTCAAAAGTGTTTAGTGAATCTAGAATTTCTTACCACATAAATCATAGTATCCCAGCTATGCTTATTCATTCGGTCTATAGCAGCAGCAAGATCTCTGAAAGAGATAATGAGAAACTATTTGGACTTTCACTCAAACATACCTCATTATTTGCCTCTTGGGAAAATAATCTACTCTTATGGAGGGAAGAGGACTGCCAGATTAGAGGGATCCATGTATGCCTTACACAAAAAAGAGGACATGTATACTTTGTTCACGATGTATTTGAAATGTTTTTTTAAACCACCAGTTAGGAAAATTACTGAGGAAACAGTTCTTATGCACAGAGTAAGTCTGGTCTCTTCTGCCTACTGGGACAATCAATCAACCGGAAGACTTGAGAGAAACACCACTCTCCTGGAAAACTAACCCAGTGCTCAGTGTTGGGTTGCATGATAAAAAGCTCACGTTCACACACACAAAGTAGCACAGAGAAACAACTTGCTCAAGCCCCTCCCAGGGCTGTCACAGGAGACCCATCAGCCCCATATCCCAATCTGAAACCCACCTCAGGGGTCACCAGGAGCAGCTCTCTGGACCACCTTCTGACTGAGGGAGTTACTCCCTAAGGGACATGGGATGCAAAGAAAAAGCATTTTGCAATTGCAGAAGACTTATTATGGGATGCTTAGGGGAGGAACCCAAGATGGGAAAATAGAGGGAGGTATTAAAAGGGGCAGGTGGCTTGTAAACCGATTGCTGGTTAGTATGTCTGTCCTGTTGTGCCCTGCACCTGATCAACACAGTCTGTCCTGTCTTCTTATTAAATTCCATTTCAAACCTTTCCTGGATGAGTGGGTCTCTTCTGTGTGCATGTGTGTTTGGAGGTCTAAGTATCAGCAACTGGAGCTGGGGACTACAGGTCATATAGGCCATGTATCTGTGGTGCCAGCAACTGAAGGGACAGGAGGTAAGTCAAATTAAGTGATAGCAACTGGAGTCTGACCATGGGTTACAGGGGCCAAGGTGTCTCTGCTGCCAACAGCTAGAGTGAGGGCACACACGTCCACATGTGATTGACAGCAAATACCAAACTGAACTAGCCAGCAAGTAGGTGAAGTGCCCTGGGACCCAGGTACCTGTGTGTCTTCAAAGATGAGGCACCCAGAGGAGTCTGTACTGCCTGTATCAGGGGGTCCAGGCTAACTGTCGGAGACCATGGGGCCTGGTGGTTAACTGAGAGAGCCGCCTGTGTACATGTGTGTCTCTACGTAGGAGGCAACAGGGGAGAGTGAGGATGCAGGGCCAGCTGCTGGATGGACCGCATGTCTAAGCCCAGTTACTGGAGGGATCCGCTGKGCCTGTACCAGCAACTGGAGTGGGGCTATGGGCCTTGGGGGCTCGCACGCCCAGGTGCCAGCAAGTGGGGAGACTTGGGGATCCAGGGGCCAGCTAATGGGCAGACTGAGCATTGAAGCTCAGCTACTGGAGAGATCCACATTGTGTATACATACTCTATACATACGATACATATATATATATTACTTAGGTAGATAATATATATCACATATACATACGTGTATATATATACATACATACATGTATATTGCTTCACACTATTAGACCTTCACCCTAATAAGCCAGAGGGGAACAAAATGAAGCCATTTGTGCTCAGTGCTGAGTGGTTTTGTCTGTGTTGCCCTGTTTGGCTGGCTGTGTGTATGTATGTGTGTGTGGGTTTATGTGCCTACTGGGAACAGCTGCTCAGCCTCACTACTGGTAGGACCTGTGGGCATGGAGCTGCGGCAGCCTTGCCTCTACCTGGCTACAGGATTCAGCAGCTCCCTAATGTGCARGATTGACTGCAGCATCTCTCTAATACCCTTGTCCTGAAAAGCTGTACACAGTTTACCCTGAGGGTAGACATCTGATTTATTTACATTACCGGCACAAAGAAACTGTTAAGACTTCCATATTAAAACACTCAAGAGGAATTTTAGGATACTGATCAGAAGGCAGGAAAACAGTGATGAAATTGATGACACAGTGCTGGTAGTCCACTGAGTCAATGAAGGCATGGCTGAACAAGCCATTTTTTTCTGCATCACACTGCCAATAAACATTTTAAGCAAAGGTCTTTCTAAAACCTTCATTATTTGGCAAGTGTTTATTAGATGAAGAGATCCCAGCTTTGTTTTCAAAGTCAGTAGCTGGAGAAAGTATTATGATTTATGGAAAGAGATTTACTAACAGACTGCTTAAGGGGAAGAAAAGTATTTAAAAGCAGTTGTTTTTCCTGAGCCATTTTCATCCCATCATAGTTACATCATAGCTACACTGCTAGTTCCAGTTACAATAACTCATTTGTCAAGGTGTTCCACCCGAGAAATAAAAAGCTTCAAAATCTGTACTATCAGTTACAAATGTAATCATGTACAAAAGTTCACTGGCAAAATAAATGGCAAGAAACACAGATGGGCTTACTTGCCTTGTTATATAAAGCGATGTCCCATCACTACGCATGACGGTGGAAAATGATGAGAGGTCTTTCTTTTCTGAAAGATCCACAATTCCTGTCCCTTTTCTATGAGTTGAGAGAAAACACTGAAGTAACTGCAAGCCAGATCCAAAATACAGGTAAAGTTCAGGTAAGACAGAGGTCAGAACCAAAATTAAGGCCTCTTGCCATACCTCACTCTAGACAATCTCATTCTTTTCTTTGAATGACTGTATCCTTTAAGCGTTTTTGAAGACCATTCCTCTAAGTTTGTTGTCATCACTGCTGATGCCAGGGAGCCGCCTGCCCACATTCTGGTGCACTCCACGACTACAGCTTCTGTCCCAGTTCAGCCAGGCAGCACATCAAGGCAAGGATCTCATATAACTCTGCTCGTTAAATGGCAGATGCAGCTACCAAACTAATAAACGGCCTAAAAGGCCATTAGGAGTTGAACACTGTCATTGTACCTAATTTGTCACAGCCAGGCTTCTGTGCTAGCCACAAGAAAAGGCAAACTTAATTTTTAGCTGTATTTGCACAAATCCTGTTGGCCTTCTACTAGAACAGCTACCAAAATCATCTAAAGAAAATTCTTCCCTTTACATGATATACACACCTCATTCATCATATTTCATTTGAAATGCAACCAAGTTGTTAAGTAAACTACACCAATAGATTGAATAATGAGTTCATACATTGTTTTCTGAAGAAGTCCTTTATCCTCCAACATCTTTAGAACTTCCTGGGATTTCTCTTGGTAAAATGATTCTCCAGAATATTCATCAAAGTGCACTCCTAGACGCTGAAAAGTTCCAAGAATATCAAAGAAGGGAAACATTGTTAGACTGAGGCTAACCATTTCTTCAAATTAAGTCAGATGATAGGTCTGTGTCACAGTTCAAATAGAGTGCAAAGATTAATTTTATTCCAGGAAATGTCATTTCATTGTTAAAAGGAAAGGATGTTTGGATTTTGATTTAACTGGTTTCTGCATTAGAATTAATCTCCCTGAGTTTAATACAGTGTTGGATATAATGTCCATGAGAAATCAGGAGTAAACTGGAGAGAGCAATTAGTACAAAAAAATCTGAGGTAGGTCTCTAATTTGCTGTGCTGCAGGCAAAACCAGTGGACTGCAGAGAAGTTACTTGGACTTGAAACCAATCCTATTTTAAAAAGATGCTACAAGAAATAAAAAAAAGCAGGAGCTGCTCACAAATACTGCTGAGCACACAGAAATCACCATTACTAGGGACGCTGAGGGTACACCTAGGAGAGACAGGATGACCTTAACTGTTGAAACCAGGTAAAATGTAATAGTACAAAAAACAAGGTTTTTAACTGAGGGCAACAAAACTGTCAGTCCATCAGCTCAATACTTACTAGTTTGAAAAGGAATTGGGAGAGAAAGATCTAGCTGTACCAGTCATCATGTGACCAATGATGAGTGACCATCATGCTGCAGCTGCATACACAGCCCAATACCCACTTACCCTAACAGGTCAGCTTTCCACCAGAATATATCAAGGCTGTGTCTCACTTAGGAGATCTTAACTTAGAGTACTTAGCATGAATCCAGTGATATGTTTCAGGGAAGAAATTATAGCACAGCCAGGTTATCTGGATTATTGAGGAAGGGGCAAGGCCAATTCTCTTTTAACTTTGCAATCAAGGATGAAAGAAGACATGACCAATTTCTCAAATACATCAAGAGGAAGGAGATGGAAAAGTGCAATTTTAAGTAAAGTATAATACTAGAAGAAGGAAGTGGTATAAAACGAGTCACATTCTTTGGAATTGCGAGTTAGAAAAAAATGTCTAAGCCCATCAAAACTGGGCACCCATTCCAGAATCTCATTGCAAGAATGTGGGAAAGAAAAACACTAGCTGGTTTTCAGATGGTCTCTTGAGTAAGATTACGTAGTATTAAAACCAAGGGACTGGATTCAGTGACAGAAGGTGTATCTCACTCCTTCTTCCCAAATTCGTAAGATTCATTTTGTGGTCGGTGGCACAAACATCTCCCACAAAACAGTGGACACCGGCTCCAGTCTTGAGATTACAGTATGCAACAGATGGCTGTATATTAGCTCAACTCAACCTGCAGGTAACTTATGCACTGATTACTACTGTAAACTCCTGCTGCTATAATTACTTACATTCGATTTAATATGCAACATACACAGTTCTGCGTTATAATATTAGATCAGAAGTGTGAAAACAGAGTTATCTCCTAATAAAATTTATTATATGGAAACCGTTAAATTTAGCGGGTTGTTGCTGACTTCAAAGATAAAGCAAAACTGAAGAGTATTTATTAACACTGATTTGCTTTGTTGCCTAGCACCATACTCCTAGCTTCAGGGCTTCTGAGAAGGGAGAATTAGTCAAAGGGTCAATTACATAGACTCCATTAAACAAAATGTATCTAGGCTGTCAGCAACTAAAGTGACAGTCTGCTTGGATGTTAAATCAACTACCCTGCTTTTTCCAAACAGAATGGGGCATAACCTGGCATATTTAGAAACGTCTTCCCCACAACACTGTAAAGTTTACTGGAAAGGCAATGAATTGACAACAGTACAGTAACCTCTGTTCCTAAGTCAGTTCACTGGCAGTCTCTTGGATGAAACGGTGCTGTGCACTGTCAATTAGATTGATGGAGCAACAGATGAAAAGAGACCATTTTACCAACAATGCAGAAAAAGCAGTGGATGATTTGTACCTTATAAATTCGGATGTATTCCTCAATACTGAAGTCTCTAAATTGTTTCCAAAGTGACAATTTCTGCTCATCATGTTCCTCCAGTTTTCTAAAGAAATCCTTAGCCAGCTTTTTTGTGTTTTCATCTTCTGCTGCTTTGTTAATCTGCACATACACCTAAAATATAATGGCACTGAAAATGTTGAAGTAGTATAATCCTCTCCTCCAATAAAAATAAGCAGAGCAAAGTTCTACAAGAACAATACAAATACATTTAAAGATGACATTTGTAACATCAAAATTTTAAAGCCGTGTTAAAGGAACATATTTCCTATTTAAAAGATGAATGAGAAGTCCGAACTCCAATAGGAAAATGTGCGGCTTATCTTGAAACAAGACTAAGGCCATAATTCCTTACTGCTGTCACTATTGTCCTCTTCAAAACATTGAAACAAACTGCAGCAGCAGCATATGGAAAAACTAATTTATGAATGAAAGGGAAACCATTACAGACTTTTAAACCAGAGACTTTTCTTCAGAAGACCCCAAAGTTGATAAGACTCGATGTTTTACAAGCTCAAAAAAAAAAACCCAAAACCAGTTCTGATCCAAAAGCCACTTACTTACAGTACTATGCACCCATACTAATACACGCTGTCTCTCTGTGACTGAAGTCAAGCATATGAATGTCAACATGTGACTACACACACACACATGCACTGTCAGTTTGCTAAAAGCATTACATATTCTTGTATTAGCGAGCTTTATCTATGTACAACAAATTTGGCTCTCCGGCTTGGAGAAGAGAAGGCTAAGGGGTGACCTCCTCGCAGTCTACAACTTCCTCAAGGGGGGCAGTAGAGACGGAGGTGCTGATCTCCTCTCTCTGGTGACCAGCGACAGAACACGAGGAAATGGAATGAAGCTGCGTCAGGGGAAGTTCAGACTGGACATTAGGAAAAGGCTTTTCACCGAGAGGGTGGTCAGTCACTGGAACAGGGTCCCCAGCGAAGTCGTCATGGCACCAAGCCTGTCAGAGTTCAAGAGCATCCGGACGACGCTCTTAGTCATATGGTTTAGTTTTAGGTAGTCCTGCAAGGAGCAGGGAGCTGGACTTGATCCTTATGGGTCCTTCCAACTTGAGATATTCTATGATTCTATTCTATGATAACATATTCCTTTATATTTGAAGGCCAAATATTTGCCCAGACAATGATTCCTTGCTTTCCACATGTAGCATTTCGAAAGCCCATGGAAAAGTTTTTAAAAAGTTAAAGTACTACGTAAAAATAATGAAATTAACTAGTGGTTACACTATGTATTTAGACTCAAATAATTCAACGCTGCTTAAGTCTTTGTACGGGAGTTTTAATCCCCAAATCATTGTGATCTTGGTAAAAAATGAATAATTATAAAAACTTCACTCCTGCAATGTTCAGACAAGGAGTTTGTCAACAATACCTTGCTCGAATGGGTGCCACCTATTGAAAAAAAAAAACTTCCACGGCAAAACTCTTGAACTTTTCCCCTTCCTTTTATGTCCCAAGATTTTTAGAGATTTTAACTGGCAGTACTGCTGACAAGCCTCAAAGATTAATGTTTGCTTATTTCTGCCACAAAAAAGAAATTTAAAGTAGAGGAAAAATTCAACCCTTTCCAAGAACAATGTTGTTCCCCCTCCCCCATCAGTAGCTTCACGCATTCTAACACCACCCACCCCACCACCAATCTTTGATGTTATAAAGCAAAAATAATGCAAAAGGCATATTTGCATCTGATTCTTGACCAAAATGGAGGGTGCAAAGAGGTTTGGAAAGGTACCTTTTTTCTATACGTTTATTTATATAGAAATTGTGCTACGGAAACTCTCTTTTTAAACAAACTATAGGAAAGATTAGTTTCACACAACAGCAAAAAAACCACCACTTTAAAACACATCTCAGTTTTTGATATAAACTAGGAATACAGCTGAACAAACAGTTAAAAATTGGGAATATTTGAGAAACTAATTTGGTCTCAGACAGCTACTGTTTTAGAACCTTTTGCAGCTTGACTGAATACTGTTCTCTACACTTGAAGGTAATTTTTTTAAGGTCATAAAGCCTACATGCTACTGCAATAGGTGGCATTTTAAAGCTTTAGTGCAAAATTCAAGTATTTGAAATTTAAATCCTAAGAACGGACTGAAGTTATAAATAAAAATTAAATAATATGCAGCAATGCACAACCACAAGAATATGATTACTTCTTGTCATCTCTTTAAATCTGTCCTACAGCTCTAAAACATCTCCATGTTGAGAATCTATCAATTTTATTGAGCAGGCCTCAGGGATGAGGGAACAAGCGAACAAAATTTATCTATGTCAAAGAAACTGGCAAACTCAGAAGGAGCTACTCTGCCACATAAACAATCTGCCTAATATGTATTCAGCTGTAGAGTATCCAAGTATTCATAGAATCATAGAATCATTAAGGTTTGAAAGGACCTCTAAGATCATCAAGTCCAACCGTCAAACACAGTTTGTTCCTTTGCCAGTAAACAGATTTATGCAAAACAGTTATCCTGTGACATACTGTCTGAACACTGGCAGTAGCAATAGTTCCCATATCCAGCTCAGAGGGTGAAGCACAGCTCAGCTTTGTAATAAGAAAACACTTGACAGTGCCACACAAGAACCCTGATAAAGCCCCATTAACACGCAAGATACTTCTTTTAAAGGATGAGGGCTTGAACATTAGCCATTCAGAAAATTCTGTCCACTTAACCTTATGGTTGTTGGATTTGTGCAGGTAAGTACATAAGTCATGTTCTCTCACATATTGTATACGTGTTACACCCGGCACGGTTGTCAACCAAAGATCACTTACAAGTATCAAAAGACTGATGAAAACCTTTTTTGCTCATTGCACTGTATGAAACAAGAAGTGACATAGGAACTGGTAAAGAGGAAGAAACAAATACTAACTCAGATGATACTAGGCATATTTGAATGGAGCAAACCAACAAGCAAAACCATATTAGACCTGGAAAAACAAGACTTGTGGAACTACCTCAATCTTTGTTGCTAACCTGGACAGTCCACTGAGTCAGTTTTGTCCCTGACACACAGAAATGCAATCTATAGCACTTGCACCATGCTGGTGGGCACGGTGGGTAACTGAGAGGGCAACCTCCTGCAATGAAACAGCCTTCCTTACTGCTGAAAGGCATTTCCTGAATGCCTGTCAGCAGAAGCTGCACTTTCTAATGCTCCTGGCTCTTTCACGCTCATGGAAGAAAGAGGAGCATTCTGCAGAGCCAGAACAGTATTCTGGAAAGTGACAGTCACGCCTCCTTACCTATATATGCGAAGGCTCCATATTAGATACAAAACACTTTAAAGATCCTTTTCCCCAATCACAGTGAATTGTGTATTGAGCAATGTAATTTAAGTATTACTTATTCTAAAAATAATAGCAACGAGAGGATTTTTACACCATATATGCCACTGCTTTTCACAACTTTGGTAACCAACATATTACAGCATTAGATGCGAGACACCATTTCCACTGCAGTTACCACAGTGAGCTCAGTGGTCACCTATGCTCAGTTAAGATAGTTGGTACCGGTCAAGCCAGCTGTGGCGGTAGCAGAATCAATGCAACCTAAGTATCCATATGATTACCTCCCTTATGGGGCATATTTTTCAGCCTAATGAAACCTGTTTCTGCTGCCATTGCCTAGTGAAAACTGTCTCTGCTGCTGTTGCCCAGGCTAGCACTGGTCCTTCAAGCAAGGTAGTTTAAATCCAACATGAGTCTCATCATGACCCTGCAGACATACCATTCTGTACAAAATTGACAGCTAAGTTAAATGGACTGTCCTCTGAAGTCCCTAGTTGGTCTTCTCTGAACTTACCTCAAAAAGGTGTTGTAAAGGACTGGATTTTAGCTTGTCTTTGTTGCCAAAGCGTTGGAAACCAACACCCAATAAGCCTTGAATAACAATTAAATACAGAGTTAAGCAACAGCCCAGAGTACATTGTTTTCTTGATTAAGTTGTTTTCATAAGCAAGTCTAGTCTTAACATTGTATGTAATAAAAGAAATGCCTTACATTTTTAAACAATATACAAATCAAAAGCATAACCTATTATTCCACCGCATGAAAAAAACCAAAACTATAATAGCTAGAAACTAGTAAGAAGTACTACGTTGATTTTTCAGTTCCTCATAAATGGAATTTGTGTTTCTGGACTTGTAGAGAAAATTATCTTTTACACAGCAATCAGCTGTAAATGAGAAGCCACACAGTGGAAACTGTCCAGTAACAGAACATGCTCAAAACTCCTTGTTTTGCTTCCTCCCTTAACAGTATTATCATTTCAAGGACAATAGAAACTGGGACACAATATAGTATTCCCCATACCACTCATGCAATATTTTCAAGGGAACTTTTTGCTGCATGCTGAGAATATGCAGCGCTTTTCACGTATCCGACTTGGCTTCTGCACTTTCCGAAAGCCATCTGAAAGGGCAAGATCCAAATCCCAATCTTACTGTCCAAATCAAAAGAGCCCATTAACTCAGTAATCTAGCAGTATTAACTCTGAAGCCTCTTAGATTTTCTGAGCCTGCTTTTCAGGCTATCTCATGCCTCTGAGCTGACAAGGACCAGGACTGACGTGAAGGCAGCATCTGAGGAATAGGTGTGCAGGTATCCCTTTGAAAAGCCCTCTGCAAATAAGCAAATAGCACTGTCTCAAGAACTCCCTCTTGGAAACACCGAGTGCGGTAAGAAGCCGTGGCAGATTTAGGTAAGAAAAACAAGTTAGGGTTTAGGAAATAAAATGAGTCTAATCCTATTGAAAGGGACAGGTTGTTCTATGAGCAATCAGAGCTTGATTTCCTAATGATCTCTCTTAGATATTAGTGTACCTACACATTCCATTTTTCAATGCTAGCTTCACACTCCAACCCCCAGCAAGACTGCCAGTTTTTATCCAACCCAAACACATCCTTCCACAGGTTTCCGTCTTCCCCAAACTATCCCCAGCCCTTGTTATATTCACCAATTATTGGCCAGATGCAGCATGTGTTGGGACTGATTCTGACTTAGATGTGCTGACTGCTTAGCTGAAAGGCTAAACACAGACGTTAACTTTCTCTTCCAGAGGGCACTACATTGTATCTCTACCCCTACTCGCCTGCCAACTGTCATAGAATCATAGAATCATTATGGTTGGAAAAGACCTTTAAGATCATCGAGTCCAACCATCAACCTAGCACCCATGCCTACTAAACCATGTCCTGAAGTACCACACCCACACATTTTTTGAACACCGCCAGGGATGGTGACTCCACCACTTCCCTGGGCAGCCTGTTCCAATGCTTGACTACCCTTTCGGTGAAGAAATTTTTCCTAATATCCAATCTAAACCTCCCCTGGCGCAACTTGAGGCCATTTCCTCTCATCCTATCGCTTGTTATTTGGGAGAAGAGACCAACACCCACCTTGCTACAACCTCCTTTCAGGTAGCTGTAGAGAGCAATAAGGTCTCCCCTCAGCCTCCTCTTCTCCAGGCTAAACAACCCCAGCTCCCTCAGCCGCTCCTCATAAGACTTGTTCTCCAGAC
>JASVER010000001.1:9697041-9773367 GCA_030449065.1 Oceanodroma leucorhoa
GCAGATCAACACTCCCGCCCAACTTGGTGTCGTCTGCAAACTTACTGAGGGTGCACTCGATCCCCTCATCCAGATCACTGATAAAGATATTAAACAAGACCAGCCCCAAAACTGAGCCCTGGGGAACACCGCTTGTGACCGGCCACCAGCTGGATTTAACTCTGTTCACCACAACTCTCCGGGCTCGGCCATCCAGCCAGTTTTTTACCCAGCGAAGAGTACACCCAACCAAGCCATGAGCTGCCAGCTTCTCCAGGAGAATGCTGTGGGAGACAGTGTCAAAGGCTTTACTAAAGCCCACGTAGACCACATCCACAGCCTTTCCCTCGTCCGCTGGGCGGGTCACCCGGTTGTAGAAGGAGATCAGGTTGGTCAAGCAGGACCTGCCTTTCATGAACCCATGCTGGCTGGGCCCGATCCCCTGGTTGTCCTGCACGTGCCTCGTGAGCGCCCCCAAGATGAACCRCTCCATAATCTTCCCCGGCACCGAGGTCAGGCTGACAGGCCTGTAGGTCCCCGGATCCTCCCTCCGACCCTTCTTGTAGATGGGCATCACATTGGCAAGCCTCTAGTCATCCGGGACCTCCCCTGTTAACCAGGACCGCTGATAAATGATGGAGAGTGGCTTGGCAAGCTCCCCCGCCAGTTCCCTCAGTACTTTTGGGTGGATCCCATCCGGCCCCATAGACTTGTGTCTGTCCAGCTGGCGTAGCAGGTCGTTAATCTCTTCCTCTTGGATTATGGGGTGTTTATTCTGCTCCCCRTCTTCCAGCTCAGGGGGCTGAATACCCTGAGGATAACCAGTCTGACTATTAAAGAGTGAGGCAAAGAAGGTATTAAGTACCTCAGCCTTTTCCTCATCCTCAGTGGCAATGTTCCCCCCCTGCATCCAATAAGTGAGGGAGATTCTCCTTGGCTCTCTTTTTGTCGTTAACATATTTGTAAAAACATTTTTTGTTGTCCCTGACGACAGTGGCCAGATTGAGTTCTAGCTGGGCTTTTGCCTTTCTAATTTTCTCTCTGCACAACCTAACGAGATCCCTGTACTCTTCCTGAGTCGCCCGCCCCTTCTTCCAACGGCGGTCGACTCTCCTTTTTTCCCTGAGTCCCAGCAAAAGCTCCCTGTTCAGCCAGGCCGGTCGTCTTCCCCGACAGCTCTTCTTACGACACATGGGGACAGCCTGCTCCTGCGCCTTGAAGAACATCCAGCTTTCCTGGACACCTCTGCCCTTCAGGACTGCCTCCCAAGGGACTCTCTCAATCAGCGTCCTGAACAGGCCAAAGTCTGCCCTCCGGAAGTCCATGGTAGCGGTCTTGCTGACCCCCCTTCTTACGTCACCAAGAATCAAGAATTCTATCATTTCACGGTCGCTGAGCCCAAGACGGCCTCCGACCACCACATCTCCCACCAGTCCTCTGTTGGTAAACAGCAGGTCGAGCAAGGCACCTCCCCTGGTAGGCTCACTCACCAGCTGTGTCAGGAAGTTGTCTTCCACACACTCCAGGAACCTCCTCGACTGTTTCCTCTCTGCCGTGTTGTATTTCCGGCAGACGTCGGGCAAGTTGAAGTCCCCCACAAGGACAAGGGCTAGCGATCGCGAGACTTCTGCCAGCCGCTTGTAGAACGCTTCATCGGCCTCTTCATCCTGGCTGGGTGGTCTATAACAGACTCCCAGCAGGATATCTGCCTCGCTGGCCTTCCCCCTCATCCTAACCCATAAGCTCTCAATCCGATCATCACAAACATCGAGCTCTGTGCAATCGAAACACTCCCTGACATACAGAGTGTAGTGGTTTATCCCAGCAGGCAGCCAGATGCCACACAGCCGCTCGCTCACTCCCCCCCCAGTGGGGCGGGGAGAGAATTGGAAAAAAAAAATTCACGGATTGAGATAAAGACAGTTTAATAGAAYAGAAAAGAATAATAATAACAACAATGATAATAATATAATAACGATACAATATACAAAATGAGTGATGCACAATGCAATTGCTCACCACCCGCCAAGAAAATGGCCAAAAAACGAGTCACTTCCTGAATCCCCCCCCCCCATTCATATACTGGGCATGACGTCACATGGTATGGAATACGCCATTGGCCAGCTGGGCTGGCTGTCCCGGCTATGTCTCCTCCCAGCCTCTTGTGCACCTGACAGAGCATGGGAAGCTGAAGAGACCTTGAGTAGCAGATTACCGAGCAACAACTCAAAACATCAGTGTGTTATCAACATTCTTCTTATACTAAATCCAAAACATAGCACTAGGAAGAAATTTAACTCTATCCCAGCCGAAACCAGGACACAGAGCCACCCCACCGCCTCTCCTTCCTCGCCTGTCCCTTCTGAAGAGCTTGTAGCCATCCTTCACAGCCCTCCGGTCATGAGAGTTGCCCCACCATGTTTCTGTGATGGCAATTAAGTCATAGCTGTCCTGCTGCACAATGGCTTCCAGCTCCTCCTGTTTGCCGCTCATGCTGCGTGCATTGGTGTAGATGCACTTGAGCCGGGCTATCGACCTCACCCCCGAGATTGACACGCCACCCCTAGGCTCATCTCTATCGAGCGTGGCTCTATCCCCTGTCACAATACCAAAAGAAATTTGTTCTCTTGGAGACACTTTTCTTTGTCAGATCTGGCTGAAGTTGGCCAATGGGTTCAAAATTTATTAGGAGCAGAGTGACAGGAAGACAGATGGACAAACAGTGTGACTGCATAAGCTTTGTTACCTTAAGAAACCTGCCCCAAAACTGCCTAGAGGTTGAGGACTTCTCTGCCATGTTTCAGCAAAGTATGTTTTCAATTATTACGTTTTAAAGCCTYTGACAATAGCAGTTGTAATAGAAATGCTGACAGATCATTAATTATAGCACTGCTTCTGGGAAAGGAACATTATAATAATATTCTTATGCTATAATTTGTGAAGCATGACTATATTATTTGTTATAAAACCCGTCATATATTTGAGCTGAGCCAGCCTAAATAAAGAGGGGAGCACCCATTTTGAACGAAACAGTTGGAACTACTAGGTCAAAAGCACGATTCTAACAGTTGTGCACTGGACAACAGGTATACCTGTAAATAACAGGTATTGTGATCTTTATACCTTCAGGAAACTTTGTATTAAAATACATGAAATTCCTGATATTCAAACTTAGGAGTACAATTTAGTATCTTCAAAGACAGAGTGAATGAGGTCAGCTGAGAAGCCCTTTAACCACATTGCATTTAATTGTTTAATTGCCATCGCCACATTCATTATACAATAGCATAGTGATAACATTATGCCTAAGGGGCAAAAATGAATGAAATATGCAATGATGAAATTTATTGAATTTTAGGTGAACTCATTCTGTATTTAATTCCTATGACACAAATCATAAGTGAAGCAAAGCTCTGCTATAAACTACTGTTTGACCAGAAACAGGATCAGGAAAGATGAACTGCGGAGGAAATAATTTAACAAGGGAAAAAAAAATTCTATTTCTGCTCTCACAGTCATAAGAATGTTTTACTCAACTGTCTAAAACGCAGGAATTTACTCTAGAAGGAGAATGGATAGAACTGAATACATTTTAGTTACGTTATCTACACTGCTGAATCTGAATACATAAATGGAGTAGAAGTTTTTAACCCAGCTCTGTTCATAAAATTGATTCGCTCATGTCCCCATAAACAGCGGTACCAGCGAAATTGGAGGGGGCAGCATAAGGGCTGGAATGAGCAAAAGCGACCGCTTAATATGCATTGCACTTTGTGTTTGTCATTTAAAAATCAATATATGGACACTGTTTTCACAACCCACTGCAAAAGATGTGGGGGAGTTTTACAGTTTTCACAGATGTACCAGCTTTCAAGAACAAGGAAGTGGGCATGATTGCCTTTTTTAAAATGCCTAAAAATATGTCAAAAACAGCATTTGGGGGGCAATTAGAAAAGGAGACGAGAATATGGATCAGTTTAAAATGCAAGATTAACAACAGAAATCAACGAAGTTGTGAATCCTATGGATGGGTCAACTGCCATATAAGAGGGATATTTACAGATCCAGCAATTGGACATAAATGATCTCTGGTCAGGGAATAAATACCAAGCCATGTTAGGCTGCACAAGAGAGGATTTTTCAGTCCTCACTTATCTGATGGCCATTTCAGAAGAGGTAGGAATGTGTATGTGTGTATGCAAATGCACGTGCATGCAAGATTGATAGTCTTCTAGGGCCTACTCACTTGCACATTCTCCCCCCACACACCTCTCTTCTACTACATTTTAAAGGGAAACTGAATATTTTGGGGGAAGTGTTGGAATATCTTTAAAGATACAAACTTTCCAGGCCTCAATCTGCCAAAATGCAGTTGCTGTGGAAGTTAATTATTTTCTATGAATAATGAACTAGTTTCCAGAGGGAACAAGAAAAACAGATATAGAAAACGCCACAACACACACCAAGACAATCAAATATGAAATGTACATTTTGTTACAATTATTCTATTGTGGTGTGTAAAGGTGTGGCATAGGTAAATTACCAAGCTTACTCTACTACAACTGTTACACACGCAAAATCTGAATAAGGAAGACAGTATCACAGTAGACATGCAATAGCTATAATATGTACCCATTTTATCTGGAGGCAGCAACAAGTCTGTTCAGCTGTGACAGCTCCAAAGGTATAACTAGCACACTCAGAAAATATTTATACTGCCCTTTAAAAATAAACCCCAAATTATGTAATCTGAGAGAGGACCTATTGAGGGACAGAGGGACTGTTGCGTAAATTTCCTCTTGTTATTTCTTGTACAGTAGTATAGGTCATACTGCTAATGAATCACTCCAGATTGGTTTTTTATATTTTAAGGAGATTAACTACACATTACATGCATGGAAACACAGTATTACTCTTTATGAGCCCACAGTGAATCCAATGGGCCTGCAAAAACTGAAGCTGGAAACCTAGACCATATTATACAGTAGAAGAGGGAACAGGAGAAACAAATATTAAAACATACCAAACTGCATGCCCCAGTCACCAAGGTAATTTATTCTTATTACTTCATGTCCCAGTGCAACTTTGAGGTTTGCTATAAAATTCCCTGGTAAGGAAACAAAATTGGTATTGTTATTCAATTGTAGGTAGTCTCTCACCCCAACAAAACAGTTTTCTGGTTTTGTATGATCTGTATTCAAAATGAAGAGGAAAAGCAATCAGATGAACTACTCCACAGAATTTGCTAAAATACCTCACAACTAAAAGCAATAGTATTCTGAGCAGGAAAAGAAAGGCCGTGCATTTGAAAGGTGCCATAAAGTGTCTCTTACAACAGTGATAGAAACATACACATGTGTATGTGCATGCACATACTTAAAATATATGAACATRAAAAACACTTTAAAAAGTCTTCTAGTGTTCTCACAAATATGTGGCAGTATACATAATTCCCATTACAGTCAGGCAACTTCATACCAGGATGTTAAGCAAGTGCTCAAAATTCACAAACTGCTGTTAACTGTGATGTTAAATAGAGAACATCAAGTCCTGAATTTCTATATACTGCTGGAGCAGTACTGAGCTCTGCACTGAACACACTATGTGTCTGATATGCTCCAAACTCACCATAACACATAAGCATATGGTTGTAATAACAGTTAGAACCAAGTTACAACAAAATCCCTTCATCTTTCTCCTGAGTTTAGCTACAACCATAGAATTACAAAGAAGAAATACCTGCATCCCTTCCTCTATTTTCCTGTGCTTCAAGGGTAACTTTTAATTACAATAGTGATATAAAAGGATGCAGAAAGCTTTCTCTCCTTCTGTTATTATAACACCATATTATATCTTGCAATTACTTTCAATTCCATTCTCTGTAGTCAATTCATTCTCTTACTGTTGGACAAGCATTGATCTATAGAACTATTTTTGAAAGTGGTTTTTTTCTATAGCAAAGGGTCCAGAAATGGAACATAAAGAGCCCAAAATATGTAATTTCACTCAACTATCAGTCCACAAAAAGGCAGAATTATTAACTTTATGTAATTAATTATTATACATTAAATATAATTAAAAACTAATACATTATTAGCTGCACAGATGCTGTAAGATCTTCTGCTAATAACCTACTATTTTTTGTTGTGAGAGAGGGAAAGGAGGGAGAAATAATGTTTTCCATATGCCATTAGAGTACTGCACAATAAACTTATTAATTATTCCATTACAAATTACAGCAACTGTGTTGGTAGTACTGGCATAAAGTAATTAACATATAAAAGCAAGCTTTTTGCAAGACAGCCACCAAGACATAACTACCTGACTGCTCTGCAGTCCAGTGCAAATTGGAAAYTTAAAATTCAAAGAACTGTCATAACACCTCAATGAAAACTGCCCTGGGTGTCTTTGTAGAACAATTTCAAACTACTTAATTTAATGTTCAGAGTCATAAAACTATATTACGTGTAACTTAATAAATCTGCCAGCAACACACCACGCTCTTTTCTTCACTGCATAATGAGCAAAAGGTTTTTAATTAGCAAGTTGAGACTGACACGGCCACTGCACTAGAAGAGTGAAAGGTTAGCTGTGTTTCCCTGTCAAGTGAAGCAGGAAGACAAAGAAGCCTTTTTAGGACCCAGTTAAATGCATACTTACCTACTATTGTGGAACGCAAATGTCCTATGTGAAACTTTTTGGCAATGTTAGGGGAGCTGTAACAAATTTTCACAAATAATGTTTGTTCAATGTACAGGACTGCCAGACCACCAAGTTAAAAGAATTCAACTCATGCATACAGCAGAAGAACTGAAATAAAACCACCATTTTCAATTTAAAATTCCCGGATTAGCTTCTGTTCTAGACAGCAAATTTTCCTATCCAACCAGCTTCTCCTCCAATATCAGTTAACAGCCAGTGTTACAGGGAAAAAGAAACCACAAACAATCCCACAACAAAGAACCCCCCAACTATACCAGTGACAAAGGACTTACACTACCTTCTCACTTTTTACATGTTTTGGACATATGGATCATTCTCTTCAGACCTTTATTAGAGATAAATCTGATACCAGGACAGGGGACCTTGTATACAAGAATCAGTAACTAAAATCACATCTTCTATCAACAACGGCCCCCCCCAAAAAAACCCTGTACCCACAATTGTTTGCCCCTGATAATAAAATGGAAGTTCAGCTATGAAAATTCACCCTCCAAATTAAAACCAAGTGCTTACTTTCCATGACTATGGAAGCCTGCAGAGAGAGTATAAGTGAACAAAAATATTTATACATAAAGAGACCTGAGTCAGCCACTTTTCATTCCATGAGCAGGTGACTGTAAGCAAAATTGCACTGGACAGAAATTCTGAGGCCAGCAATTGAGAAAATTTAGCAAGACAAATGCCTGGCTGCTTTAGCGAGTCAGGGAGGAAGGTACAAAGGTGAAAAAAGAAATGGGTTAGTGGCTGAAAATTCAGATCATGTTTCTTGATAACAAAATAAAAGAATCTGACTTAAAAACTGAATGCTAATATGCACTAATATTCCTAGTGGAGAGCAGTGTGAGGTGTGAACTCTTTAAATACCCAAAATTTATTCTGGGAAAAAGCCTCAATTACCTAAATATAACTTATATTCTACTTGGCAAATATACTGGAGTATCAAATACAGCTGAATATAATAATATAAATATGGTTTAACTTCACAGGCATCATACATTATGCAATGACTATCAATCAGCAATATATCAATCAGCAGACATGGCAAATTTTCTCAAAGGACTCATCACACATGCTTACCTGAACTCAATCACTGCCTTTTGTCTAGGCACTGTAGAGAAAAGTTCACTTTTTACTCCATAGTCTGAGCCATCTTTCAACACCTGCTGCAACACGGTCTAAACCACAAGGAAGATTAAAAAAAAAAAAAAAAAAAAGGAAAATATGTTTCCACAACAGAAAGCGTGATCAGGCAAACTGTTTACCAATCACACAAGAGTCTGATACCACAGCCTTTATTCACATTAGCAATCAGGTGGCTCATCTGCCAAGCAAACAAGATCTCATACGCTGATGAAAATGCCATTAACTTTTGAAAGCTGCATCTGATCCATTAAAAAGGTTGAGAAATTATAGGCAGAGATTTTGGTGAGACTGAAATGCCATGAGCTCTGCCGTCATGAGCATTACCACACATATGCAGGTCATCTGAATAGCACATGAACACATTACTTTCACTTCAGGAAATCTCACACAGAAGTACGGGAGTTCTAGTCTTCATGATCATCACTAAAGCCAATTTAAGAGACAAAAAACTACTGCAGAGTCTTCTCCATCAGTTCACTGCAGGTAGAGTGCAACAACAGCTCATGGAACGTTTGGTCATTCATAACTCTAACAGCATAAACATCAACCAGTGGTTTAAATTACACAGGCAAAAGAGGTTTAGTTATTTCTAATTTTGGTACTATAAATTTAAACTGCTTTCATTGTTCGTCCTCGAACATGAGGCAGATTAATGTTTCTACCTTTTTCCAGTTACTTTACATCACTGTCCACCGTATTTCTTCATTCATGCTTTTTAGGAATAGCATCTGCCTAATATTCTTTTCCTTTCCCATTGGAAGAGAGCATGTATATACAATGGGGAAGCAGAAAAACAGGAGACTTTTGCAAGAATTTAAGCCTCCTCAGAACTACCAAGTCACTTAACTCCGAAACAGGAAGAGGAAAAAACAATACATTCACATTCTACTAAAACGGCTAGGTTYTTCTAGGCACCAAAAGCCAGCCTGCTTTCTACTCCTTTAGTGCCAAAGATATCTAACTATTCAATCCTCATGTGTCCAATCACTCCTTCTTCCCCCACCTGCAAATCTGTAAGGACACTGTGAACCGTCCCTGTAAAAGTGTGTCTACTTTGAAAGTATGGAGACTGTGTAAAATGCCTTAAAACATTTCCTCAACAGCTTGAACACAGTTTGTGGGAAAAGGAATCCTATGCTGACTATATTATCGGTAATGCATGCATACAGCAAGGTAAGTCCCCCTACATACCCTACATACTTCAGTTTGTCACACAGATGCCAATACACTACAAAACCTAATATGTGAAACTGTATGTATTGGACAAACTTCCTGAAGATAATAGAGGCCTTTAACAATGTGAACTAAAGTGGATATCTCATTCCATTCAGTGGAAGCTTTTCTATTTTTCTGCTCCAAAAATCACCTTAAAATTCTTCTGCAATAGATATGGAATAAATTAAAAAAAAAAAAAAAAAAAAAAAAAAGGAACAGCACCTGTAGAAAAAACTTTAATTCTGTTCTTATTACGGCACCTAAGAAGGTAAGCTTACACAGAAATCATAAAATTTACCCATAGACTAATTCTCCATACTAGTGAAAGTCACAGCTACGTTTTATCTCCTCCTCCCTCCTCAGTGACCTAATGCAAAATTACATGTCCTAATTCCACATTTTTTCCAGCAAAACTCTACTAGGCCAGACACAGTATTTTGCTGAATCATTAAACTAACTAGAATCCCTAGAGATAAAGTACCTTGTGAAATCCTGTCCATGAATAAAATTTACCACTGAAACTACTCCTTCAGTGAATAGTCAGCTGCTATGTTCTTATCAAGATGGACTGATTATAAATAGCTAACAGAAAATTAAAGTGATAAAGCAACTGATTGATAGGCATGCCTAAGATTAGCAATTCACAAGAAGAAATGGTCTTACCATTCAGGAAAAGAGGACTACAAGTCTAAGTGACTCAGTGGAAGTCCTAGTAGGAAGAGGGCTTCACCAGTATTAGGTAAGGCCTGATTTCTTGCCCCTAAGTCACATGTGGTTAATTTTCTAAGACCACAATATCATTTTCCACGAGAGTTGCTAAGCCTATAGATTAAGGCCATGAACAACAACACAATGTAGCTTGCTTCACGGGTTAGTTGAACTGGCTTAGCAAAGCCTTCATTCAGTCCCCAGTCTAACAGTACCAGCCATCCACTTATCTTTATGAAGCTCTTGCAAATAAACCAGACATAGTACAACTGAGACACTACTCTTACAGACTGAGCAGTACCTTCCTTTCATTAAGCTGCTGGTTTAACAAATGAGGGTTCAATTTCAGTCAGGCATTGGACTTTGAGGAATACATCTTGGTTTGGTTTTTTTTTTTTGTTTTTGTTTTTTTTTGTTTTTTTGTTTTTTTTTAAGAAAAGTATGTAATGATATATCTGCTATCAAGTGCTTTTATTTCAGGTATCTTTTCACCATCCTCTTCTATTTTAAACAAGAGTCTTTACATGCAAGATCAAAACTTTTGAGTTGTATACTGTAGAAACTCAAAGCAGATACCAAGTCTGCCTTTTAAAGCAGAAAGAGAGAGGAAAAAGAGGAGTTATGATTATCAGTGAATGGTAGATATATTGTTTCCTCATAAGGATAAACTTTTGTGAGCCTCATTCCAAATTCTAGGCCTACATAACAAATCAGCAAGAGGGACCCTCAAGAAGAACTTCGAAAGACAGTTTTACATAGAAAATACCTTTCTAAGACAACAGTAAGTATTATATAGTTTTATACTGAGGAATTTATTTTTACCTTTATGCACCTGAAATATAGTACTTACCTTTGCTAATAATTCCCTGTTTATCGTAAAGTTCACTGTTCCTGGACCAGCACTGATTTCACTCACTACAGCATCACATTTTAGCTAAAAGAACAAAACAAAACAGAAACTGTACATGAAAACAGGTAAATTGGAAAACTGTAATTCAATCCACTACAAATATTAATTTAATCCACTGTAAACGCTAAACGTTATTTATTGGTTTGAAGCAATCACAAATGGATCATTTAATCAATCCTGTTGGAAAAGTGATGATCTTATTATTTCCAATCCATGCTTAATAGCTCTGAATGTAACTCAGCCTGAAATGTCACACACAGGTTTTACTTCAGTCCCTGCATGTGTACAGTCTGTGTTTTATTTTGACTGGGAGCAGTAGTTGATCTCCTTGTACACACAAAAGCTGAGATACATTTGACAGTTTACACAGTACCTGACAGCACTTAAAAAAAAAAAATTCAAGATCAATGTCTTAAAGAAAGCCTGAGACAGAAGTTTTAGACTGCTGTTTCTTGAAGTTTCTGACTTTAATGACAATGTTCTGCAGTATCCAGTGATACAAAATAAAGATGTTAAAAGCCAATTTATTAAAAAATTCATTTACAATTTCCATAAGGCACATGTTTTGAAATTTCTGAACCCATAAGGAATATTTGGGCACCCAACTCCTAATGCCAACCTCCTCTTTACACAAATTTTGGTCTCTTCACCAGCTGAGAGTTTTGGATCTCAACCTGTCAGGTTTGAGAGTTTCTTATTAAACTAGCTGTCTTTCATAGCCAAGAAATCATCTTAAAAAAAAAAAAAAAAAAGAGGGATGGAAAGCCTATAAAACATGACACA
Source organism: Oceanodroma leucorhoa (assembly GCA_030449065.1). Taxonomy (NCBI): domain Eukaryota; kingdom Metazoa; phylum Chordata; class Aves; order Procellariiformes; genus Oceanodroma; species Oceanodroma leucorhoa. Next base: position 9,708,503 of record JASVER010000001.1, read on the forward strand.
ATCACTTCATCACTTGGTTAGTATCTTTGAGAGAGGCAAGCTATACATTCCTACCGAAGCTCATCAGCATGAAGCCATGCTAGGTCTCCAGCTTAGACACTAACTTAACCATGAGATGAAATCATGGTTAGCCTTGAAGTTCTTTAACCTTCACAAGCTCCAATAACAACAAATTCCAATGTTTATTCACAAGCTACATGAAAAAGCATTTCTTGTATTGACCCTGAATTTCCCACTTTTTCATTTTACGAAAGGTCCTTTTTACTTATGGGGCAGAGAGAAAACAGAAATTCCCACTGGACTTTCTCCATACCATTTGTTCTGCTAAACATTTTCTACATAATCTCAGTGGTTTTTATCTCTCTTCAGCATGAGTGCTCATCTGGCCTCTCCATTACTTTAGCAACCTCTCCTCCAAGTGCCCTGTGGTTCTTCAGTAAGCACATCTCCCCATGCCTAAGGCTTGGACCAGAGTGCCACTATGCTGTACAGGGGCATAAAAACCCCACAACACAATGTCCCCTCCACAAGGAACTAACAGTCCAAAGATGAAACAAGAACCAACCAGCCAGATGAAATCAAAACCCCATGGAAACATGACAATTCTGACCTTTCTGACAGACAATTCTCATCACACCAGGGCACATTATGTTTCATTTAGTATCACATTGCCTTATTATTTAGGCTGTTTTAGTCAAAAAGAAAAATTTCCATCTCTTCTGCCTAACCTAAATATCTGTATTTCCAGAATTGTGACCTATTGCCTCAGAAGTGACTAAGAACATACTGTTGAACCTTGAGGCACTCCATCAACTGTTTACCATGACAAAACCTGATAACTTCCTACATTTTTCTGTCTCTCTGCTAGTTTTTGATGTGGTCATATTTTGCTAATTTCTACACTGCTTACCTTCTTTGTGGATGACGTGACCAATCGAAACAAATTATACTAAATGCATCTACTTTATCTACTACCCAACAAAAACCATTCCTAAGAGATTACTGGAATTTTTTTTCCTTTGTCTAACCAGCATGGTCTATTCAGTTTTGGGGCTTATGGTCTGTTGTTCTTTACTGTTATGACTGTTCCTCCATGTAAAGATGTAGGGCTAAGTGTCCCAGGTTTATTTAATGAGCCACAAACAATAGAGAGACAATTTGCAACTTTCTAAACACTCGGAACAGCAGCTGTTTTTAAAGTGACTAGTAGACACAAGGAAAAAATTGTTACCATGATGTTACAGTCATTGGAACAGATTGCCCAGGGAGGCTGTCAAATCCTTGGAGGCTTTCAAAACCTGATAGGATTTGAAAAGCCCTCAGCAACCTTATCCAAAAACCCTCAAAAAACTGCACTGAGGAGGAGATGAGAACAGGTAACTTCCTGAGGTCCTTTCCAACTTTAATTATTTTATGGTTCTAGATCATCTTTAAGTTGTTTCAGAACTTTTGGTTGTACACCTGTGCACCATCAGCTCTTCTTTCACCTGAGTCAGAACATTCATCTGTTACAAGAATGGATCCAAGGTATGGATCTCTTCCAACATCTCAGCAGTGAAGAATGACATGGAGAAATAGTTTAGCTTCTCAATAGTACTACAACTGTTTTTATTTGTCCTTTTTAACTCCTGATCACATAGCAACCCAACTAATTCCTTCTCAAGCTTGCTCTTTCTGATGCAGATGAAGAATCGTTTGCACCTTCATTATTCGACCTAGCTCCTCTTTGCAAGTAACTGCCACAATTTCCTAGTTTATACTCCTCTGCATTGGCATCAGCAACATATTTTTAGATTGTAAATGTTTTTTTTCAGCTCAAATGATCCCTCAAACCTCAGCATCACCTTTCTGATCCCACTTTTGTTCAACTTTATGCATGCCAACTTCTCCAAATTTTTATTTCCTTCCCTTCCTTCAAGATTTGTGTCACTTCTGTAGACCTTGTTTTGCATGCTGCTTCTTTTTTATGCTATAGTTAGTCTTAACACCTCAGCTACTGCCATTTCCCAGACTAGCACACCTGAAAAAATTGCTGTTCTACGAAACCTCAATTTCAAGCAGTCAGGGATTTGAAAGTCTGGCCTGTTTGTCCCACAGGCTAAATTTATCCATTGCCACTCTAGTGCTGGAGTTTGTAGTCTTCGGTTTTCCAAGCCACTGCATACTCAATTTCTTCCTCAAGTTTTGGGCAACAGTACAGACCATGGCTTACCCTTTAGACACCCTCCTAACTTCACAAATATTATTTACTCTCCAACTATTTGAAAACAATAATTTCACGAGAACCTTAAGTAAGGAACCTTCAATTACCTTGAAGATTCTGTGTACTAGGTGCAGTCATTAAACTACTCTTACCCAAACAGATGCTTGGACAAACAATACTATTTATCTTATGATACCTGTTACACCTCTAGTCTGTAAGTTTGTTATTGCATAAATATATGATTAATGCATTAGCATACCCTTTCAGCTAGCTTCTGAGCTTCAAGATTAAGGTCTTGTGCTAAGCAATCACTATAACGGTCCTCTGTTACAGAAGCAATGGAAAGCTGGAAATCAGCAACATGCCTGAAAAAAAGAACATATGAAAAACAGGAAAAAAAACCCTGTTGAGATGATGGGTAGATTTGGCAGATCCAAGCTGACTGACAAGTCTAATTGCCAAGCGTAACCCAGTCACAGATACCTGAATGTTCACTATGTTTAGAAAGCTGCAATAGAAGGCCAAATATTACCTTTGCTCTAATACAATCAGAAAGTAGATACAGTGAGAACACCTTTCCAGAATAAACAAAAACTATGCTCATGAATAAATGTGATTTACTTGCAAACATCATTACAACTCTTGAGCAGGACACTGAAAAAAAAATCCATTACAAGTTCACATTGGTTCTAAGCAGTTTCACATTCAGATCATTAATGCTGAAACATCTGCCATTCAACCACTGCCTGTAATTTGTACAGCTTTTTAAGCAATTATATTTGTTTTCAGCTTGCTTGAAAAAACAGCGATTTAATTAGATTTAGGTATCTTCTTATAATTGCATTGGTATATTAGCTTAGATTTGTTTTTTCTGTATTTCTTTTTCCCTAAAGTCCTGTTAAGCTCTTGCAATAATAAGGACAACAGAAAATAATAAAACATGACATAACATTGTAAGATAAAATATAAACACTACCGTTTTTTGGAGACAGGAACTGCAGATATGGACTTTATTAAGTTTTCTGGTGGCAGATCCAAAACCTTTGAAAGCTAAATTTGAAATAAAGAACAAAGCGGCGTAAGCAAAAAAGATCCAGGAAAAGTACCACTCCCTGTTTAAACACCCGCGGGGGATGCAAATTTATACTTGAAAGCAAATTTCAACCCAGATAAAAAAAGCAAACACTTATTAACTATTACAAGCAATACAATAAAGCACGCAATGCAAACCCAGGAAACGTTAAAGGCGCGGGGCAGGCGGTGTGGGGGGCTGTAAAGGCCCCGCGCTCCTCTCAGACCCCCCGACAACGGCCGGGCGGGGGAGGGGCACCCCTCACCTGCCGCCCGCGCGCAGGGGAGGGCGCGGGCCGGCGGGAGATGCTCCAGCGCGCGTCCCCCCCTGCCCCGCCCCACGCGCCCAGCCGCCAGAGATGGGCGGGGCAGGGAAGCCCGCGCAGAGCAACGGGTCGGACGCACTGTAAGACGCTCGGAGAGGGGAGCGGGGGTCTGGGTGAGGGCGCAAATGGGAATCATAGAATCATAGAATCATTAAGGTTGGAAAAGACCTTTAAGATCATCGAGTCAAACCATCAAACCAGTACCCATGCCCACTAAACCATGTCCCGAAGCGCCACATCCACACGTTTTTTGAACACCTCCAGGGAYGGTGACTCCACCACTTCCCTGGGCAGCCTGTTCCAATGCCTGACTACCCTTTCAGTGAAGAAATTTTTCCTAATATCCAATCTAAACCTCCCCTGGCGCAACTTGAGGCCATTTCCTCTCGTCCTATCACTTGTTACTTGGGAGAAGAGACCAACACCCGCCTCTCTACAGCCTCCTTTCAGGTAGTTGTAGAGAGCGATAAGGTCTCCTCTCAGCCTCCTCTTCTCCAGGCTAAGCAACCCCAGCTCCCTCAGCCGCTCCTCATAAGACTTGTGCTCCAGACCCTTCACCAGCCTCGTCGCCCTTCTCTGGACACGCTCCAGCACCTCAATGTCCTTCTTGTAGTGAGGGGAGGGGAAGTCTCGGTTATGGCGCGCTCCTCCTCCGGGCAAGTTGCGGGAGGGAGCGGCCTACCTGGGAAGCGATGCTCCTCCGAAAGGAACAGGCTGCCATGACTGCGCTGCCAGGCGGAAGGTCACATCCGCCCCTTCCCCCCCACCTCTCCTTTCCGCCCGCCCAGGGGCGGGCTGGGTCGTACCATTCTCAGGAGAGGGGTGGGTAGGGGAGGAAGAGCCCATTGGTCCCCCTTTGCGCGGAGGAGGTGCGCAGAGGCAGAGGGCTGTCCCATTGTGCAGGGGAGGGGGGAAAGCGGCGAAGGCAGCGCGTCCGGAGCGAGCCTTTCACGGACAAGCAGGGAACCGGGCGGTGTTACCGGAGTGCGCGTGCGCCGCGGGCCGGCGCCGGCCTGCGCGGCTCCTCCCCCTGCGGCTCCATTGGCGGCGGGCGGCGTGTCCGGTACCCCACGGGCCTGGGGCGCGAGAGGGGCGACATGAGCACGTGCTCCGTCTCCAAGGTGAGGGGGGGCTGCCCCCCAACCGCCGCTCCGGGGCGGGGGGGGCGGCCGACGGGTTTTGCTCCCGCCCTGCCGAGGCGTGYGGGGCGGCTCGGGGCCTCGTACCGCGGCGGGCTGGTGGCCGGGCGGGCGGTGCCGGCGTGCCCGAAGCGCTGGCTGCTCCCCCGCCTCGGCGGGACGGGGGCTTCGTGCGAGCTGAGCGGCCCCCCCTCGGAGCGGGCGCTGCCAGGCCGCGTGAGGAGAAGAGCGCGGCKGTGCGGGTGCTGAAGGGACTGCCCCGCAGAATTGCCCTGTCTGCCTGTCGCGTCCTGCGCCTGCTCCTCTTCCTATCTGCATCCGCTGCCGTTCCCCTCATCCCCTGTGCCCAGGCTCCCAGTTGCCCTGTTCCGCTGGCTGTTCCCTTCCCTTGCTGTGTCAGGTCTTGGTGGCTCTTCATCCGTGCCCTGAGGCCCACTCGGTCCCGCTTTACCCAAGGCACTTTTTCTCCTCACAACAGTCAGCCTTCCTGCCTTGCTCCTCTGTCCTGTTGGCACACGAAAAGCACTCTTACTTGAAGTAAACCTCACCTAGAACTGAGCAGTAGTGTTGTGGCTGTAGGTTTTGTCACTTCCAGCTAAAGTCTGTTGGCACCACTTGCTGCCATTTTGAAACGTTCATTGCATCTTCCCCCAAAACTAATTTATTGGAGAAATAAAAGTAAAATGCTGTCACTCGCACATAATGTTAAATATTTATTATTGCCTTGATATTTCTGAGCTGACAGCTYGTATCTGGCCTGTAGTCAGGGTTGGCAGTAGGGCCAGTGCATTCAGCAGAGTGTTAATATGCAGCAAGACTTAAAATGTTGTATTGGAACATTTAACTTCTGTCCTGTCTTGCTTGATCATATAGTGAACAACAGCAGTGGTTCACAGCAGTGAAAACACAGTATGCATTTTATCATCACAAGACTCCTGTCCCTTATATTGTTTTTCACGGAATTGTAATGTGCAGCAGGATCCTTCGGTGTGGAAGTCGCGGTGCAGGTTATTACTTTCAGGGGTAAAGGGAAGTACTTCCAAACAAAGTTAAAAATCCAAACCAAGTGCATTTCCCTTTCAAAAATGGCTGTTGCCTTTAAGTAGTTAGGTAGTGAAAGGTGTGTCCCCCCTTGCCTCCCGTGACTTATATGTAATACTTTTTTGCCATTTTATATTCTGGTCTTTGCAACATTCAGTGGTGTAGGGAAATCCAATGCTTGTAAAGCATTAAATATTATTTATGTTTCATTTGACTTAAACATACATGGTTTCTTCTTTTACATATGTGATTTATAGTTATTTTGGCCGATTCCAGTAGTGCTCTTGTGAATTACTGATCTGACATGTTGTGCATACTGCAGCATAAATAAGGGTATAACATAGCTTTTTGTAATGGAATTGTTCCAGAGTGTTTAGGATCTGTAGAATAACTGCAACTTTTGTCCAGCCGGTTTTAGATGGTTGCTAACATACGTGGTAAAATGCAAAGTATCTGAAGGCATCTCCAGTTCATAAGGCTGTTTTTCAGAGAAGGCTGATATTGTTATCAGTGTTTTACTGCAGTTTCTTATTTGTATCAGAAAGGAAACAACAACATGTCCAAGGTCACCCAACAGACTAGTGCCTGTGATCAGAATTGAACATACCTATGGAGTTTTATTTTCACTAGATCATTCTTATGCTAGTGGCTGAACTATTCTAGGTTGAGTTCAGTAATCTTTGCTTATTTAAGCATCTCCGTTGAGAAATACAGATTGAATCAGTCTGTTTATCTATCTTGAACACTTGTGTGTTTCCTTCCCCCTTGCTGTAGCACAAGAACCTCACAATGAGAGTTGGGGAATGCATGAGATTTCTGATATATAGGAAATTATTATAACTCTTCAAAAGAGATGAGTTTTTACTTGAGAGAATGAGGGAAGAAATTTCAGATTTTCTAGAGGAAAAAGAAAAAAAAATCTTCCAGAATTCAAAGCTTAATACTTGTGTTTTATTTCCTACTCCTTTGTGATGAAACTGATTTAACTGGGAGATTACTTCTGTCTGGAGGACTTCCTTGGAGCCAGGGTTTTTATTTATGTGAACCTTTTCCACACCATTTGTTGTTCTGCTTCTAACCATCTTTACTTTTTCGAGTTGGGATGCGCTTGTCCTCTCTAGCTAGGGCGTGTCATTGGCTTTTGTAAGTGACTTAATACTCATTGCATTACTCTGGGTCACCTTTTCTATGCATCCCAGCCTCTTGCTTTTTTTTCTTTTGTTTTGTTTTTAACTGAAATTGTACTGAGAAAACTCCACTGATGTGTCCTCAGGGAATCAGTTCCGCTTAATTCTAAACCTGTTGGAGGTTATGAGAAGTTTAAAGAATCTGCTGCTGTTCTAGTTGATGGTTGAATTGAAGAACATAATGGTAAGGTGAAAAAGGTCCTCCCAAATATGCTGGGATACCACTTCCACTAGTTTTCCAGCTTGAAACAGGAATATAAAGGGACAACATGCAAATTGATATCCTTAAGATGCTGGCAATTCAGTTCAAATTGTTGGTTTAATGCAGCACTGAAATTAAAGGAGAATAAAGTGGCCTCAGGAGCCAGTCAGTTTGATACTCATGTTGAAGTTTCTATTTTTTTGCTATTCTCTAGGGCTGCTTTGTTTTTAAACCAAGTCCCAAGAAGAGAAGGGTGTCTCAGAAAACAGGTTAGTGCAGTTTGATGTATGTTGCTGTGCTTGGGTTAATCCTGGAAGGTTCACCACATCTGATTGAATTTTGTCATAGCTGTGTGAGGATTTCTGTTGTTCCTTGATGTTGATATTGCTGAAAACTCTTTTCTTCAGAGGAACCCCAGGAAATTGTTGGCTAGTGTAAATGTTTCTTTCATCTCCAGCAATCAAGATCATATAGCTATCTTTGTCTTTGCAAATTTTTTTTACAGGAGAACTCCTTTCCATGCTACCATAAATTGTTTACTGACTGACAAACTATTTATCTGAAGAGTCTGAATGAGCCACTTTTAAGCTATGGGAGTCAGAAATGATATCCCATTCATAAGTCTCATCATATTCTCGATAGTTTGCCTAAGTTTCTTGAGGAAAAGAAGAAAGAAAAGCCATTTGTGAAGATTCCATGAYTTCTGTCCACTAGTGTTTGTTATATATGCGTGTTTTCTTTTCTTCAGCCTATATGCTGTGTATACAGGTCTCTTGTCATTGGTGTGACAATTTGTATTAAAAAAGTGGACGGGAAAGAATAAGGCCAGATTTTTGTGGAAAACACCACAGGCTCATTCATTCCCAGAGGGACTTACTCTAACACCTGCTTTAAAATTAATCCCAAATTATTTTTTCCATGAGAGTTGGCACATCTGTAGCTCAGGGAATGAGAGGCAGCGAAATAGAATCTAGTCTGTCATTCCAAGTCATTGCAAGATAAAAAAGCCAACGAGCAAGACCTATGCACTTAAACCACATTGAAATTTTACCCCTTACTGAATGTATGTTTTTGTTTTTTGCAAGACTAGTAATGCTTGGATAAATCCTATTAAACATGCTGTTCTAGTTAGCAAATGCTTTGAGACAGAAAAATAAATTTGACTGAACCTCTGCCTAAAAGAGAGGCAGAGGTGAACTAGTTTGGCTGCTCACAGCAGTTGGTTAGAATGGTGTTCTAAATAAACAGTACTTTGATGTGCATCTGTCTAGTTTGGAAGCCCAAACCTCTCAAGTGTGAAGTTTCAGTTGTGAAATTTCACAACATGGATAGTTGATAATACTGTTGCACCCTGCAAAAGGCCTTCTGTGCACGTTTGCACCTATAGTTTAAGTTTTGGTAGTATAAAAAGAATATTGTGCCTTGGTATATTACCACTAATGTGGTGGCTAGATTTTCTTTAACTAAAAGCCTAAGACCTGTGTAATCAGAGTGGGTTATGTATTTTAAGTGATTTTTCTTAGGGATACAAATGAGGTGTTAGTTTAGGGGAAATGATGAAAATGGAGGGTGAGAAATGCCTCTTGTTCGTCATTTACAGAGCTGTTTTGGGTGTTTTTAATGCTTTGGGAGATTGAATGTGCTCATCAACTCATTCTTTTCTTGAGATCATACCACTGCTGATGCTCCATTGAATGGCCACCAAATGGACATTAATGGCTAGCAAATTAAATTTTTTATACCCATGCGTTTAGAAAAAAATCAATTGTTATGTTTAATGTCGCCTTGTAGCAACAGTTAACAGACTGTTTACTTAACCTTCAGTCTTTGTGTTCTTCCAGGTGGTGTTAGTGAAGCATTAAAGCTATACCAGGCCTGCTAAATGTATGCTGGGAGTAGAAGGATGATTCCAAGCCTGTGCTTTTTTTTTTTTCAAGGGAGAGATAGACTGTATGAACGTGGGAGGAAAAACAATGAGAAAAATCTCACTCACTTATACTAGTTTCTGTTCAGTCTCCCATTTTACTCCCAGCTCTGTCTTTCTTAGTTGGAAGCTGGTGGAGTTTCTGTACTCACATCTGTGAGGCAGAGCAGCACCTGGGAAGCCAGATGTATTCAGAAAATGTGCCAAGGCACTATTTTACCAAAAAGGATCTGATTCTCCTTTTCTTTTTCATAAAGAGCATGTATAGAAGTGAGAGGCAATTTAGAGGTGARCCAGAAATGTAAGCCTGGTTGCACTTAAAAGTTTTGCTGACATAGTTGTGTCAGTTAAATGTATTAAAAAAAAAAATAATAAATCTGTATTTCATGTAACCTGACAGTCCTTTCCCAGTATACCTCATTATTTTCAGGAAATTGGTGTTAGCTGTATCTTCCCTGGGGAACAGAAAGGATTTTCATTTTCATTCTTGCAAGCCTTTATGGTTCATGTCTGACTGTAATAGTGAAGGAGGATTGAATATTTAATAGGTGAAAGAGACCCACAAAACTTGGGTCTGAAGCAAGGGAAAGATTTTTTTAAAATTTTATTTTAATGATAAAGGCTGTTTGCTCTGATTTAGCCTTTAGCTCATCTGGGACTTGAGATGGAAGCCAGTTCTTTACCTTTTGCCTGCATACTTGGATAGTAGATTCTGCTTGTTCCCTTGCTTATTCTACCAGATACCAGCAGTTAATTAATTCGTTAAGAGAAAAGTAATCTCCCTCAGATATATACATATATTAAGATGTTCTTGTTTCAGTCGGGTGCTTCGTTTTCTTCTCAACAAAAAATGTTTTGTTTTAATAATCTTATTTGTGCTTGCCTTTGCTTTCTGTCTTTCTAGGTAATGATTTCCAAGAAAGAAACAATGATTCAGAGGATACTGAGTTGCGGTTTGTTACTTGTCAGTCTTTATGGAATCAGATCAAATCGGAAACAGAGGTGAGTCTTGCACCTAATACTAAAGCAGGTTTCGTATTTATAACGATGCTGCTTTCTTCTTTGTTTCTGGAGATCTTTTTTACATGCTTAAAAGGGCAATTAGTTAAAGCAATAAAAGGGCCAGAAATATTGTCTGAGACTGAAAACCCTGTCCAGAATATAAAATAGTAATAATAAATCCATCATTTACACATTACTTCTAACTACGCAACTACATGATTTTGATGCTTCAAGCTGCTGCTTCTAAGCTTCTCTTCTTACTGATTGTCCTTTTTATTAATTCCTGGCATACTGCTGTTTTCTACCTTCAGTTCAGTTACATGCTTGCCAGCCCTCTGAGGATTTTAGGCTGCTCTTGATCTCAGTGTTACAGAGTTCATAGCAACCCAGGATTCACAGTGGATTTATGTGAATACAACTGCATGGATGTCAAATACTGAATGACACAGCTGCAAGTATAGTCTATTGAATTAGGACGGACAGTGTCAATGGGGTTGTCTGGTGGGGATGGGAGTTAATTTCGTACCGAACTGAGGCCTCCTAATTGTTGTGTGTTAGATGGCGTGCTGTTGGTGTGTCCCTATAGCCAGCTGGCTTGTATTATAGTATGAATAATTGCTTCCGTACAGCAAGGATTTCCTCTTCTATTCAGTGTCAAGGACTCTGGGCAAGTATTCTGTATTCCTCTGCCTGCTGCTGGGCTCTAGACGTTACGAGAATTTTTTTTCCAAAGTTTGTTTTGGGATGTACAGTAGAAGCCAGCTGGATGTAGCTTACAATCTAGACCCTTGGGCTGAACTCATAAATTCCTCTAATTCTGTTGCTACTATTCCATGATCCAGCTCACTTTGACTAGTCGGCACCCTTTTCACACCATAACTAGCCATGCTGGGCAAAGCAGTGCACTACATCGCAGTGCTGATTATAGAGAACACACAGAAGTTTGTGGAGGTATATTTGGTATCTTCCTGCTGACTGCTTCAGCTTGACGGGTTAGCTGCCAGCATTGACAGTAATGTTGGCAGCTGCACCAGAAATTGCCTTGTCAGCTACACAGTGGACTACAGGGAAGATGATATTCTGTAGCTACTTCTGGAAGACCTTTTCTTGGTTTTTCTTTCTTTGCAGTGTTGTCAAGGCTTTTGAGACAATGCTTCTACATAGCCAACAGTRGCCGCAGGATTTTCAGGTTGAAGAATTTTCCTAGTGCTCTGCAAGGATTTCTTCCAGAGCAGCAGGCACAGCCCGTCATAGCGAAAGCCTCCCTTAACCGCTCAGAAGCACAGAGCCATTGCCATCTGTAAAATCATCATTCTTTCCTGTTCTAAATCTCCTACCCTTGTTTTCTTTGAGGCTGCTAGGAGTTTGCCAAATACTTTCTTCTGTTCTTCCTCCTTCGGATGGAAGACAGTTCATGTGACATTGACAAATTGATAGGGGCCTTGCCTTAGAGTTTGATTTACTCAGGGGCAGATTACCTGCAGTTACTTTTGCTGCTACACATAGAGTTTTCTTTATCCAGCTTCTGGGGTATCTCTGATACTTTTTCTGCTGAGGTTTGAATTACCATCCTTTTATCCCACTGTTGGCAAACTTGGAGGTGATATTGTTCTTACATATAAAACTGTGTGATAATTCAGGTTGGAAGGGACCTTAGAAAGCCTCTAGCCCGAACTCCTGCTCAAAGTGGCATCATCTATGAGGTCAGACCAGGTAGGTGTGGGCTTTATTCAGTCAGGGTTTTATTTCTTATATACTTTCAAACCCTGGTGTAGTAAACTTGATCCATGGCAGAATACCTGGGAAGTGGCTTGCTGGTTTGGACTTTTATTCTAGGAGTTCTGGTAGTGTACTAAGGGAGCCTAGCAGGATGTTCTCCAAAGTTTTTGCCAGGGTACTGCTATGTGATGATTTGTTGGCAGGCCATGTGCTTGTGCTGGTGTTTTCCCAGTTCTCTGGTATCTACTTGAGGTGTTGAAGAGTGAAGAGGATTTCACCTCCAAGTACTTTGTTGCGGAGCACTCTTAGCCTTTGTATGTCCATCATAAACTGTGCTGCGATTGTGGCAACACCATCTGTTGTCTGGTGATGACATCCTTTCAGGCTTTTCACAACATGAAAAGCTGGCAAAAGTACTGCAGGAACTGTCCTTCATTTTTGGAAGATGAATTTTGGACCTTTTTGTTTCAGTGTTGCAAGGTATCCCAGTTTTGACCCCTGCTGTCAGCAGTGGCCTTGCAAATGTTCTTATTACGATACATCTCATCAAGGGCTTTCAGAAACATTCCCTTCCTTTAAGGTGAGGAATTCCAGTTGCACCGCCAGGATCCAGGTTAGAAGCAAAATGCCTAAGTGCAGGGCTGTAATACGGTAATTTTAGTTCTAATGTGCAGATAATGGTTTTCAGACCACACAACAGATAATCATGACCAAACCTAGTGTAGCATCAGGGACTGAACTTCCAGTTCATATGACTTTTCCAGACTAAGCAGTGTCATGCAAGTAAATGAGTTGGTCACCTGAGATGCAGAGCAGCCTCATGTCCTTTCTGGAACACTACCAAAATAGTGCCAGTAACAAAGTTGTTTTGACAAGAAAGGACTGATGGATTTTTAAGAAAGCTAAGTAAATGCGTAGTGCTATGGCAGACTGAATTCAATCTTCACCAGTGTGCGTTAGAAGAGATAATATATACTGTAACCATGGAAGGTAAGGATTTAGGTTCTTGTTAGGGCAGCTTACATGAAAACATGTACAGTAATGATCAGAAGAAGCTCAAGGTCTGATGGATTCTGAAGCAGAAGCTTGGAGGATTGTTATGGGATGTACGGTAATACAGGAGCTGTTACGGTGCTGTTGTAAAGCTGATGGCGTAAACTCTTCTTTTTAAAATGCCATGTTACAGTTTCTTCTGAGTTGCCATAGAATTTATCAGATGAGAGCTCAGAGGTGCACAATCAACATCAGAAAAGCCAGAAGAATATTTTTTAATAAGTAGAGGGTGAAAGGAGTAAGATTACTTTGTGTACGGTTTTATTAATTGTTCAGGGGAGCAACAGGAACTTTTCTGTAAAATGGAAATGGAGCTTGGGTTTCTGAGSAGGCATCATGTGCAATCTCCTGGAGATGTGACCTTAACTTCTTTGATAGCTGCCACATCAATGCTGCTAGAGATGGCCTTGCTACTTCGTTTAAAATCAAGTTCACTGCTGTGTGTGTCACTTCTTGTTGCTAATAAATCTTGATGATGATTTTTTGGGGGGCAAGGGTTTAATCTTGTTTCTAACATCTGTGTTCTAGAGTATATATTGATATCCTGAACTTCAGAGTACAGGTTTTTTTGTCTGTTCTAGCAGAAGGCATATCTTGGATTAGAGACAGATTTCCAAAGGCACATACATAATAAAAGAAATACAAAATGCTGCCACTATAATTCTGCCTTTAAAAGTTTTATCTCCCCCTGCTTTCTCTCCTTTCCAAATATTCCTGCATATACATAGTCTTGTATGAAAATCATCCTGAAGGGCAAAAGACAGTGTAGCAAATGTGGCAGTCATGTGGTTTAGTATTTTTTCCTGTAAAACTTACTTAATGCTTTCCTTTATTATTATTTTTTTTTTCTTTCATCCTGAATTAGATTTGGAGGAGCTGAATGTTTGCTCTCATGGATTTCTCAGAAAAATGTTTACAAGTGTTTTGTAAGCCAAGAGAAAATAAAAGGAATCTTCATGAACATTCTTCCAGAAACTAATTATATTGTTCTATTTCTCCTATGTCACACTTTGTCAGTATGTTTTTTTATTTTCTTCTTCTTTAAAGCCTGTGGTGTGACAACAAGGTTAAGCTCATTTGCTTTCCAAGTTATTGTTGAGGCATTTGACCGGAAGTTCCAAGATGGGACATGTCTGTGTTTGCCACACAGTGAATAAACTAGCATGTTTATAGTTCACAGGAAAACTTAGTGTTACTTAAGATTTTACCCTGGAGTTTTAAGGATTAAAAATTATGCAGAAAAGGGGTAGGAAAAGAAAGATATTCTGGTGCTTTCACATTTTTATAAATAAAATCTCTCTCTGTTTGTTTACAGCAAATACAGGAAGACTTGAATAAGCAGTTATTTGATAACCTAATAAGTTTTTTGAGGCGGTCTCATTCTGAGTTCCAAGAGAAGACAACAGAATGGACTTGTCGGATGAAGTCCAGAGAAATCCCTACTGCAGCTCTTGTCTTAGGTAATTTTTTAAAGATATGTTTTGTTATGTACATCTACACAGAGATCAAAGAAAAATATAGCGCTGACTTCCCACAATTACTGTTAGCAATATCAGCTTCAGAAATGTTAACAGAAGAGATTGGGCTGGGATAAGGAAGCAGGATAAGACCTCCTTCCCCTTTGTCTGCATGCATAATAGTGCAGTAAGGTAACACCTTCCCTAAAGGTCTGTCTTAGGCAACTGGTAGTGATTTGGGTTTTTCTTCCTGATGCACTGGAGATGCTTTGATTCTGTCCCTGTTTCTACCACCAACATGCTTGGTGGTTTCTATGCCTAACTATGGAATTACACAGCTTCTGTATTTCTGATATATGTTCTTGCAGTGCATCTTTATATGTAGGAAAGCAGTGTTGTTATCTTGGAAAAGGAGCAGAGGGTGAAGAAATAGCTGAAGATCTTATTATTCAAGTTAGTGAAGTTCTGAAGTCTTTTTTTTTTTTTTTTTTTTTTTTTTTTTTTTTTTNCTTTCTTCTTTTTTCCCCCTCCTTTCTTTCAAAGGGTTGTACCTGTAATCCTAAACTTGGTTCAAGGCAACCTGATTGCATTTTCAGTGGATCATTTTAGGGAACCTGAAATCAGGCCTGTGCTTCAAATTTACCATGTGAGCACTAACAAAGCCTGGAAGGTAGTCTACTTTTGTAGGTAGTAGGAAGTGATAAGTTCCTGCTCTGAATATTTCTGTGGGAGAAGCTGTCAATTGCTTTCTGGAGGGGCTTGTTCTTTTTTTGGTTGACTAAGGATGTTAACAAAGTAACTCAGTAAATACTGAGTAGTTCATAGTAAATTCAGACTGTAGCTCATATTAATTCGTAGTAATTTTCCTCATTACATAGCCATGTGAGATCTCAGGTGTATGCACTGCTGCTTTTCTAGAGAAGGTGAATTTCATCTTCTTGTCTGCAGGCCTTAGATGACTATGGATGGCTTCTGAGGGTATGAGGAGCAGGGAAGTTAGAAAACCAATCCTACTCCTTGCAGGTTTGCACCCTTGAGAAATCTTTCTTTAAAAAACCCTCAAACTATATCAGGGGTCTTTGCAGTGATTCCCTGTTCCTTTTAATCAACTAGTATTATCATGTATGTCTATTCTTGTGCTAGTTTTTCATCTTTCCTCATAGATGATGGAAATGGCTTTTCATTCTTTTCTTGAATATTTGAGGTATCTTCTCGTTTTTGTCTGCTGTTCAGTTTATTATTCGATCATTCTGGTCACAAATCACAGGAAAAATGCCCTTAAAAATTTGTCTGTCTTCTAGGTGTAAATGTTCCAGATCATGACTTGACTTTTAGAAGTGTCTCAGAAGTCCTTCAGAATAACATTACTCCTTATATAGCCTTGCTGGAAGCCAAAGATTGCCCAGGTAAATACTGCAATAGCTTTGCTTCTTCATCTGAATAAGCTGTCAATTAACTAGAAATTCTAGCTTATGCCCCCAAATATAAGAATAGTGGGATGGAGGGGTCTTGAAGACTTTCTAAAAATTTGCTCAATCCCATGTTAACATAGCAGTAATGCCTACTGTATTTTAAGAGGTATCCAGTTCTGTTTAAAACAATGAAGATTGAAATACTATTTAGTTGTAGCATAAATGTCAAGAGCATGCTGCTTAGTGTACTGCATGTTGATATTGTAGGTTGGCTTTCCTCTTGTTTAATTGGACAGTGTATGTATGCATTCCACTTTTTAAATGCTTACAGTCACGTTATTGCAGTGAGGGAATGGGGAATAAAATTTTGTCGCACTCTCCTTGCTCCTTTTTTTTTTATTTTTTAAGTAAAAAGATTAAAATCACTTATGGTGGCGTCCCCAGATCTATGGATTGGCTGCCTTACTTATTTTTAGGTCACTATTATAGCATGTGGCTGGAGTTCAGGAAGGGTGTAGGGCCAACATCTTAACCTGAATTGTTGCTATCCAGGCAAATTAATAGGATAATTTTTATTGCATTAACAACATGCATATCATGTATACTTTCAAGCTTTCTGGAGCATGAGACGTGCATTCTGAAGAGGAGAATAATTAGAAAAGTGAAAAATAATAAGTGATGACTTGGGGTAATTTTTTAGAATGTGAGTTGGAGAACTGTTACTGAATAACCAAATGTCTTTACTGTGTGCCTAAAAATGTGTTGTGAAGGCATAAAAAATCTGATGCAGAAGCTGATGGGGCAGCTGACGAACTGCTATATAGAAGAGGACTCATTGGAAGATGAGGACTGTGCGCAGGTTTCCCAGAAAAGAATAAGTTGTTCAATGACTTCTCTTATCAACTGGTATGAGAGTGTAACAAAGGTATGATTATTTTTTTTTGTATCACCAGTTCATAAAAATACCTGACCTTTAGATGCTTTTAAAAAAGAAATTGAATAACTCAGATTTCTATGCTGTAGTGAAAAAATGCCAAAGGTTAGCTTTTCATTTAATACTAAGAAATAACTGAGATTGAGGTGATTTGAATATAAATCTGTAACATATTTAACAAATGTGGATTTAGTTTCTGATGAGGTATAAATGTCGGAATTCTGAAAAACAAGCAAAAAGTGCTATTTTATCATACGTTTAATTGGGAACTAGAAGCTTAAAATGCAGTATCAGCTTCATGCCAGATGCTTTCTCCCAGGAGTGCTGAGATGTTTTGTTTATTAAAACAAAACTTAAAGAAAGAACAGCCATCCAGGGGAAAGGCATCATATTAGTGCTAATGTACCATTGTCATCTGCAGCCCACACTACATTGACAAGCAGTGAGAAAATAACTTTCAAAATGTATCTTTGTATTTATAAAGCTAATGAAGTTTTAAGTTTTGTTTCTGTCGTGAATAAAAGTTAGAACTGATTTTATGATGACTTCATCAGAGCACTGTGTTAAATAAAAGTTTAATGAGTACATGCTCTTTTTATTACTGGGTAAAGATATAGGAAATGGGCAAAGTCCATATACACAACTCAAATCTTCTCCCTCAATCCTAACAGAATTTCACCAGTTCTGTCCCACAGAGCTATTCTTGTCTTTGTTGGAATGTGCATTTTTTAAATCTGTTTATTCTTTGTACTTCCTGCTGTGCCAAACAGAAGGAAGAAAAATTGCAATTCTAGATGCTAATAATAAATACAACTAGCAAAAAGTCAGTCATGTCACTTTCGAGCATTATAATATCGTAGACGTGATTCAATCTTTTTATTTTCCTGTTTTCTGTTTATTAATGCGTAACGAATGGCTTTAAAGAAAATAGATAAAACTCCAAGCAAAAAAAGAACTTCCTCTTCTAGACATTGGCAATCTCCTCCAGTTGTAGTTATATTCAAAGACATGGAAAGTTTCATCACAAAAGTACTTCAAGACTTCATAGTCATCAGCAGGTAACGTGACCTGAAGTTTAGTTTTTCCACTCCTTTACCCATTTTCTATTTCCAGCTGTTTTGAAGTGTAACAATGAGGCTGGTGGAGAGTTGGAATCAAGTTGATGCTGCTTCTTTGCAGCAGTGATTGAGCAAAAACCTATTTGCTAGGTTTTGGGCATAAATTATCCTAAAGTTAACTTGGGACTCTGCACCAGAGTACCTAAGGGCTGGGTTGAGATATATTGGGTGGCTGATTTAATTCTTTACATAAGAGGATTTATTGGTACTAGTTGTTACAGAATTTGTGATTGTGGAACTGATTTTTTAAGATGCCTAGATCTTTCTTCTGTAGACTCTTAAAATTGTTTTCAGAGTCTACTTTTTGTATGACTACTGATGCACCTGCTTAAAGGTCACTAGCTTACTAATAGGAGTATATAAAACTTACCCAGAGAATTTCTCAGTGTTGGCCAAGATCTGTAATGAGTAGCTGACTACTTCAGGTGCTCCTGTGCTTCTGTCCTTCCTTAACCTGTCTTCCTTAATTTCATCTCCGGCATGCTAACCAAAACCCCATGGTGTTCTACAAAAAGAGCATCTTACACTTAGTCCCCAAAGTAAAACTTTGAACGTAGGTTGAAATTACCGTTGCAGCAGAATTGGGGCTGCAGTTGTACAATTAATTCAGCTGCAGTGTGTACACCTGACATTACCTCTAAACAAGGCTAGGCAATTTCACTTGCTGAGAGACCTACAATACAAATATTTTTCTACTTCAGATCTGGCAGATGGGTTTTCTGGGGAACATTTCAAAAAGTAAAATCAGAAATGCACAATTATCTGGAAATGATTAGGGTGTACGGGAGGGGAAAATGAGGTTTTAATTGTTTTTTAAGTGTTGTGTTTTATTTTGCGTTTTGTGGCAAGGATAAATACCTAATTATGAGCACGTGGAATGTAGATGAAGTGCAGTTCAGGTCTGTCAGTCTGCTATTTGCAAATAAACTTTTTTTCATAGACTGTGTGTCTTTTCACAGAAAAGGTTTAAAGGATTCAAATGATCTTATAACTAAAGATTGTCTTGATTAAAGTAGAGTAGAAGATGGGTAAAATAGAAACTAGGCAGAGTTGCATAATACATTGAAAAAGATCTTTKGCTTAATTGTGGAGATTGGGTTTATTCTCTCCATTTCAGTCTTAAACATGTTTAATAATAAGGGTGAAGTGGGTAAATGCAAGAGGTTCTTCTGATTTATTCTTTTAGGTTATCAACAGTGGATGGTAATATATGAAGTTTATTGGGTTTATGTTTAAATCTTCAGCAATGACTTTTGAGGAGTTAGAGAAATGAAATAATTGTGGGATAACAATTAGAACACGAGGGTCAAAAAGTTGCTGTGGTGAAAACAGAGGAAAGGAATAAATTGTCAGTTTTAACCTAGAAGATATTTAAGATAGTAGAATTTGTATCTCCTTGAAACTAATAAAAAAATGGAAAATAATACTGAAAACACTGTATTTTCTATAATTTGTATGCTGTTCACAAGGAATACAGCATTCAGTCCTGGTTATCAGTTCTCAAAGCACATACTAAAAAATTATTCGAAGAGGAAGATTGAATCTGGAGAAGTTGGAATTCTTTTTTTTAAGTATAATGGGAACACAGAACATTAGAGGGGTTTCATATTTATTTTAAATTTATTAAATGGTGTAAAATCTGTAAGTTTTCTTGAGACGTTAGCTGTTTAATGTCTCTTCTTATTTTTTCTCTATTTCTTTGAAAAAAAATTCATATTATAAGATTCAGTTCTCTGAATGTAACTTCTTGGGAAGATAGGACCAGTACAATAACTGAAAAGATGCTTTTTATGCCACTTCCTAAAATTTGAATCCTAAAATATAATTTAATTTGCTTTTCTACTTTAGGGCTTTAAATAGCTTCTGTTCTTTTTCATTTTACTCCACATCAAAACTCCTTTGGTTTACTGGCAACAAATCTTTTAATTTACCCCTTTCTGCATCTAAACTCAGTGCTGTAGTAGGACTATAATGCATTTGTTTCATGATTTTCTATGATGTAACTATTATGTTTTTTTCTCCCTTCCCCCATGATCTAGTCAGCATATCCGCGAATTACCTCTAGTACTGATTTTTGGAATCGCTACATCTCCAATGATTATCCACAGCTTACTTCCTCACTCTGTTTCCTCTCTGCTGTGCATAGAGCTTTTCCAGTCCCTTTCCTGTAAGGAGCACCTGTCTACTGTAATTGACAAGGTAATTCCCTTTCTAAATAGGAGTGTGTGTGTATTCAAGCACAGTGTACATGTGTGGCCTTTAAAAGTAGGTTTGTCTGAAGCTTTTGAAATGCTGTCTGTTCCTAAAAGCTGTGCATTTTGGATATTTCTACTCATAGCTGCAGAGTAGCTTAATACTGAGAGCTTCCTTTTCACATTGAGACACACACACACATCTGCTCTTATCTTTCATTTGGCTTGACATCTGTGCATACATACTTGGGCAATTACACTTTGACATTCCCAACTCTTCATTAAAGTAGTGCTTTGATTTGAGTTTTACTTTGTTCCAGAAAAAGATAGCTTTAAACATAAAAAATCAGTTCAGCCTGAATTTTGCTGCCTGTCAAAGATTAGCAGAGTTATCCAAATGGTCAAGTCATGTAAGACACTGTGCCTGTGTGATTCTTGATACATCACTTTGTGCAGGATTTCCAAAATCACTGTTACACATGCTGAAAGTAGTGGTATCCCTGGTTGTTACAGCAGTCTCTGTTCTGTTGTTTGTAATTTTAAAAATAAATACAAAAATAGTGTTAAGCAAAAATAACTTCAAATGTTGCATATTAATGAAAGGTACTTACGAAAATGTGGTGAAATAATAAACTGAAAATCAATCTTTGCATGGATATTTTAGTAGAAATACTGTTTTTAGAAGTTGGCAGTGTATTTAGTATCTCAGTTGAATGCTAACACATAATGAAAGTTGTATCAAATTGTATATATAAATTTTGCTGAGTTGAATTCAGGAAGGAATTTCTGCTATGGCTACTTTTCCTTTTTGTCTCCCTTAGCTGATTCTGACAGCCGAGTTTCCCTTTAAACTGGGTGAGAAAGTTCTGCAGGTTCTCATCAACATATTCTTGTACCATGATTTTTCTGTCCAGAATTTTATCAAAGGATTTCAGGTAGGCAATGGTAACAAGAACTCAAATTATGATTGTGAAAACAAAGGGTAATTACTAAGCACGGAAAGATTTCTTAGGTCCTAATCTTGCTGTCACTGAATTGGATGAAAAAAATGTCCTTTGGAAACAGTTTGGATGTGTGAACAGGTGGGTGTTTAAGTTAAAACCTTAACTGCTAAGGTTTTAAGGGAAAACTTGTAGGACAGGTATGAAGAAGCATGTAAAAGCTTACTCTGCCACAAAAAAACTATATTTAAAGGTTACATGTAAAAGGGTAACCTGCCTTAGAAAAAGGGTGGGTAGAAAGACCTATATTTTGCTATAGATTAACTTGTAGCTTCTAACACCCCTGGCAGAATTCTCCAGCTCTGATTCTCTGTACCAGGTCCTTGTACTCTGGTTTGTCATTGTGTGAGTAGGCTACAGCAGCGTCCCTTCCCCGCTTGAACTCTTCTGGCATAGTCTCTGGATGCACACACTTCTTTACCTTTTCAGGGAAGTAGGAGCTGTGGGGTCACTTACTTTGTGCCTCAGGGTGGGTGGTGCTTGTGCTCCAAGCAGCTGTGCAGCAATGCGGCAGTTAAATTTACCCTCTCAGGAGACAAAGTGGAAGACTTCAAGGTTTCCAAAAATAGCCTATACAGAGCATGATAATTATATTTTTATTGGCTTATATAGATCTTCATATCTAGATGTATTTCTGCGTCTGAGTCTCCTTGTAGTTTTTGTGGATTGCAGACAAGAGTTTTCCAAAGATTTTGTAGTCCCTGTAATCCGTTTTAATGCAGGATTGTGAAATTGTTTCTTTCTTGCCTGGTTCCACGCGTGAACCTGTTAGTAAAATGTACCCTTTTATTGTCATATACCTTTAGAGTGTCTCAGATTCTTTGATATCTAAGATTCAATGATTATACATGGCCAGGAGAAGTATCCTGGCTGTAGTACCTCTTCCTGCAGACAGACCTGCGTGGGCTTTCGTAGGTTTCAACTCCTCTTATTTGAAAGAGTCACACAAGTCTTAGCCCTGACAGCATATGGCTGTGTCCTTGTGCCTTAAAAGTATTCAAGGATGAAGCAATTTCAGATCAGGTTTCCTAAGTGATAGATACAAGGGATCACCATCATCTCATGTCTAGGAGTGATGTTAACTTTTCTGACAGAAAGTGTCTTTCTTCTTTGGCAGTTTTTATGTTTTAAAAGTTTTTAGTGAGGTAGTCTGTTTGATTGGGGTTTTGTTTTGGTTTTAAGAATAGATGTGATGAGTATATGCTACTATTCTGCAAGGCCCTGATGCTACGAACATTTAGTGCAGCTGAAATCGGTGATAAAGCGCGTTTGTACATATGCATAGTAAAAGCTTAGCAGTGTATTTTTGTGTATATGAAACAGAAGTTGGAATTAGGACATGTGATAAGTTTGCTTGTGTACAGTAGTTGCTTTTCATATCTTTAAATATACGCTTTGTTGTTTGTGAGCGTTGGAGCTGAATATGTAACCTAAAGAATGCAGTAATTCACATAAGTGAATAGAAAATATTTGACAAGCTATAGTTACCGTTATGTAAGAGGCGGGAAAGATGAGGTACTGAAAATGAATAGCGCATACAGCAAAAAAGGTAATTATACGACTGTATTTAAAACTGAATAATCAGTGTCCTGTAGTGACTTATGAAATACTTATGAACTGTAATGAATTTTTTTTAAAGGAATACCACTACTAGCATTGTAGTATATGCACTGTAGTAATAAGAAAGCATTAAAAGGTAGATATAGCAGAGAGGATGAATTTTATTAACGTCACTAGTTCTTGCTTTGTTTTTCAGCTCTGTGTTGTGGAGCACTTCTATTCCCAGCCTCTTAGTGTACTGTGTTGCCAACTGGTAGATGCTAAGAACAGAGTAAATTCTTTATCACATGATCAGTGTGAAAACGTTCGAAGACTGCCCTCTTTTAGAAGGTAAAAAGGGAAATAAATTTTTGGACAATTTTGTATTTAGTCAGCTTTAAAAAAGATAAAAGGAATCTGTAAGTGTAGCTATGTGAAAACTGTAGATCACTTGTGCGTATGTTTCTATAGCAAAGGTAAATCGATCAAAAGGAGGACAGTTCTAAATAATTTCAGGAAACCTTAATCTTCTATCTAGAGAGTACAGCTTCTGTGATGTGTAATCACTTGAACTTTTTTTTTTTCCTCTTGTTCTTAATACAGAAACAAGCTATTATGACGAGTAACCATAAATCACTTTTGAACTTGTTAAGCTGACTTGGAGCATAATCTCTAGGGTTTCGGAGTGGCTTTTCAACTTGCTGCATTTGACTGTCCCTTTTTGAATCTTTCCGAAGAAATCCTTATAGCAGCATAAACGTTTTGAATTTTTTAACCCGATAATCTTTAATCATACTTTACATTATAATTCTTATGTTCTTGTTTTTTCTTGCCATCAGGTATGTGGAAAGTCAAGCATCAGAGAAACAGATTGCACTGCTGACAGCAGACAACTTCTTAAAGGTAAAATTTCAAGAATGTCTTTGGAGAGCAAAAATAACTTTCCCAATATATTAGTTTGTGGAGCATAATAAAATACCAGACTAAGATGTATAGTTCTGTATAACATCTTTCATACAGTACATACTGTGCTTCATGTCCAGTAATGGAGAATTAGGATCGGCAGGTCAAAATTCCAAATCTCTAGGATTGCTAGGTATACCTTTATACAAAGCTGCACAACTTTTCATACGTCAACTTTTAGCTATGTCTAGAAATATAACTGCTTAAAAAGAAGGTCACAAGGTTTATTTATGGCCTGGTCTTCTAATGCTTACTTTCTTGGAAAGTCAGTGAAGTGTTTGAAGAATGAGTAAGTAATCTTGGAGGTTATTTCATAAGCTCTTAATCCTCCATACCCTCTGTGTAGTTTCTGATTGAACTCAGTAGGGCAGTCTGGGTCCTGAGGCACACATTCACACTAGGATTAAAACTTTAATTTATGTTACATGTTTATCTGAAGGTTTGTCAAGTGATTAACGTCAGGCTACTACTATTGTGAGCCCTTTAGGAATTCACCGACAAAGATCTGTTGGTTATTTTCACCAGCTGAACCACTCCCAGTAGAAGCATTGCTCAGAGTAAAGTTTCTCCTAACTTCATCTCAAGTATAGGTAACCTGTCAGGCAAATGATACTGCTAGAGATAAAGCAATTAATTTATCCTGGCAGAGCTGACTAGTCTGTAAGGACTTTTTAAGTGTGAAGAACAATGGTAATGGCTGGAAGAAAGGTTGGTAGCAGGCAAGTTTGCAAATGCAGTGTAATTGTAGTAGTCAAGGCAAGACATGATTTAAACGTGATTTTATGATCCATAGTCTTCAGTGGCAAAAATAGCTTAAGCTACTACTGTTCCCTTGCTGTTTATACACACCTCAGCAGATGTGCTAACACAACTGCTTATGTGGCTGTGCACTGAATGTAATCAGAGAAACAATCCATTTAAGTAACCTGACCAAAAAACGGACAAGACATGGGAATTTTTTTGCTGGGTTGTTTCTGCAGAATGATTTCCCCAAAGCAGTTCACTCTGCAGGTGCATAAATGCTTCTGTTGAAACAACAGGATGAGGGAGGGAGTGGGAATGAGCAGCAGATACTCTATTTCTTTGTTTAAAGTTTAAAGACCATGTAATGGGCTGCTACTTTGAAAGTTGTTTAAAACATGTAAAGTTTAAGTTGATGAGTATTCTTTATATGTTTAATAATATACCCCTTATTTTACAAGCCTCACCCTGTAAGTTTGGGAAAGAAGCCAGAATTCTTGTGCTTATGTGCATATGATGCTTCTGACAAATTTTAATTGAAGACACTTGTTCTAATCTCTACAATAGGGGTAGGACTATTGTTGCATTGCCAAGCTGGCAGCGTASTCTGCTTGGGGAGAAAAGGCGCTATTGCTGCATTAATGAGTGCTGTTTATTCTGGATGTGATACTAATCTACAGTATCATTCCAAACTTTGGAAATACTCTCAAAGTCACTCTGGTACTACTTCATGTAAATTTACTGTTCATATTCAGGACCAGGTAAACTTGCTGTTCAAGCTTAGCACCTAAACCTGCAATATCCTTTGTCAGCTGCAATTTATATTCTTTGTTGTTACTGCTTTTTTTAATAACTATGGGAAGAATTCCACCTTTTTAGAATAATCAGTTTTAAAAGCAATTTTACATCCTAATTCCTTACAACTCTGTCTGAAAGTTTTCATGACAAATTTCATTTGAAATTATGTAAATGTGGTGATCTATATTTATGGAAATAACATTGCATAGTCTTCTAATAATGTTTTCAAACTCTTCTAAAACAGAATATGCCTTTTCACTCCATTATTTGGCAAAATGCATAGCACTACTGCATTGTGATTTAGGTATATTAACTACATCAGTCTTGAGCTGGGAAACAAGATGAGGGAAATATAGATGCTATAAAGCTCTGGGTTTGGGGGAATAAGATTGATGTAGCAGCATTAAAGAGAACTTGTTTTCTTCTGTCAGCTTTTTTTGTGGTGGGGGTAATTTTTTTTTAATGATCTTGCTTAGAATTAAAATACAAACTTGTGAGTGTCTACCCTAAGGTCTTGGAAGTCATTTAAACAATTGTTATATTAATGACCTTTAAATTTTAATAGATAAAAAGTCTGTGGGGAGAAAAGTCTTCAGTGTTTTTATTAATCACAAACTTTTTTAACATCGGAAAGCTCTCTGCAGCACTGAATGTCTTTGTTACTTACAGTCTTTGCAGTATGGTACTTAAACTTTCCATATGTCACTGCTTCCTTATATTGCCTGCAGATAAGGTTTTGCCTTTTTTTTTTTTTTTTTTAATCTTTGATACTCTTTGTTTCAGTTTAACTTTAGAGAACTTCAGTAGCTTGTTTTATTTTTTGTCTTTCTATTTGGAATAGTTTGCTCAGGGTTGAGCAAAATAGCCATAAAATAAGTAGAGAATCCTGTGGTTTCTTCCCCTTTATCTTTGACTGAAGGCAGGTGAGAGATCTTTTGATTCACAAACTTAAATGTAATAAGCCCAAAGTAGTTTAATACAGCTACCAGAAATTTTGAGTGTGGTTTTCCAGAAGTGTTACATAGGCTTCCATGGGAGGCCAGTTAATAATGAGATGCCATCCAGTAAATTCAATAGCAGCAGTTAATAATTTCTTTTTCCTAGTACATGATTATTTTTTTTCTGCAGTTCTCAATCTATGAATAAACTGAGGTGAAATTAAGAGCACATAGGAGCAGCAACTGCATATTTCTCTATTTTCTGTGAAGTGGTCTTTTTATATATACCTAACTAATACAAAGAGCAGCCACCCACAATATAAGAAATAAATTTTTAAATGCATTTGTAATACAAAAAATGCAAATAATAAAGATTTGAGCAAAAGTAGCTATATAATTTCTCATTGTCTTTTAAAAGTATAGTGTATAGTCTTGTTTTTGCGAGATGACATACCAAATCTGAGGGCTAAATATAGTTGAAAATGGTAAAATAATAATGCTAATCAATAACAATTCTCCAGTGAGATGGAGGAAGAAAGTAAAATTAACAATATGCAATGATTGCAGTGAACTGTTGAAATACAGCTTTTTTGCATAGTGTTCTTAATTTAAGACTGGTGATTTAAATCATAGCACACCACAATATCAAAACTTCAGAGTCATTTTAAGTACTTCATGAGAGTATTAAATAAATGGATGTCAGAATGAATTATAAAACAATTATTCTGTCACTGTAGGAAATAATACAGAAGTTGCTGGAGGACTTGCATGTTTACCATGAAAATTATGTTTCAGTTCTGAGATGTCTTCATGTTTTCACATCTTCTCTTCCAAAGTATCCTTTGGGCAAGCAGGTGATGTACTATTATTCCATTTTAGTGAAACATGGGTTTTTTTGTTTCAAAGTATGACATCTGAATAAGTATTTATTCTTTCTCTTTGTTTACTATTCTGCTGCTTTGCCCCCTACTTCTTAAAGTGGAGACAGATGCTTTCTTGCTATGGGCAGAGGGCAACAGCATGTGGTTTCTTTAGTGGTGTGGATGGATACCTTGTCAGTCAACAGGAAGGAGTTTCCAAGAGGAGGTGGATGCACAGATCAGCAAAAGAATCCACACACTAATTCTCCCACATCTGTGATTATCTGTATGCATTGCAGACAGTCTGTACTCTTCTACCACCTATTAGCTCACTAGTCAAATTCAGATGAAGAGACTGAGTTTTAGCAAAATTCTGTACAGAATAAAATGATAGTAAGGGAACAGTGATAGTCACTTTTAATATCCATATTGCTCTAGTGTCATTAAATCCACCTTCTCATGCTAAGCAATTTCTTCTTCCACTAGAAGAGCAATATATTCTGTGCATGTGCACTTGTCTGTCAGTTCTCAGTGTATTCCACACTGTTATTAGAATCTGTCCCTAATCAGCATGAACTGTCCCAGTATTTGAGAATAAAAAGATGTTTTAGCTGGGGCGTTTGATTGGAGTTCCTCTCTGTTCTCTGCAGTTATCTTCATCTGAATGTTAGTTGTTTGAAATCTGGTGCAGRGCAACACACAGACTCCAGCAGCACTAGGAGCTTAATTCTCTAAGATACTAAATGCTCTCATTTCTTTTGCAATCATTCTGCATCTCTGGGAAACAAGCTCCAAAGGCATTACATATTACTTTGAAAAGCTTGTTGTAAGAGTTCCACATTGCTTTGTTTGTAAAACGCTTTATCCTTTCTTCACCTTGCATAACAGATCAGGGAGCTGTACTGTGCATGTTTGGAAAACCAAGTGTGGGAGACAGAGGAGTATGAGTCATCTCTTCAGCTAGCAAGGTGATTGCCCCCCCCTCCCTTTCCCTCCCCATTTTGTTTTAATACCACTGTACACATGGAGAATATCAGTCATCTGTTATTCTGAAACTTAAAGCTGAGGATACTACCTGTTTGCTAGTTGTAAAATTGTTTGCAAGAATAATTGACTACTGGTTTCATTTTGTTTTTCTACTGTTTTCCACGAAACTCAACCAGGTTCTAGTATCTCTTATGCCCTGAGTAATTATGCTGAAACCACCAAGATTACTGTGTGTGAATGAGAACATCAGTTGGGCTTTGTCATTTAGAGTATGATTGTGTTAGATATTATCAACCAAATTATTGGTTTTAGTTGGCCTAAATTTTAATCTTTTGTGAAAATTAGAATCTGTTCCAAGTGAGTAGTTGAGGCCTTTCTTCTTTTTTTTATTTTACTGCTTTCCCCCTGCCTCCGTTGTGTAACAAGTTTGTACAGGGACTGAGTTAATATTTTGTGTTATTGTGAGCTTAGGACTTCAGGAGAGCCTACACTTGTGTTGTCTGTCAGTGTTTAAAATGGAAAAGTAATCTAAGCCAGTTTTCTTAATAGAAAACCCTTCAATTGCAATGTTGCAGCTACAGACTTTTAAATGTGCTTTATCGTGGCAAGTGGCTGTTTCCTGACAGCTGCATTCATTCAAAGAATACATCGGTTCTGTCGCACAAGATGCTGATGCAACACCGTTACCATAACTGCCTCTTCAAGAGCCTCTGAGCTTGTGAGATTTGGTGTGTCTGAGTAAAATCGAATAGAAAAAACATGTCGTTGGTGGGTGGAGGATAACTTTCTGGGCTCATATACACAAGGAGACATACTCTTCAAACTGTACCTTTGCCATATTGAGTGGTTCTTACGCACCACCACTGCGCTATGTTCTTTACCCTCATCCCTTTGAAAAGATTACATGCTTGATTTATCATTTCTACAGTCTCTCCTTCTTAATCCTTCTCTGACTTTCCCGAATCTTGACAGCACTCAGTCACCTATCAAACGTTGCCCACAAATGTGTAATTTTGCTTTCCTGTACTGTGTATTCTGTAATCTCTAATAACTCTTGGCCATTTTTTCCTCCTTTTTCTCCTCCTATGTTTGATTTGCTTTCTTCCACTTCCTTTAATCTTCCTCTTCTCCTGTCTCAAAGTTGATGCTGCCATCAGATTCTGGCTTGCTCCCCCTTTATTCTTACCTGTTTATCTCCCTCCTGTTTTTCCTCTGGTCCTGGCTCCCACTGTGGGAGCTTCTGATAGAAATACAGTGATCACGATCATTCCTTTCATTTTTTTTTTTTTTTTTTAGATCCAGGAATTCTTCATTTTTCTAACAAAACTCCTTCAATATGATTCCTTCAAATACTTGGGATTCTAGCTGTGATTATTATTTTTTCAGCTTTTAACTTTTTCTTTAACTCCCTTTTCCATTTTACATATACTTCCCCTTGTCTCTGCTTTTTCTGCATAGAATCTTGCCTCTATCTTTTAGAAGAAAATGAAAAAATATGATCTTTCCCCTTCGACTCACAATCTTCTTTTTTCCCCCCTCTTTGCTCAAGTATGGAAGTTACTCACTGTTCCTTAATATCTCTGCCCTCCCAGGGGCCACATCACCTGTTGATATCCTTATGTTCACCCTTTCCCATCCCTTGTTCTTCTTTTTAATGTTTTTCTGGACTCCATCTTTTTTCCTTGTATTGAGAAAGTAAAAAATAGAGAAGCTTTTGATCAACTTATTTCTTGATTTGTAACAAAGTCTCTCTTTTACCCTTCATGAATTATGTTTGAATGTGGGTTTTTCAGTTGTTGCATTGAGTTCCTTTTGTGGTTGGTTGGTTGTTTCTCTACTTCTGCCTTTCCTTGAACTGGCTTTTGTCCCTTCTGCTAAAAGTGCTCTCCCCAAAGATGGTGTTTCAGGTGATCTAACTTCAGCAATCTAGACAACAGTTATTCTATTTTAAGCTAGTTGTCTAGAGTCTAAAAAATATCGTGGGGAGACAGGGAGAGTGTTCACATTGGATTAATCCAATCAGAAGAGAGATAAGATTAAGAGATGTTGGAGAGTGTCTCAGTTGATTGGTTTTGGGGAGCTAACTGGCTGGGACATCTGGTCAAGATTTTAGGTGGCAAAACTTTGAGGACTGTCTGACCTATTGTCTTCTGTCTACATGTCTTCTGTCTTCTGTACTCTGTTTTTGTCTGCTAATCACTGTCATTCATCACATACTGCTTATCACAGTCTGCCCTTCCGTGACTCTTGTCATTTCATTGTTGACCAATCTCTGTTATCACTTCTTCAGATGATTCCCCACTTCGGCATTCAGGAGTTTCTATGGACTTCATCCTAGCTTCCTTTCTTCTCTTTCATAACTTGGATCTGAATAATCAGAGACAGATTTATTTACTGTCTTTGGATGATCTGAGATCTTCCTTTCTGCTTTAAGCCTGTCTCCTGACCAAATTAGAATCTTAACCCTGCTCTCTGATACCTGGCATACCTTGCAGCAATCTCAAACCCAAAAGGCTGAAAAGGATCCTCTACTGTTTCCTGATATGTGATAACCATCCTCTTGCCTGTTCTTTGGGCCTCGTAATCCCATTGTTGTCGTAAATAAGTTTTTCTAGAACTTGCAGCTTCTTTTTGAATAATATTGCTGAAATAAATTTGTTCTTTCCCATTCACAGCTCTCCAAATCTGGTTATCCTCTCTCCGTTTTAGGTGTTTAATTATTGCAGTGTTTTCTCTGGCCTGGAAGAAGGCTATCTTGTTTACCCATTATATTCTACAAGACAGTTTCAAAATGTTTTCTAGCCTTTTGTGTGGTCAAGGTCACCCTTTCTGTTGTTAACTCCTGATGCTTTTCTGTACAGAACAAGTGTATCTGAAGGCAATACCTGACTTGCAAAAATCTATAACCCTGAATCGATTCAAATTGTAGCCTTTACAAGCATTTAGCATCAACTGTCAGTTAGAAGCCAGAGCTCAAATTGCAATTGCCCCTCCAGACATCCATAAAGTTTCCCCAGCCTGCTCTAAGTTCTTCCTTAAATTACTCAATGTTTAGGTAGCTGATAGGGAGACCCACTGCCTAACACACTGATCACCATCATTTAATTCTTTTGTCATGCTCCCTTTTTTGTGTAGCTGTGTTTTTCTTTTCTTCTAAAATTCTTAAACTATTAGCACGTTTGTTTTGTATTTTTGTATTAGCACCTTTGTTTTGTATAAGACAAAGCAAAACTACAAGAATAGGCTGGGAAGGGCTCCTGCTAACAGCAGCTATTACAAATGTGTGATTGTTCAGAACCGGAGTGTTTAGCAATGGGAACCTCTCCCACTACATGAAAAAAGTGCGTGTGTAGTGGGTGCTGGCTTGATGCAATGACTGTAATTCTGGATTTCCTTTATGGATATTTGCAAGGACTTGCTTTGATATCTTTTAAATGAAGATTCTGAGACTGAGCAGTACTTGGTGACATTTACAAAATGCCCTAATACATAATTAAAAGTAAGTAAATGCTAGGCTGGATGTTGGGCTAGATGATCTCAAGAGGTCCCTTCCAACCTAAATGATTCTGGAATTCTAGTGGTGGTTAGGTTTATAGCAATTAAATACAGAAAACAGAAATTCAGATTTTGTTTGAGAATCATTCTGAATCACAGAGTAATGGATTTTGTGGATGTGTGAATAGATACTAATCTGATTTTTTTACCATTTCATTTACCCTACCATGCTTTTTTTTTTTTTTTTTTTTTTTTTTAATCTGACTCACAGTTTCAAAAATTGTAACTCTGTATCCAGCCAAGTGGTTTTAGGTAGAATATCAGAAGAGCTTTCATTGTCAGTTCTGCAGGAAAATGTGAAGGACATCTAGCCAACTTGATTTGTTTCTTTCTGTTAGTGACAGCAAGGAAAAAAATAACTTTACTGCAAGACTGAATGCTTGAAATCTTGGATGTTTTCTCTTTTAAAAGGAGTCTTTCAAATTATTTTTTAACTTTTTTTCAACTAAGAACATTGAAAGCTGTTTCATCATTCTGTGTTTCAACTTCAGCCAACAATTGTGTCTTTTAGGATGTTGAATAAGTCTGATTTGGTAACCATACTTCAACAATGTGTGGAAATTTTTGTGTCATCTTCTGGAAAGGAGTTTGATAAGACAGTAGAGAAGTTGAAGGAGTTCTTGACCCAGTTTCAGAAACTAGAAGGTGGGTGTGTACCATCATACATTCCATTGCAGATTATATTAAAGCTGTTTTATAATCTGACCAATGGGTATCATTTTCCCTGGTGATATCCTGTCATTGTATCAAACCATCAGATTTTTCAGGATTGTTTTTTTAAATACATGCACAAAATTAGGAGATGTTTATATTCTTTATTGTTATGTGGTTCATGCTTTTTATAATATGGAAGAGTGATGTAAGATAAGAAATTGGACAGATCAGCAAACATTACTCACTAAATCTGTCATACGTATATTTTAAGCATTTTACCAGATGTTGCAATCATTAAAAACATTTAACAAATAAAAACAGATACTAAAAGATAAATAGGAGCAGACTTCCTTATGACATGGTATTTAATCCAAATATATATAAAGTTCTCTCATCTGCACCTTCAGTTAAATTCATATAAGAGCTAGGACACCCAGCACCAGTTGTCAGGGCTCTGCTGACATGCTGTAACTTGTCAGGCCCATGTATTTGATTGTTCATGGTAGAAGACATATTTGAAAGTTTAGTAAGGCCAATGAGTAGCAGCCTTCCGTCTTTCATAGGCAGTTTAACAGAAACTGCTGTATTCCTTCTGAAATAGGAATATGACATATTCCAGCATTCTTCTGGAATAGGAATTTTGTTGCTTCTCCTGAACTACGGAGAAGTGCTCCCCTATCATTCCCTTTTGAAGATGAAGTGGTTATCATCTGGTCTGTTTTATGCATTAAATGAAGTTCATCATCAGTGTGGTTGCTACCCAGCATTTGGACAAGTAGGCAATAAGCCACCAAATGCAGTCTAATATTAATTAAAGTAGTCATGTAGCGCTCTAGGGTTAACTGAGGCTTGTTTAGAAAAATTGGCTCTTGCCTGTACCATGTATTTTTTAATAGATGTAGTAATGGCAGGACTGTGGTATAGGAAGTAAGTGATCACTTTGAAAAAGCTGCATATGTCACTGAAGATACCAGCACTGAAGAATCTGAACTGTAGTGGAAAACCTAAAGGTTCATCTAGTTTGGAAAAAAATAATTGAAGCACAAGGCTTATAAGTAGTTGGATTTTTACCTTGAGGAAATAAAAAATAACAACTCTGGGAATTCAGGGGCATGCAGAACTATAAAACAAAAAAGGCTGTATTTATTTTCAGTTAGGATTTGAAGATATTTTTAAAGCAGAGAAAGTCTAGTGAATCCATGAATTATCTTAGTTTGTTTTCAAAGTGGGTTTAAGCTATAATGAAAAAGTGAGAAGGGGAAGTTAAGATAAACTTTAGATGAATAGGTTGCTGAGTTAGGTGACTTCTTCCTGTATGGTTCTGTGATTGTGTTGATCTTTAGCGGGAGTTTTCAGAAGTCTGCCAAAAATGATGTACCCAAATCTCCCACAGAGCCCTTAGAGTGAAAGGATAGTTCAAAATTTATTTATTTTTTTTTTAACAACAACAAAGTCCATCTTCCCAACTGTCTAATGATCCGGAAAAAATAAAAGCTTGAAGCTTGAGGAAACAAAATATCCATATGTTCAGTCTATTTTGAGCTGAAGGATTTGATAAAAAATGTCGCAAAATATATCAGTGTAGTAGTGGAGAGGGGAAGTTCTCTGTTTTGAAGTCTTCAACACCAATACAAATGTCCGCAGGGCACTGGAAAATACCAACTCATTCTATGTAGGTCACCAAAAAGCTTTTCTGTATCATGACTGTCACTGATGATTGGAGCTTTACCTGTGATCTGTAGGTGGAATCTCCATCTTACTACAATCTTCATAAGAAATCTAGTTACCTTTTGTTTTGATTTTGATTATCACTCATCCTGACATTGATTGTGCTTTGGGAGTTTTTGCTTCTTCGTTTTTACCTAAAAATTGCTAATTATTGGTGCAACTGATCAACAAACTACATGGCTATGAAAACAAATTTTTGTTATAAATTAAGATGAGAATAAAACTGGACAATGGAATACCTTAACACGCTTTTGGTTTGCTGCTCTGGTTGCCGTTTCTGGGTTAAGTAGGGAGAACTCATTCCTTTCTTAGTGGTTTTTTGCACATGAGAAGGAAAAAATATGCAGTGTGTGGCTTTTTGAACCCTGCTGAAACATCAGTAGTATCTAGTACTAATCTGTCCAACTTACAAATGTTGAGAGTATGACCTAGGATGACATAAGCAGAATTCAAGTGATGTGCAAGGCTTGTGCTGAATCAGGGCTCAGGGCTGAATTGCTTCAGTTACTTAATTACTGTTGGCTAAGCTGCACTGCAGACTCCTTTTTTTAACAATCTTTTACAAGATGATAGACTCCAAGCTGCCTGTATTTGGATCTATGTGAACACATAACTGAAGACTTCTCAGATTGCTTGGGTTAGGGGGTTTATACAGGTAGTCAGGAAAAGTTTACCCCGCATATCAAACATTAGTTTTGTTCTAGTAGCAGAAGCTTTCCAAGAACAAGATGTGTCCGTATCGTCACAAAAGGACCTCCAGAAGAAGACAGACCTTTATCATCTTCAGAAGGTTAGACCTGCACAGGCTTTACTCACTAGTTCCTTAACTGAATCTTTTAAGATGTAATTATCCATGGTTAGTTCTTCCCAGCTTGCAAGTAACTCTCTTGAGTAAGTACCAACTATGTATGTCAGGCGCACTGGATGCATAGAAAATATCTGTCATAAACTAGGATTTTAAAATGCAAATTAGGGGTTTTCTTCTTATTTAACTTGTAAATTACACATTCTGCCTAACACATATTTCTTTGAATTTCCCGAACTCCTACTAGTTTGAGAACTGAACACACTGACCTAAATAAAAAAACCTGCACGATCACACTTTCAAACATCATCAATGAGCACATGCCAGCAAAAACTAATTATACATGTTAAACATATAGATTGTGTTCTCCAGAGAATAACTACCTTCCATGTAGTTTTATGCACCACTTTTTTTTTAAAGACTTTGTTGGAGTTGAAGGAATCAAGGCGSTCTAAGAAACTGACAAAATTTGAAAAGCTTCGTTTTGAAGTTGTTGACTATATAGACAGTCTTGTAAGGTGAGCTTTCCGGTTTTATATTCCTGCATTAGTTTGCACCATAAGTTGCAACAAATTTTGCTAACATGTTAACAGGTCAATCTTGCGAAAATTGTGTCTTGGTCCCTGCGGTACGAAGCACACTTTTTTCCCTTCCTATTCTGTCTTTGATGAGGGTTCTAAAAATAATAATAATAATTTTAAAAATCTCTTTTCCATAGATTAGTAGAAGTAATTGGCACATGAATTGACCAACTTATTTTGGCTACAGAAAAAAGTTGAGGGAGGACTGGGTATATGTGGCAAAATAAAGTCAAGAGTTTTTACCCTAATCTTTGCTGATCTGTGCTGCTTATGAAACTATAGATGTCAAGTGTGATATCCATTTTGGGAACTGCTTCGGTGAGCAAGGCATAGCAGATAGGGTTTTGGAGGCAGCTCTGTAACAGAAAATGTGAAAAGCTTGGGGTGGGGGAAGAGGTGAAGGCACTTGTTAATTATAGAGCCATTGTTAATGTTAATTATAAATGTGAAAAGCTTGGGGGGGGGGGGCAGAGAAGCTAACAGAAGTATGTCTGTGCCAAGAAAAAGCTTCAAATGTGACGACAAAGATGAGCAGAGGCTCATCAGGAGGCCTTGAGACAGATAAGCAAGATCTGTGGAGTACATGACTCGTGTTAGCATTTCAGCTGCTGCCCTTATTTTTTAATTCGTCAGCGGCCCAACTAGACTTCTATGCTAAATCCATTAGATGCAGAGTTGATAATAACTGACTTCCCTGCTTAAAAGTTGATTTCAGTGCTGTTCATCTCGTTTTTTCAGAGATTTGCCAGTACTGGTTGGGAAACATACATTCTTGTAGTCTCTGACTGCAGTAGACTTCTGTTGTTTCCCTTAAGGTAAAGCTTGTATCTCCCCTCCTCCCCCCATACCTCATGTTGCTTTTTCAGAAATTACCTGGTTCCTGCAGGCCACAAGACTCTGCATGAGATATTCTATTTCAACTCAGCCAGTGTTCTCCGTGAGCACTTGAATGCTGCCCCGAGGATTGCACTTCATACAGCTTTAAATAACCCATACTGCTACCTGAAGGTAAGAAACAAGTGAGTTGTTTGTAGTGCTGGAGTAGTTTCTGAAGGCTGCACATGAGGATGATGTGTAAGGCTTGGTTTTGCTGTTTCATGAAGCTTGGCACACATTCAGCTGTTTTGCAGAGAACCTGCAAGTTAGTGTTGATAAGCAGCTGGGGACTTTGCAAAGAGCTAGGGAATCTGTCTGGATGAAATAAAGAAGCTAATTATGGAAAGAGTTTTATATGGGGAATCCATTTTCCAGAGCCTGTTTTAGTCATGATCTTTTCTTTCTCCTGTAGATGTAGCAGAAAAGTCATTTTTGTCCTCCGTTATGAATGGGATGACTGTCCATGGGGAAAAATAGAGTGTCTGTGACTCTTTCCAGAGGCTTTCTTTACAGGGCTGGTGCTTAATCCTCACTGTGTAGACTTGCTGTACGGTGAAGGCTCTGTTCAGGTGGAGTGATGACATTAACAATAGCTTAAATACAGCATATCTAAAGGAGTCCTTTGTTTCTCTTTTTACATTTATTTTAATATCTGTTGTGTATTGACATCCTATCTTTTCCGAGTCCAAGAAAAGGATTGTCATTGATGCTGTTAGTTAACCCTGTCCTTTTGCAGAGAAGAAAAGCAGCTCCTTTTCCACTTCTTCCATAAATCAAATTCACAGGATGACTGAAAGAAACTAATAGAATGGGATTTGGAAAAGGAGTGAATGTCCTTTTCAAAAACAATACTGGTTTTGTCCTTGATTATAGATGCTGCTTGGGAGTTATACTTGTGCCCTAACATTTCCCTTAAAGATGTGATTACGTTTTTGAAGAAAACATTGGTTGTAGCTGTATGAGAGTCATATGTTACTTGAGTCAAAGCCAACACTTATCAGGAACCATGCTTGATAAAGATCAGTCTTTGAAATCTACAACCTGATTTGTATTGGGTTTGTTGGCACTGTGCCTCTATTTGAATGAGGGTTGTCGGTTTTGCTGCGTGCAGGAGTTACTTCTAAAACCACTTAATGAGCTTATTTGTGAAAACAGTAGTTAGCAAGTGGGCTACCATTAAAGAGACCTAATATGAACCTCAGTAATTTATATTTTTAGAAAACCTGTAAAAATGCAGACTAGGAGAGCTAGCAAAATCTAGCTACTGATGTGTTTAATAAGTATTCTCTTTGATGAGTTGACAGGATTTAAAGCCCCCTGTCATCCTGCACTTTRTTCTTTGACATACTTTAACGTATTTCCAATGTTTTCTGAGTAGATTGTGAAGGTTTGGCATAGTTTCTAACAGCAGCAGTATTGGTTGAGTAGTTTGCTTAGCATTTTAATCTGTGTGAGTCAAAGAAATATTTTTTCTTAATTGTATCCATGACTTCTGCATGGCTTATACTTTCCTGGGCCATGACCAGAGCAAAGTTCTCTAGAGCTGTTCCTTCCAGAAAAGGATCTGCTTCAGTGGAGTACCAGCAAATGATTAATATGCGATGCATTCTTACAGGAATCCAGTCCAGTTATTTATTTAGCAAAATGTGAACCAAGGATCATACTTATTCTCAAAAAAAACCCAAAAAAACCACCACACACACAAAAAGGGTGTAATTCTGTTTTCACTGATCCCTTGAAAATTCAGCAAGTTGTAACTTGGAATACCAGCAAGGCACTGCTTAGTATTGTGTCAGCCCAAGGAAATATAATCTTGGATCTTCCTGGGGTTTAGATGGTCATGCAAGTTTTGTTCTTGACCTTGGGTAAGAAAGGCAATTTTTCACATTGATCTCAAGGAGTGAGCCCTATTACCCATGAAGATACTTTGATTGCTATGAAATGAAAAACCTCGAGTTGCAATTAAGCTCCCATATCAGGGAAAGGGGGTGCTAGCATTTGGTCCTTGGGAAAGATAGTAACATTGATTGCAGGGCAAGGTACGAGTCTGTCTTCTGTCTAGCCTCTGGGGGCAGGGTCAAGCAAGAGAAACCCCTCATCAGCAGTGTTCTGGGTTGTTCCCACTCCCATACTCTTCTCTTTCTGAAACAGCACCTCTGTGCTGTACAGGTGGTTTCACAACCGGCTGCTGGTTCTAGGGCAGCTTCCTGCTTGTCGGTCTCGTTATTTCCTTTCGGGGACAACACGTGTGCTGCCACCTCAGGAAGCTGTTTCCCTGCACGCAGCTGCAGCTCCAGCTCCAGCTCCCTCCCGCTATGCTGTAAAGGCTTGGCCTACTTATCACAAGTGAGGCTGTATTCTTGCAGGTGCTGGCAGAGACCCTGCAGTGCCAGCCACTAGTAACTTCCCTGGATCATTCTYGGCATTTGTGTGTGGTCCAGCTAGATGTTAATTTCTACAGATGAACCTGTACCAGGAGAGTGCAAGTTGCTCTAGAAGCTGCATCCTCTCTTTGTTGTGATAACTGGTCTGGCCTTAAGATTAGAAAATCCATGTAAAGTGTAGGAAACCACAGAGTTAGGAGAAGTAGCAGACAGGAAGAGAGGAAGGCGTAGGGTTGTCCCTCTGGGCAGTGGTGAGCCACTAGATCAGCCAGAAGATGTAACTTCACTTGTGCTGGTTAGTAACACACACAGTAGTATTTGAAACTATTATGGTACGCTCCTGAATTATAGTCTGGTAAATTAATGTCTGGATTGTAACATTTTGAGGGTTTAGTCATGTTACTCTGAATTTATCTGGAGACCATCTGGACTGAACTGACAGACATTAACCTAATGTCTGCAGCTTTTGTGTTCCTTGTACAGAATAAATAAACTTGAAAATGGTTARGCTTTCTGGAAATGGTGGAATGTCTCATAAGTGGTGGAGTCCAAACTGAATCTGAGTCTCCCAAATTGCAGGGATTGAGATCTATGAAAGGTAAGCTAGAGATTCTTGAGCAAAGTTACATTCTTTGCCCAACCTTCTTTCCTCTCTTGAAAAGCATTTATTTATGAAGGTATCCTTGCTAGGGCTTTATAGACTTCCCAGAAATAACTTGCGTATTTTACTAGCATATAAAAGCATTTTAGCAAAAATTTCTATGAACTGAAAGGAATGATCAGTGGTTGTTTTCATGTTAAGAGGGCTGGCTTCTTAGAGTGTGTGGAACTGAAAACTGGAAAAAAAAATCATGAACTGATATGAAAAGTTGTAAATTTCTGCAGCTCTACAGAGACTTTTGCTTCTGGATCAAGTGGCTTTTTACTTCTCAAGAAAATGGTTCAGTGCTGATGACCTGAATTGCCTGACATATAGAATAGTTTGTAAGAAATCAGACATGCCTTTATAGGTGCTAAGTTTCAAGCCAGAGAGAAATGATTGTTACATTTCAAAGATAAAACTCTGAGATGAGAGAAGCAATTTTGCTTTTTAGTACATCTGATAGCTCTATACTAAGACTTCCTCTTTGCTTTTGGAGGGGGGGAAGGGACACTTTTCTATTTTCTACATAGTACAGTCTGAGGCAAATCATTATGAGTTTCTTTTCCTGAATCCACAGAACAGAATATTTCTCTGATATGTAAATAGAACTAGCAAAAGAACTGGGGGGAAGCCTAATCAGATAATCACTCATTAAAGTAGAGACTGCGTAAGTGTACAAAATTGTAGAAGGAACACCAGGAGTGAAGTAGCTGGGTGGCTTTTTGTTGTGGTTTGTTTTTTTTTTTTTTTTTATGGTATGTTTTCTTATTTTCCTGTTTTGTTTTTTTCTTTGTAGCATCTCAGCTTGCCATTAAACACACAAACAGTAAACATTTGGTTAAAATACCTACCATGTGAATTTCCTGAAATAATGTTATATCTAGCCCTTAAAATTGTTCAAGATAAAAAACTGATCAAAGTTACTGCCTTTGGTTTTTTTTCATCAGAATCAAGCTTTGAAAAGTGATGGAGGAAGCATTTCTAATAAAGCCCCTGACATATGCATAGTGTATAAGCTTCATTTGGAGTGTGGCAGGTTGATTAATCTCGTTGATTGGTTAGAGGTATGTGACAATGCAAACAGTGCCTTTACCTGCTTTCAGTATTCTGATTTATCTTTTTGCTGCATGTCTGCTTTTCTTTAGTGGCCCTTTTGACAGCTTCAGTCATTGCATACCTCAGTCCCTCCTGTGCAAGAACACACAGTAACTCCAATCACCAGCCCACAGAGTCTTCTCTGACTACTGTGAATCATTTACTTCCAGCATTATTGGTCTGTGATGAAAATCTTCTGCTTCTATTTTATGCTTGGCACAGATCAGATTTTATGCTTCACAAAGCTACCTTTTTTCCCCTTTAAGTATTCTGTGACACTTTGCTATGGAAACAGGCAAGTGCTGCTGCTGGGCAAGTGTGGGGCTCTTGGAGACAATGCTTGTGCTAGGGAAGAGCAAAGGTCCTTTTAGCCTGATATCCCGTCTCATACTGTGACCAAAAGCAGAGAGAACATACATTAATATGATACATTCTCCAAATAGTCCCTAGATGACAATCATGTTTTAGCTCTAAAGCTTCCTGAACTGGAATGGTTTCTCTGTATTTCATAAGCCTACCTGGATTACATTACCAATATAACTTTTTAGCAACCACAGCATCCTGTGGCAAGAAATTCTGTAGCTTAACCACATGCAGTGCAGAGGACACTCCTTTTACTTGTTCTGAGTATGCTTCATTTGCTGCTGCCTTGTTTGTGTATTGGAAATAAAAGTGGACAAAAGATTCCTACCTCCTACCCAGCCTCTTGCTGTCCCTCAATTTTATAGATTTCTTCACAGCTGACTTGTCTATCATCTCCTTCATTTTTCCAGAATGTTTAAGCAGTCTCGCTTTGAGAATGTTTTTCAGTTCTGTATTTTTTTCCGAGAATGGGTCAGGGACCAGAACTGTATTGGGATTTAGAATGCAGGCACACRCGTTCAGAGTGATGTCTTTCATTCTGTATTCCTGCCATGGTAATATGTAACCTTGCTTGCTCTTTTGATTGCTGCTGAACTGACATTCTCATGGAGTTCTCATTCCAAGATCTCATTCCTCCTGATAGTCATCAGCTCAGAGCTCATCATTTTATATGCAGCTCTGTCTGCCTGTGAAATGTGTTAAATCTGTGCTGCTTTTCCCTTTCTAGGCTTTCTCAACTGTGGTGACAGCAGTTGAGGGACCAAACGCAGATGCAGCTTCCTCAGACCAGGTGGATGATATTATCCAGTATCCTTCCTCATTTCTCTCAAGTTTGATGTTCAAATGCTTACAAGATTAATGAACAAGGATTTTTAAAATACAGCTTCACATGCACTGGTAACCAATTCCAGAAAAATAAGACTACTAGTTTAAACAGCCTTAATGTACTGAAAATGTCACAGAAATAGATCAGCTGAAGTGGGCTGAGGGTGGCAACGTAGGAGAGCACCTTTTGTTCATAGGAGCTGTTTGGGTCTGAAACAGAACCAACAGTCCATAAAACAAGTTAAAGCTATTCTGCTTGGTTAAATCATCCGAGAGTTGGTACAGCTGCTGCACAGGGGGAGAGCATTACTGGGGAACAGATATTGGATAGCTGTGACCTAGGGAGCAGATGGAGAAATAGAGACAGAAGTTTATTATGAGAAGATGGAAGCATTAGCAGAACAAATGCTTACAAAAGTAGTGTATCTGTAGAAGCCATGAGTTCTAGTGCCTTAGAGTTGAGAATTTTAGTTCCCACAAAACATCCATTCTGCTTCTCACTTTGTCCCTATTCTTAAGTGAGGTCTGCAAAATATTTGAAGGATGAGCATTAGAACCAAAACTCATGGCTACAACAGTAGTGCTGCCATAGAGATGAATAGTTGTACGAAAGGAGGCTTAACTACAGGAAGAATACTTCTATGCTCTAATACTACACCTAGCTTTCCTTTAGTATAAGGCCTTTCCTTTTTTACAAGCTCCACTGGTAATTAACACAAAACTGAATTCTCTATTTAACTCAAGGATATATAGCTGTGTGTCAGGAATGCAGCAGGAAAGGTAGTGAATAGCGAGTAAAGGAAAGGTGATGCTGTTTTATGAAACCTCAAAAAAAATCTCTGTAATTATCTATCTTACCATTTTTTTGTCAAGGGACATAAAAGTATAAATTCTTTCTTCTTCTGAGAGACTACAGAATTAGTATCTTTATAGGCTTTAAGCTCCTCTTAGCAGTGGGGAAAGGAACTCTTCCTTCATTGCCACATCGTATGCATGTAGCAAAATAAATACTGATTAGATAGATTTTGTGCTTCTGTAGGCAAATCATGCTCTGCTATTACTTCCAACAATTTTAGTGTGCAACACAACATTTTGTGTAATCTGTGAAATCTTCCCTTCGTAGAGAGAACGGTGTCTCCATCAATGTGTCATAAAAAGCATACTCAGTTTCCTTTACTGAAATGTCCAGTGCTCGTTTTATTCGAGCTGTTTCTGAACTGGAACTCCTAGGCTTCATAAAGCCTAGCAAGCAGAAAACCGACCATGTGGCAAGGCTGACGTGGGGAGGCTGTTAATGTGCCACCAACATCTTAATAAACCTGTTCTTTCTAACGTTGTGCAACGTCTGTGTTCCTACTAAACTAGTCCTCGCTAACTTTGCATACGAAGTCAAAGTCAACGATGACTGAATGCTGCGAGATACATTCCGAGTGCCTGGATAGACTTGAATAGCAATGTTGTTTTTTCATACTCAGCCTCCCTGTGTAATGTACTGCTCTATTAATGCTCATGTTCCAAATACTGTATTGTTGTGCCAGTTTTAATCTTCTTTGATGTGTGATATTTAACACTATACGATATAATTCAGGAAGCCAAAAGGACAGCACTGGGTGTGTAAGCTACAGAGGTGATGAA
Source organism: Oceanodroma leucorhoa (assembly GCA_030449065.1). Taxonomy (NCBI): domain Eukaryota; kingdom Metazoa; phylum Chordata; class Aves; order Procellariiformes; genus Oceanodroma; species Oceanodroma leucorhoa. The sequence continues at coordinate 9,751,454 of JASVER010000001.1, forward strand.
GCAGTATTATTAACTTGCTTATAAGCTGATAGGACTTGAGTCATCATTATAAAATGCCTTCCAGATCCTTGAACTACAGATACAAAAATAAATAAAACCAGTATGTTGGAAGAGAGAATAAGCTTCCATGTTCAGCCTCTGCTGCACATTCTTCAAACCAAAACTGGTCATAACTCCCTGAAAACTCCTTCAGGAAGAGGAGAAAGGGACAGAATAATTTTGAAGATACAAAGTTTTGCTCTTTGAGAAGAGCAAAAGCAAAAACTGTTTAAATAATTCTCCCTTTCTAGTGAAGCTGATTAGTACTAGCTGACTTTGGCTGTCAGGGGAACTTGTGTCAGCATAGACTAAGCAAGAACATGGCACTCATGCACACTGGAGGAAGATAGTAAAATCCACATCTGAATTCTCTTTGTTTGGATTTGTACTGTACACAAGCAAAGGAAACAGCTGTGTGAAAATAACAACTGTTGGCTGAGTGTTAAAGCACTGCTTATCTGACAGATCTTCAGTCAAAGAACCTCCCTGGCCCCTTGGCCCTGCGCAGTAAACAAGCCCGGGATGCACCCTGAGCTTCTGCCAGCACRGAGCAGTGCCTACACCTGCGTACAGGTTACCAGTTCTGTACTGTTTGTAGGAACAGGACTGGAACAGCTCACAGCTGCTCCTCATTTGGTCAGGACAGACCAAAGAGCTGCTTTCTCTGCCTAGAGTCAGCCACAGATCAGTGCCTGATACTGTAACAAAAGCCACAAATAAATCACTGTGCCAAAAAGCTGGAAAAACACACGTGTCATTGTAGGGGTTCTGGTCCCCAAGGGAGCTGAGGTTGTTAAGAAAAACCTACACCTGATTCCAGGTATCGAAGTAACATGGATGTCCTTACCAGCCCAATCTTTTTTCTTTGGCACTCAAAAGCTACACTGCAGCTCTTACTGCATTAAGCTTCAACTTCCCTCACTTGTCTGGGGAGCAAATGTGTTTATGATGATGTCAGTGTCCCATGTTTTCCAACCATGGAAAAAGCCTTGCAAACCGAAGGGGAAAGGCTGTTTCCCTCCAGCACAGCGTGCATGTCTGCCATACATTGATATACCAGCCCCAGGGCTGCGACGTGTGCATTTCAGCAGTATGGGTGGAGACTTCACGTCAGTCTTACCACTTAGGAAAGGGCTGCATAGTTTAAGTATTTAGATTTTGTCCCTCCCAGACTATTTAAAAATTGAATAGCAAATACTTAAGTTTATTGTAGAAAACTGTATTTACCTCCAAAAACCTCCCAGCCTTCCTCAGTTGAGTATGGGAGGACTACAGACTTCACTTTCCTTCCATTTGAGGCATTTAAGTGCTGCTCTTAGAGCATGTGTTCAGCCGCCACTAGAATCCAGATGCTCCCACTTAGTTGCACTGGCACTTCAGCCTACTCAAAACAACAGAAAATGATAGCCTGGAGCGCTAAAGATTAAGTCACTTGCATAAACCGAATCTGCACTAGGAGGAGGGGAGGAGAGGGAAGTCCTCTTACAAGAACCTGTAACTTACCGGGCTGTTTACCCAGGAATGTATATAAGATAGGTTAGGCTTGTTTTAAATACCCTCAGAGAGGGTAGGAGTCATGTATTTCCCAATTGCTCTAATTGCAGAGACACAGTAACACTTCCTGCTGTTGTTAAGGGAGGGCCCAGTTCTAAATGTTGCCAGGCAAATTAAGAGGCCGAGGAGGACAGTAGTTCATTGGCCTTTATACTGCCTAAACATACAACTTGGGAAATGTAATGATGAAAACTCAGAGCAAAATGATGAAAACTCAGAGCAAGAATTTTTAGGATCTCAGTGGAGCAGTTGCAAAAGTTCCTCTCTTCCACCAAGACACAGGGGTAAACAAATTCCACTGCTCTTCGCTCCGGAGACCAAGCCAGGGCACCAATATCCCAGTGGTCTTTGTATGTCAGGCTTTCAAGCAGCAGAGGAAAAGTGACATATTTTGGTAGGAGGGGAATGCTGAATAGCCCTCCTCTGTCCGGAACCTCACCTGTTTATCTTGCAAATACCCTTGACAAATGGAAGGGAGCAGCAAAACAGCCAAATGTCTCGCTGATCTGCAAGAGGACAGGGAGCCAAGTGCTCTGCGCAGYTGTCCTCTGCCACCTGCCTGCAGCCGCCCCTCCCCTAACCTCACCCAATGCGGGGTAAGCCCACAACATCTAACTTCACACATTTTGAGGGTAAAATATTTGGAAACAAGGAGAAGCAAGCCTCAACAGTGTGTGGCTTTTAATCCCAAAATGTGCAGGCAACATGACATTAATACAGAAAAATGAATAGTTAATGGCTGTTTCTTCCCTTTAACTAATAACATACATTTTTAAACTTAAAGTCACATTTGCTGTGCTATATACTGTTTCTCAGGATCAAATCTTTAATTCAGTACTTGGCACTTCAGACTGTAAGATGAAAAGGGGAAATACTTGACTAAAATTATGTAGAAAGTAGTGTGTAATTTCATTTTCTTTAACAAGGAGGGTAGGAAGGTTGGACAGTTAAAAACACAAACTAAACAAAACTGGTCATAAATTTCATTTAGTTTGCCTTTCTTCAGAGGCTGGACTTTGTAGTCAGATTCCTAGCTGCCTGGAAAGAGCTTCACATTGCTAAACTCTGAACCAACATCAGTAAGAGCAGAGACACTACAGCTACAAAAAAGCACCCTGTGCTTTTCCTTATTAATGTAATTCTGTCTCCTAACACCAGGTTTTCTGTTTGCAGATTATCTGGCTACATAGTATTAATTTTACATTTGGCTGCTCCCATGTAATTTATTTTACTACTTTGTTGTAAATAGTTGAAACTTACCTTCACATACCTTAGCTGAAATACACAGGAGATTTCACCTGCAAATATATATGTAGTTTTAAAATGTTCGTTTCTACGACTGTCTGCATAGTAATAACATGTTCTGCAGATACTCCAAGAAACCACCTCTGTCTGCAAAGTTCATTGAAAGCAAACAGGATGAAAAAAAAAAAGCCAATGTTTGTATTGTGGTACAAGCTCAGAAACTGTAACAAAGTAAAGCCTCACCTCTGAACTGATAACTGTATTGTATTCTTCAATAGCAACATCTTTCAACAAAACTACTGCCAAAAATCAGACCTGAAAGTAAGTTAACTTGTTTGAATAGCTCACCATTTTTCGCTACTGTTACAGATGCTGTTCTTTCACATCTCTTTACACTACTGGTTTCAAACACAAACTTGGTAATTTTTCTTTTACCTTGGAGCCTACAACAGCAGTAAAATATAAGAATGTAAGAATAAGCCAGGTGCCTGTAAAAGCCAAACATTCATCCTCGCATTTTTCATCTCAGAGAATTGCTTCCAATACAAAGGTCATGAGCACTGGTTCACAACAAGAGCATAAACTCCTAATACTTTACCAGCCTCTGTTTTTTCCTTCCCACTGTGGAATCATAGAGCTAAATCCTTCCCAATTYCCAACTCAGGAATGAAGAGAGCTCTCAAAACACAGTTTCTAACCAGAATCTGCTAATGGTCTTGCTGTTCAAGAGTACGCAAGCAGATCTCAAGCATCAGCACACAAAATTGCTTGAATTTCCTTCCTTTTCAACCTTGGAAAATGCTGAATAATCTTATGGTTATATGCTTTCATATCTAGACACAAAAATCAACACACAGTCAGGATATACATGCTGCTTTTTAAGTATACAGTAACTGAAATATGCTTGAAAAGAATTTACACATCACTACCTTAAAAACAGGTTAACCAAGATCTTTGGTTCACTCTGTTAAGTTGCAGTTAACTGTTCTCAGCTTGCTTTGCTTTTGGATAGACTGCAGTTACATACAAATTGCAAAAATATTCTAAATGTGGCCACCACAAAATGTAGTGCCAAGAATTCAGTAGTTATTGAATCTTACCCATTTCTACTTGACTCAAAAGCCTTTGAAAAGGCTTTCCAAAGGAGGCTTGTTTTTAAGCACCAGCCTGCTCCTCATAGCACCCCAATTTTCCTGATTTTTTTCAAACAGTAATCAAGCAGCAAACCATTTTCCTGCTAAAGAATGTCACCTGTTAGAACAAGCCTTTCATGTGAAATTGATCACATCAGATATTGGCATTGAGATTAGGAAAAGGAGCCAGCAAGTTAAAAAATGAAAAATTTCAAAGAATGCAACCTCGTTTTCAAAATGGGCACAAATTAAGCATACCATAGCCGTGATGCATAAGCACCCACGGTGGCATATTTAATCTGCCAGAAGACTGCTTACTATGCATTAATTTGGAGCAGCACAGGAGTGGCTGGGTGCTAACATGACATCACTTCTTATTTATAATAACTCTTAATATCCCAAAAGAAAAGATAAGTTGAGACTCAGAGACGATCACAATGGCTGGTATCTTAATTCTACTCCTATCTCAAATTATCAGTTAGGCATACACACACTTCTATCAAGTCAGAACAAGGATCTTCTAGAACACAGGAGATACATCAGGATCCTGGAATTTGGGTAGTGGTCCACCCAGAGCAGTGGTTTTCCTACCCTGGGCAAGTTAACAATAAAAGGAGGTCAAAAAATGAGGAGCGGGAAGGAGAGGATCTGAGAACCCTGAGGCAGACAACAGAAATTACAGCCCTTGATAGTTTTATCTTCAGTAACAGAAGACACGAGAGGGGTGTCTAGCAGAGATTTCCCGTTTCTGAGATTCTGAAAATAGAGAGTAGAAAGAATCCAAATATTTGGGTAAGATAGATTTCAGGAAGGTGAGCAGAAAATACTCTGATACTGTGTCGATGTGCCTAATGCTGAACCTGTAATCTCACCACTAAGTGAATAAAAGTTCACTAAGAACTAGAGCTCATCACATGGCTTCTCTGAAATCTAAGCATCAGCATGAGCCAATTAATGCGTCTATCTACCAGCTCAAGTTTCAATTACATTTCAACTAAAACTCTTGTGTTAATTTGAAATGGTACAACAATCTATTACACAACAGACTTCCACTTAACCAGAATCTGATAGTAAGTTAGAGAAGACAACCGTTTATAATCAAAGGATTACTTTGAAACTCCTTTCAGGTCCCCAAAGCAGATAACCCAAGCCATTTGGTAAGCAATACCTCTACCCCACAGCACACAGATCTGGACTTGCCATGTAGTAACTTGTTAGTAATCCACACTGAGACTCAGAACTGCACAGCCAGCAGCAGCCAGCACTGATACAGCAGTCTGGAAATAGCTGAATGCCTCCAACAACAAACTCCCCGACCCTGAACACAAAGATTACACACCTTTAGCTCTTTCAATACCTACATAGTTCCAGCTTGTGGTGCAAGCGCCTGCTCTACCTTATGAACACATTTCCTTTGATGTGTCATTTACATCTGAAGGAAGACGAGCACAGCTGAGTCAGCTGCAGCAAGTTAAATCAACAGTTTCTTGTCAGTTCTGTAACAAACATGCTGCCACAACACGAAACAATACAGCCAATCTAAGGAAGATTTCTTCGCCTCGAAAGAATTACCTGAGATTTTCATCCACCTCCTTCTCCTGATCTAAAATTCTGGCCCACCACTGCTAGTAAATAAAGTTTTCATTTAAACACTCAGATTTAAGTTTATTCATACACAGCAGAAGTTCCACCTGTATATTAAAAACAAACAGATTAGAAGTAAATGTTTTATTCTTCCAACTAAATTCCAGTACTACAAGGGCAGTAAAACAATGATACACTGAAAAATTGCAGCAATAAACATTTGTTAAAGACTGATAGAATAAATAAAAACTACAAAAATGAGAAATCATATAAACCCATTCTTAACCCCCAAAAAAGTCATGGAATACAGAAATGCCCTCCTTCACTATTTCACAGGCAGTACTGTGGGCTATTTGCTTAAAATTGTCCTGGGATTACATTCTAACTTAACTGTGATTACAGCTTTGTTGTAGTGCACAGTTATGAAAACCACACTAACTTCAGTCAGAAGTGTCATTCTACATTTTTATTTACACAACCAGTGAAGGGCAACTTCTAGAACACCAGCTTTAATCCTTTACTTTTTCAAACTTATTAACATAAGAAGCCAAATTGTAATGATACAGCAAATGAGGCCACTGGTATTATTACAGGTAGCAAAGGTCCACATCCAGGTGGTACTGACATCAGGGAGCACTCCAAAACCAGTTGCTGCATAAGAGTGGTTGCCACTGACAAAAGCTTGAAATAACCTGTGTTCACAGGGGGAAAAAATATGGCATTGCTGCAAGTCTTTACTGGGACAGCTTGCAACAATAAAACAGGGTGTATAGGGCAGCCCACATATGCAGAAAGTGTGATTCATGAAACGTCTGGAAAGAGAAAAAAAAAACAAGAGTTAATGATGGAGTTAACAAATGCCAGCTCTATCACAAACCTGTTATGGCAATATCAAAACCTGCTTCAAAAATAAAAAACCAGCATGTTATGGGAGACACTTTTAGGTATTTTAAACAAAAGCTGCATTTTACCTCACATCTTCCTTTCAACCTTGGTCTTCCATATTACCAATTTAAAGTATTTTAGCTTGGGGCCTAGCTGAAGCTTAACAACAAATGGCCGCTTAAATTATTGGATGTTCAGTAATTTAGTGCTGCTATAGGAACCAGAAGAAACAGATACTCACAACTGGCAGGCTGTTCTCCATATCGTCGCATGATTTGATCATGCGTGAACTTCACAAATGCGTCGTATTGTTCTGCAAACATGAAGCATTAGAAGTGTGAATATATTAAGTTTAACTCAAGCTGAAAGATATTCAAGGCTATTTTTTTTATACATATAAATCATATAAATTAAACACGCATCCACTAACAGTAGTTTTAAGTGACTTTAACACAGTTCATAGCTGCCATTTCCTTTTCATTCCCAAGAACAACAATGCAGCACATGTCCCCTTAATTAAAAGGCTTTCCCTTACAAACTTCGGTAATGGGAAAGACAGTAATATRCTCAAAGAGAATTATGCTGCACATACACAAAGATCTCAATATACCTAACACCTGACACTGTATTTTGAAGTAATCAAGTGTGACCGTTTCACAGATCCATAAGGGGGGCAGAGTAGTTAAGCAAACATGGCATTAAGGTCAGTGCTAGGGTTGGAAACAACTTCTCTCTGCTCCTATCACTACCAGATGTAAGAAAATTAATTTAATGAAATGGAAACACAGAAGTACAGGAAAGGGACTTGCTACAGAGTTAGAAATTCTTTTTGGTGACCACCAGAAAATCAAAGGCAAATGACAAACTAAAAGGATGAAATGTTAAGAGACTAACACTTTACTAATTCCAGTCACAAAAGTAGCCACAACAGGAGACATATAGTTGACTTTGGACTTCATGAAAACAGCTACTGTGTAATCTGAAATGAAATTTAGATATCGAACGTATTAATTTGGCTTTGAACTAAGCATTGTTATTTCCCAGAAAGATTATTCTTTCTATACACACATACATACAAATACATTCGCAGTATTTTATTCAGTTTTAATATTGCACTCATCAGCAGGATATCACCTTTCAGAATTAGGAAATTGAACAAGGAGAGTAATATCTACCAGATGCCGTTCCTCTCCATTCCCCTTCCTCCCTTGTGGAAAAATACATGTGCAGCAATGTGGGGTGTTCTGAGAAAAGGGCAAGGTCAAAGAAGGCAATCTTCAACCAAAAATGCAGTTAGATTTGTAGTGGTTCCTAGTCCCACAGGTTTGCCCCATTAAAGTCCCCATCCTCTTGCAGGGATGAGCTTCACCTTTGAAGTAAACAGGGTATCAGTAATCAGCAAGTAGTGCAGCAGCAGCCCAAAGTACGGACCTGACCCAATGATCTAAGGACATTCATCCCTGACTGAAGGGGCCCGGGGTCACGGCAGCCAGTTCCCCTCTGCCCACAAGCAGGACCTCTGTTTCACTGCAGTTCTGATTGATGGCTTTTCAGCAGCCATGCGARGATCTTAGCCAAACAACAAAATAACACAAGAGCAGATTGAAGGATCTCTGTTGCCCAGAAACCATTTCCAAAAATAACAGCAACCAGAACTTTTCCTAAAAGTATGTATTAAAGGCCAGAAACCARCTTGAAAGCTTTCTTTTCTTTAAAGGTTTAAGTCAACATACACAGCTGCTTTGTAGCATTATCTTTGTTAAAATTATGGCTTTTGAAATTTAGAGAATCCACAGTTACTAAAAATCCCCTTTCTTGTGGCATTCAGATTGGGGAAGTTAAGCAATCCAAAGGTAAGAGCAACCTCCAGTGAACTGTTCAAAAATTTAAGCGAACACTTTTAAAGATACTTACACCATGGCATTCCATATCATATGTGTTCTAAGTATCTATTTTAAGTCAAAAGGTGGCTAAATGACACGAATACCAATATGATTACTATACTCTACGACTTGACCTTTAGTATAAAAAGCTGTTTTTYACAAACAGATTCTAGAAAACCTTTCAAACTAAAGTTTCCCTTAGCCTCTTACACTCTCTGGTTTTAAAATCTGCAAAGGATCTTGCAAACCCAAGTTTATGCTAACACAACGGTTTCAGGTAACAGAGGCAGGAGGGGAAATCAGGGCATTACAGTGACCTGAGTTTTCCATTTATCAAACACTCACTCCACATGAAAGTCAACTCTGCTCGCAAAGAACATGGGAGAGGAAAAAAAAGGCAGTTATCTGGCTAACTACCTACGAGAAAACCGTGATTCAGAAAGGCATGAGGAAAATACCTCAGATCCAAACATTCAGTTAAGTCACTTGAAAGAAGCTATTCAATTGAGATTTGTTACAGAATTTCCAGTTACATTTCCATTGACTTCACTACTTTTTAAGAATGGGTATCACCTTACTGTACAAAGTTTAGAAAAATATATAATCATTCTGTCAGCAGAAAAACATAACTGGCCTTCTATTTAAGGAATTTCTAGATTTTTTTGGCAGTCTCTCTTTCTAAATTCCCATATAATGCTGAAAATTTATTATTGGCTTGTTATATGGGATGCAGTAACATGACCTTTCTAATAGCTCTTCTGGTGACCACCATCATAAGAACAAGTAAACCTAACTCATCTCACCCTCCAAACAGCAACCAGCCCCCTCCCTTCCCAAAAACAAAAATGTTCCCTTTGGGACTGACAGATGGAGCACATGTAAGGAACTTGCCAGAGGGGTTCCTGCTGTAAAGAACTACAAGTTTGTACTCAGAAAGTGTCTGGAACAAATGTAAATGTATCTGGTCTTCAAATGGTGGTTATGATCACTGCTAACTGAAATGCATTTAAGAGAATGCAAGAAATGACCCAATTCCTAACATACATAAATTAGAAGAAAAAAGCTCTACAGAGCTGAAGCAGGTTAAAAAGAAAAATGCAGAAATGGAACATTAGGCCCAAAGCAACATAAGTATTTAGGGCTCTAGTTATAGCTGTAGATTTAAGAGGGACTTAGAACTATAGTCATTTCTTACATAGCAATGGCAGATCAGCAAGCACAGAACATGAACAGAGGCTCAGGTGCAGAGACAATACTGTCACAGGCAACCCACAAGCCTGACACAAGACTGGTGACTTTTCAGCACAGGCACGCCTGTAGAAGGTTTTATTCCCACACCCGAAGAGATTTGCAAACTTTAATTCTGATGTGTTTTCAAGTGGGAAGCTGAACAGCCATGGGTATTCAAAAGCAGGTTTGCTGCCGAAGAGTGCACTCAGATGTTCATTATCATCACACTAAATATGAAATTAGACACCAAATCATACTGTGAAGGCACCTACCTCTGAATGCAACAGAATTTAGGTGCTCAAATGCTAGCAAGATGCTTAGAAGTAGAGAACTTCAACAACTAAAGAAAGGTCGTATTTACAGTGCTGATGTTAACATGATACTTATGAAAAGGTAAGTTGGCATCAGGCGCCAAAAATATCAGCCGAATGATGTGAAACACAACAATTCAACACAGAGCATCAGAAATGCAGCTAAACTATTGACGCTCAGGCAGATACCAAACACCACTGGCAGCAGTGTAATGGTAAGTACTGGGAAGAGAAAGGGAAATCCTAGGTACTGTCATCTTGCCAAATTTCAGAAAAAGGAAGTCAGTTCCTAAGCAGGAAAAAAAAAAAGTCCTTCACAAAGAGCTCTTAAGCCAGTAGAATAGAAAGTCTTTCTGGCAAAAAAATGAGGAGGAAATGATCAATTCAAACATGATAGCAAGAGAAAGTTCTATCTGAAATAAAACCACTGTTTCCACTGATTAGTAATACCCAGGAGTCATAGTTTTCTATCCAAGGCAGCACAGAAGAAAAAAAACCTATCAAAGAGACTACACATCATTTTTTGTCCTGTATGCAACCTCATTCCTTAATCAGATTAGGTCAGAAAAAACAGCATAACACAAAAATGAGAAAAAGTTTTAGGCTTTCAAACTCATCCTAACATATTATTTCGGACTATAATATACCTGCAAGTTTTGTGGTCAAAATTTCTTCATACTCTTCACGGATTTTCTCTTCACGTTCTTTCAGCAAACGTTCACAGATCATTCCAACTTGTCTGAGAGTAAACAGGGGCTGTTCTTTTTTCAATGGTGATGATGCTGCAGATGAAGTACCTAAGATTAAATATTTGGGCATACCAATTTACACTTACAAGTAGTTCAGAACCATTTTTATGATCAGTTTTCTTCACATCTTTTACAATAAAGGAACTTTACAGAACATTTGGAGAAGTCTTTCTCTGCCATTCGAACACTTCTAACACTTCTAATTACTATTAAAGTAAAATTGGACACTCAAAAGTAAGACATCTACAATGGACAACACACACAGGTATCAAAACACTAAGTGTGTTACACAAACACTGTGAACACCATTTACATGGCAGTTGCCATTTACAAATTTAAGCTTCTATTTTATGTAAAAATTACAGTACAGTATATTTTCGCAAAGACAGCTGCTTTGCAAAAGCTTATTACAGTATCAGTGGCAGGGTATGCAAGATGGTCTCTTGGAAACAATGCAAGCTTTGTGTCTTACTGATTCTTAAAATGAGAAGCTACAATCTTCCAGATCAATGCTGGTATTGCCAAAAAAAACCCAACAGTAACTGGTGAGAAGGTGCCATAAACCACCAGATAACTAGGGAAAATTATTTATGCAAACAGAGTCTAAGAACACATAGCAGAACTACACAGAATTTTCTGGGTACCTGGCAAAGCTGGTCCAGTAAGGAGAAATGCATGTGGCTGTGCATCAGTAGAACAACAAGGATCTGTCTGCTGGAAGCTATTTTCTAAGTGTCTCCTCTTCTGCATGCGTTTGTACTCCTGTTTTATGTTGTACAGAATTTGTTCTAAAAGAAAAACAGTAAGAAAATTAAGCCTAAAATAATTACATTTCAGTATAACTTTATTTCCACTCAAACACCAAATACTGTAGAAAATTAACAGATGATAAGAGCTAGACTCTTAAAACATAGCCTGCAAAACCCACCATGTTTTACCTAAGACATACAATGACACTACCCAAAAGAAAGGTAACTCCAGACTTTTCACCACGAGAAAACTAGCAAAAATGTTGTTAGTTAAGATCATGTATTGGTGCCAGAGTACTGCTAACAAAAATAAACAGTRTAAGGTTAAAATTTAGGAATTATCAACTATACAATATACATGTATAAAATTTAGGCTACAGAACTTCCGCTGGTATTCATCATCTTCCCTTCATACATTTAATTTGCAATCGTCTTTCTCCCCTAGACACTGTTTATCATTCATACAGTTAAGGGTAACAAAAGACTCCAGCATAAAACACATACATCAAATACCATTCCTCTCTGTATAGTTACTGGCACATAGGCAGCAAAGTGGAGAGGAAAACACAATTTAGACGGAATATGCATAAAGCAACTACTAATTAAAATCTCAAAGAATTTGAAACCAACAGACAAAATACAAAAGCCTTCCACAACATTTTTGACAGCCTCAGATCTAGCCAAATAAACACAATGGACGAATCAATAGTCTCATTTAAAGGAGTGTGGCAATATGTAGCTCAGAATTTGATTGCACTGAATAAAATACAGCAAGTGCTTTTAATAATCTCATCTCCATTGTAGAATTACAAGGAAAAAAGTAATCCTTGCAATAAAATTATCAATCCTGTGTGCCTTCTCTCTGAAATTCCATGGACCAAAAGGTTCCCAGGTACATCAGTGCCCTAACTGCCCATCCTCTGGCAATGTAAAATATTAAAGAAAAAAAAAAAAAGCCATTTTCTATATTTTACAGACACTTTCACAGAAAGAGACTTCCAAAGACTCCCTCTCTTTATGAGAATTCTTACTTTCAAATGCTCAAATGCATTTAAAAAAAAWTTCCTACAGTATCGGCTTCCACTGAGACTTCTAGTCTTTTGGCAAAGACAGCTTTCCAAAACTCAGATACATACAAATCAGTGTGATCATGTCAGAGTTGCAAAGGACTCCACTCACTCAGTACCCTCCTACTTCTGTTTGGCATTTTGCCAATATAACACCATGAAAACTTCTCAACTAATTTTCAGGTTTGTAAATGGTAGGCTATTGAGGTTCCTTATTTGAACATTTTCTAGCAAGCAACCATGTGAAGCAGGTAACTTCAGCTACCAGCTTATTCAGTCAGTGGCTGAAGCCTAAGCTAGACCAAGCAGAAGCAAACATTTGCCAATTCCTAGTTCAGAGGTTTAACTATTGTGGTGGTTCTTCAATTCCATAAGTCAGGCTGGGGGCTTCCAACTCATAAAGAGAGAGGAAACCGTTTCCAGTCAACAGGAATACCAGCATTTTCAGCAAAGGGGCTTCTGATTTTGGATTCTGTCCATTGATGAAGGCCTTGCAGTTTATACCTTTTCAGTCCCATGCCTACAGTGCTTGTACAATTTTCAGCTCCCTAAAGGAGGATCAATAACTTGGTTCCAAAAAGCAGCAAATGCAGAAGACATAATGAAGAAGCACAATAGGGAAATGAAAAGGAGGAAACTACGAGAAAGTCGTAAAAAAAGTACTCAAGGGTGGCTGGAGGATTCATACTTTTTTGTAGGACAAGATACATACTACACTCCAGTGTGGTACAGAAATACATAAATCAGGTTAAACCAAGGTGCAGTCAGGCTTCCAAAATTAAATAGAATCCCATGTAGAATTTGTCACGTGCATACACGCTGCATCAGTCGGAGAACGGCCCTGCAACATTTTTACTCAACAGCATTATGGTGGTAAAACAATACTTTTCCTCAGAATCAAATGCTGTTTTAGCTAAAGAGATACTGCTTAATTTTGAGTGGGAACCAAATTAGCTCATAAGATAACATCTGTCCTAAAGCATGTTTACACTATGAGAAACGTGACTGCAAACACTCACACTGTATTTACATTAACTGAAGAATGTAACAGATCACATGCATCCTTCACTACGACTACTTCGTCTTGGGCATACTTTCCAAATTCCGTATGAGCTGCAAAAACATCAGCCAAATTTCGGGTGTAACAACTTTGATAAAAATCTTCTCTACAGCTCTCCTTCATATTATCTTTTTGCAGAAACATTCTCAAACCATATTAACCACCAAAATCATTAAGGAAAAAAAAACCTAAACAGACTCTGGTCAATGGATAAAACTCCAAGAGTTAAAACAACAATCATCAGCCAGGTTTCCTCCAGCATTATCAACCCCTGCAAATCAAACAGGGAATAATTCAGAGAAAATGTTACAATACCAGCCAGAATAGGAGGAGCAAAAGCAACATGGGGGGTGATGGGGATGACAGGGATGGGAGGCAGTGRAATCAGGTACTGACTTTGGGAAAACGATAACAACTGGGACAGAAAATTAAGATCTGTGCACCAAGGATACATGATTCTATTCCAAATTATATTGATTTGTGGACACAGAAGTCTCAATAGTATTACAGTAATTTCATCTACCTCCAATTTGCCAACATTTTTTAACTTGCCATCTTCAAATCTTGCTCTGAAAAATTAAAAATCCCAAGAAACGCCACTGACAGATACATTGGGAGATCCCCATCCTGACAAAACCACTTTGACAGCTTGCATTACTATAACTTCAGATAAAGGTATAAAACTAAGCAAAGTGGGATGGAGGAGGGGACTACTTAAACATGACAATACATGGCCTACACTGCAAACAGCCGCCAGGAGAAAAAAGCCTGAAATCTGAAGTCCTGACTGAACACTTGTTGAGCATGTGCATAACCTGGTTTGGTAAACCTGGTATTCCTCTATTTAGTCTAACTTAGGAGATTTAAGACACTGTTGCTCAGCACAGAGAACTGGACTACAAGCTCTGCTCAGTACCGTGCTGCTACTAGGCAAGACGACTGTGAGAATGACTCACCTCATACTTCCTGATCTCCACCATTTGTAAAATGGAGATTAGTAGTCAAGAAACACAAGTTTAACATAGCATCAAGCTGTTCAATGACTTCTCACGTGAATGATCAGACTAGTAATGCTTCAAATTAAGCAGGCACATTTTTGCAGCAGCAAAGACTGAGTAGACATTTTTATTAACATACAGCAGCATAAAATCTATGCCTTTAAACAAAACTACTTCACTGTGAAGAGATATGTAAGCTTGCAAATATTTATGACTGATTTTAAATTAAAATCTGAATGCCAAATTGAATTATTTTGGTTTGGGTTTTTTTAAACAATCTAGGAGAGTAAGAAAAGTTGTTTAAATGCACTAAGTTACTTCTGGCATTTACAGTTTTGCTTAATAAATCCACAAAAATATGTCTGATTAACAAACATAGTCTGTTCAAAACAGTTTTTACAGCATCTCAGCACTTGAAAGAAGCCATGAAATATTAAAGCAGTGCAAACCAGACAGCTTTTGAACAACACCTATATTGCAGACATCTAACTGTAAAGCCCTTTAAAACTCTGGCCCAGTTAAATAAAGCTTAGAGTTCACGGATTTAATTCTCCAACCTAATTTTGATTCCAGAAAACCTTCCTGCTTTTTCAAGTTCAGTTTCTTAACTTCCCTTACTTCCCATTAGCTCTGACTATTCTCTCTGCAATTGACAACTGAATTAAAATATGCATTTAACTGGTGTCAAACACAGGACAGGGTTTTTTTACATGTTCCTCAATGTGGAGGCCCAAATTGTCCTTTTCAACAACGACATGCATTTTAATTAACAAATTATTTTATACATAAAAATTTAGAATCTGAAAGTGCACTCATTAAAGAAAACCTAATCTAAGCAAGCTTCTCTAAGACTATAAAACTGAAGTGAGAATTTGAATCATATACATTAGAACTCATTAGATATTTTAAATAAAGACCTGCATCCGTCTTATAGGTGTAAAGTTCAAATCAGACATTGTACGTCAGGCAGTAATTTCAGTTATGAGATGACAAAAGGAATATATTTAATATGATCAAACATACATCACTGTGGCCTATCCTCAGTTTCTTTTTAATTTCACTTCATCCCCTGTGCTCAGTTTTTTCTACTGGTTAGAGGTACCTCTGAAGGCACAGAGCTAGCTAACAGGAAACACCAGGCAGAGGTGCTGAAAGTGAAAATTAGGCCTGCTGAATCTAGGGTAGTAGCAAGAAAAAGCCACACTGCTAACACACTGAAATGAATTAGTAATTCATAAATGACATTTCAAATTCAAGATGACTACGAATCCCGGACAGTCACGCAAGACTCTATTATATGCCCCCTTCTCCTCCTTCAGGTTCAAGGCTAAGATATAGAATGACAATCGAAGATTGCTACTCTCTCATCATGACCACTAAAAGCATAGATTCAGTTAAATACATCTGAATATAATGAAACACATAGATACTCTTTTTTGTATCTAGAGCTCTGTGTACTAAGAGTATAAAGTTGAGTACAAATGTTCATGAAACATTGCATTAAGATGAAGGACAGCATTCACGTCAGTCTTCTTTCAGAATCTGAGATATGATTTGGGGAACCAAAATTTCACGTTTCAGCTGCTTTCACACCCAATGAAGAGTGGATGAAACATGAAGGGGGCAATTCAGAATTCAAGTTTGACATTTGAAATATGATCTGTCACACTAAGATTACAACRCCAAATATTCACTTCCAAGGAGTGATGTTGTCTTCTTACTTCCTTTACTTCATGATAAAAAGGCAAGTTATTCTTTTTCAAAGTTCTGTCATCTAATTACTTCATCCTCACCTGTAATTACCTAGAAATTATGTGCAAGGGAAACAGCAGTTCAACTTGAAAAGGTAACAAGGCAAACAATTATTTTCTCCATTTTAATAACCGCTTATCAACTATGAAGGTGCTGATTGTTTCCCCTGAAGGATTTTTTTCTTCTTTTTTTKGGGGGCTTGATTTTTAAACTAGCAATCTCTCATCTCAGTTCCTGGCTCCTCTCATTTAGCTGAAAGAAACTTTGGCTAAACATGTAGGAAGGTGACTCAATATGCTGAAATCAGAGTAGCAGTTTTCCTGGCCCGAAATGGAACCTAAAGCTCAGGTTTCAGTTTGCAGTGTCACCATTCAACATATGCATTCAAGCCTGAACCATGTCTGAGATTTCTTCTAAGTGAATCAATCAAATGCTATCCTGATGTCAACAGCATACATCTTCATGGATTTCAGCTTCTGTTAAAGCAAAACTGCTTCACTGTCCTAGTTCAAATTTGTAACATTTCCTTTAGGCCATCACCCCTATTCAATGTTTAGTTGACGCCACCACATTCCTAGTTTTGGTCTCCTCACCAGACTACTGACACACAACATTAATTTTAAGAAGTTAGCTTCCCCTAAGGGCAGCACTGCAGCAGAGCAATGGGTAACAGTATTCTTCACTTTTCATATCTACTTAACCAGGGAATCCACAGGCACAGACAGAAATTAAAATAATCCAGATATTCCTCTTACTCTCTTGCTTTGGTCATGGACATCAATCACTTCAGTCACATTTCTTAATTAGGCATGGTCTGTGAGACTTCAGTAATAGAATGTATACTTTCGGAAATCATGCTCACCTCAGAGGAGCATGCTCTAAGCGCCAGAGAGAGCACTGATAACGGGTACACACTGACACTTCACAGCCAGTGTCTATAGCTACAGAACGGACAGAAGCAGCTTGCAATGGACTCTGTGGCACAGAGCTGGCCACCTCACGAGATCCAGTTACTCAAGGTCTCAGGCTGATGAAGGTTCTGGTTCTCCCACAACAAGTCAGATGCTCACATATGCATTAGCTCATTCTGCAAATGTGTTATTTCAGGAAATCCCAGTCCTCCTGATCAAGGGGTTGAGGAATGAAAAATAAATCAAGCAATGCAAAATGTATTAGACACAGCAATTAGATCTTTCTCTTCACATAAAAAAATGTCACATCGCATTTATCAGACTTGCCACTGAAACAAAAAACTGCTTCAACACTTTACGACATCTGTGACCAAGGGTACTTAACATTTATAGTCACCACAGGCATCTATATAGAAATTTCTTATATAAATTAAATTATCAAGTCCAGATGCAGGCATTATGTGCTTTTTCTTTTTTTTTTTTAAGGGGTGGGAATGTTTTGTTTTTTAGAATCCTAATGATTTCTGCAATACTGGAGCACAATGAGAAACTTGGCATCTTGCCAAGATAATTTAGCAATAAATACACATGCAGATAAATGTTAACAAAACAGAAATTAAGCAGAAAGAGATGCAGCACTACTAATATGTCACATTCCAAAGCCACTAGATCTGTTCATTTAAAAGCCAAACCTGTACTTGGCCACTGTCTGACCAACTTTCAGACAGAATTAGTTAAGTTTGCTCAAGAGGACAACTGAAAGGTCATAGGAGGACAGCCTATAGGGAACACTAACAGTTCTTCCTATTCAAAAAGGTCAAAGTCATTTTCCTGCATTAACTTTGAAAATTTGTGTTAACTAGAGCCATTTTTTTTCCAGATTATTCTGTGAAAGAAAAAGGTATACATTAAAAGACAAATTTATCTACCTTCWGTCTGTAGAGTCCTTCATGAGAGAGACTCTTACAATCAACTCTATTTGCCATCTTTAACTAGAAACATTTGCCATACAACTGTCATTAGAGCAGCAAATACCAATTATGCATACTCATTATTAAATACTGCATAAATTCAATAGTTTCCATATTTCGTCAAATGTTTGACATTATCTCTGCTTGGATTTCAACCAGTGATCTGAGTTGAAGGACTGTTCTCAATAACCCCACCCACTACAACATCACATGGTTTGCAACATCAGTTAGTTGCAGGGGAAGTGCTGAGGCAGATGACTGTTTCAGATGGAGGAAAAATTGCATGTGTAGATGCAAAAGTTTGTGGATTTTTAAGCAATTTCACAAACTGTTTTTAAATACAACATTCTTTTTGATTCTACAAAGTTCTAGCTGCAAGTTAACCTCTGATTTTGGGTGAGGAGTATGGAAGAAAGCTACAGATCTCAGTTTGTCTTCTCAGTTACTATGGATCACAAATTAGGAGATTTCAAACCTTAAGATCAACATTATCTCTCTCCCTCCTCCCCCCCCTCCATTTCTTTGGACTGTATTTCCCACTGTAGCTTCAGTCTCAGAAATATCCACACATGCACACTTTCTAACACTGACCTGCCTTTGAATTTAAAAAACAACTTAAGTGTAGTTTATTCTTTTTTTTTTTAATTCCCCCCCCCCCCCGAACATAATCTTTCATCTGGGTAAAACTGCAAATAATGGTTCTAAAACATCCAGCAGAGAACAGAAAAAAAAATACTGCCACTGCTTCCTCCTCTCACCCTCTAGAATTCATTTAACAGCTTCGAAACAGGGCAGCACCCTTAGGACTTCAGAGGAAACCGAACGCGTACAACGCGTTACGCACAGACATCCAGATCCAAGTGCAGTTATTCTGGTCATACAGAACAGTCTTATTTCTATCTAGAACATACATGAMAGTAAAACTCATCTGTAGTATTCAAGCAGCAGAAAACTTCTTAAGAGAGGCCAGTCTTTCAGTTGAACCTGTCTTATGCCAGGCGGATACGTTCTGCACCACGTACACTGAACACAGTTTTAAAACACAATTCCACATGCAAACAATGGTATCCAAAAATTATCAACCATGCTCAGAGTATGCTCAAGCCAGTAAGCACAATTCCACAGAAAGTATAGATGGTAAAGCCACAATTACAGTTTGGCTGCCAAATTCATTGAGAAACTGGAAGTGACCTAACAGCTGTTCAAATAACCACAAAATATTAGAACACTCTCGTGAGAGATAAATTTCGTCTTGAATAAGCCTACCCTCTCTCMAACAGGCATATCATTTATTTGTCTATGACCACTCTATAAAGACAGCTGTTTTCTCATCTGACTACTACACTGTATTCTTAGTTCTCAGCACCCCCCTCAATCAATCCGTATTCTGCTTCCAGATAATTCATTTTTGAAATGATTAACCATGTGGTAAGAAGTTCTGGTGCTGATATAGTCTCCAYTGGGTGAAGTTAAACACTACCAGGACAGAGTATCAAATGGAAGAAAAATGCTTAAGCGTGAACTTAAAATAAAGTATCAGCATCAGGTTTTATATCCAGAGCTCTGATTTCTTACGACCATTAATTTTCACTAAACAAAATTCAGACAGGCACTTTAAGTGCTGGAAACCTAAGCATTACAGTAACATACTGAGAAAACCGTAAGTGAAGTCAACTGAGTTCTGGCTATTGTTACTAAATTTCCCAATATAAAATGGTGACTCAGTTGGGAACACTTTTAAAATCAGACTGGAATTCTTTTCACACACAGAGCAAGACTTATCTGACCCAAATGTAGACCATCTACATCAGAAATGGTCATGTAAATTCATTTTACAATCAATGGAAAGCAATACATACTTCTACAGCACACTTAGCCTCATCCTAAATCAGAGCTCTGGAATAAACCATCTGTTTCTTCCAACTGACTATCAAGAAAACCACAAATTATTAGGTCACATGTACTTTTACAAAATTAGCTGAGACGAATCCCACACAATCTTTCAAGTGGCCCCTTTAAAATGATAAGCTCTATTTTGTTCACTGATCTTCGAAATGAAATATACACAATGTTATAATACCCTTAAATTCAACTGAAAGTAAAAACTAAGCAAGTTGCCTAACAGTCACATTTGCACTAGCACCGTAGAAAGATTTTTTTCTTGTAACAGAAACCATAGAGGGAGCTTTTAAGCAAAACCCATGTAAATGTGCAATTTATAAATGCTTCAAGTTTTGCCCAAGAGCACTGAAGTGCTGTAAGAGACTTTTTGATTTACTGTCCTTCACTTTTCATTATATTATACAAATGGCCTACAGAACTGTCAGTACAGAATCACCTTTTCACATGGATTACCACCTGCACCTCTGATTTTCTCAAGAGAAGGCCTGTATTTGCTCAACTTCAGTAACATTTTATTTTTAAGACCTTCAGAATCATTAAGATAGGAGTTTAGGTATTACCTCAAATACTGCTGTAGGTTATCTCTGCTGAAAATTTTATTGATTTGCCTCCTTTCAGCAATACACATTTACTGGCCACACAATATTTATATTAAATATTCATAACCTAAGTTCACCAAATCCCAAAGAAATATTCATAACCTAAGTTCACCAAATCMCCAAAGAAATCCTTGCAATGAGGTAACGCTTATCTTCTAAAAGAATCAAATGAATTCTGATTTTAAACATCTATCTCAAAGTATATGTAATGCCTCACTGTACCAGGGAGTGCCATCCATCACAACTCTGATTTCAGACCGCTGACTCATTCGAGATCTTTTCCTAGAGATGCAAAAAAATATCAAGGCACTGATGCCAAGTGTAAGTACTTTGTATGCCGTCTATATTATTTCCTCCATAGCAATTTTTTTTATTTGATTAAAACCTGTGAAAAAATATATTCTACTGTACAGTTTTCAGAACTAAGAATATCGACACAAGGCACTACATGTCCTACATGAAGGAGATGGCAATTTGAAAACACATTCAAACTTACTGCTCGCTAATACCAGCAGTAATCCAGGGTCAACTTTTGTATAAAAGGGAGTACCAAACGCAACAGCAGAAGGAATTCAGCTGCAACAACTGCAGAGGGCTTTTTTCCTGCACACAAAGGACACAGATCCATACCTCAGCGCCACAGCCACTCATGGCTGCGAGCTTAACCGTTCTTAAGTGCATTACTGGAAGCTACCCACTAGACTAACCGTAGCAAGGGGCAATCAATCCCGCCTGCCCAGCCGAAATTCATTCCTTTCTTCTCTCCCTACTCGCTGGTAAAACGAACTCAGTTGATTTTTTAATTGACAACAATTACACAAGCAGACCTGGAGCTTTTAGGGCCACCGGTTGGCTCATCTCTCAGACATTGAGACTGTAAAAGGGTTTCGTTCTCGCCCAACGTCCCCGGGACGAGAAAGACTGGCCGATTCCATTTTATCTGCCCTAAAGGCAACTCTCACCCTTGCACACAATCGCTTTCATCGCTCGGTTTTCCTACGAAACTTTAAGGATGCCACAGAATGGGTCATCCGGGACGGTGGCAGGCATTAAGGGATTGGAAGCGGAATTACCCCTTTGTTTTATCTGCTTTTGCCTTTTCCCACTGGCGTTTTGCGRGTGATTGATGACAGGCCGCCCTCCCGCCCCTCCACCCCCCCCGATGTCTGAGCAACGGGAGGAGGTGCCGCCGCCTCGGCTCGGGCAACACTCGACCCACCGATAATGGCTGCAAGGGATCGATGGGGGCCCCACCGAGAGGGGCTCCGGGCGCAGGCTGGGAGCGAGCCCCA
>JASVER010000001.1:9773427-9810094 GCA_030449065.1 Oceanodroma leucorhoa
CTTGACTCGCCCCTGCGGCTCTCCTTGCCACATCCAGGCACCCTTGGAAGTGAGGAAGAAAATCCTCCGTGCCCGTCCCCGACGCGGGGAAAGCCGGCCTCCCCCTCTCCTCGGCACCGGATCAAGCCTCCCCCACCAACGCCCCCCCTTCCCTCCGCTCGGGTCCCTTTCTCCAGTCCCTTTCCTATGGCCACCCGCCCGCATCGGCTCAACCCGCCCCCCCCCCTTCCTCCCCGTCCCTCCTCCCCCTCTCCTGCTGCAAACGGCCATTTCTATTGTGTCTCCGCCGCGGCGGTGCCAAGCCGAGCAGGGATCGCCCCGGCCGCCGCCGCTGCCAGCCACACAGCCCAACAGAAAATGGTTGGAGGAGGGACGCGAGACCCACCCAACCCTCCCCTCCCCGCCGGTCGCCTTCCCGGCCCCCTGCCCTGCGCACCCGCCGCCCCCCTCCCCGCCGAGGTCCCCCCGCCGCCGCCCCGCACCCCCAATCCCCCAACCGCCGCCGCCCCGGGGGGCTGCTGGGCACGGCGGGGCCGCCTCCCTCACCTGTGGTGAGCCGGGACGACACCTCTCCGAAGGGCGAGGGCTCCATGCGCAGGTATTTCTGCGGGGAGGCGGCGGCGAAGGAGGAGGAGGCGGCGGCCGAGGCCGGGGCTGACAATGGCGCACATCGCCTCCGCTTCGGGGACGCCGGGCTCAGCAGCGGGTCGAAATCCAGAGTCCTTTTCAAAGTGGCGCCGCAAGCCATGGCGCGGGCCGGCGGCGGGGCGGAGGAAGGGGGCTCGGAGCGAGGGGCAGGGGAGACGGCGGCGGCAGCAGCCGGCCCTGCCCAGAGGCGCCTTCCCCGCTGTCTGGGGCGGGCTGGGGGGGAGGGAAGGGAGGGCGGCAGGGAAAGGAGGGGGCAGCTGCGTCAGGGCCTCCGCCGCCTCCCTGTCGGCCTCTCTCTGGGGAGCGGCCCCGGCCCCCCCAGCGGCTCCGGCTCGGCCGGCTGGATCGCCGCTCTCGCCGCCCGCCCTGCCCTGGCCGGGCCAATTCCGCCCGCGGCCGGTGGCGGGGCGGGAGCTGGGCCGAGGGGCGCAGGGCCGGGCCCGGCTACCCGGTCCGGAGCCGCCGATGACGAGCGATGGCGGCGGGGCCCGGGCGGCGGCGGCGGCGGCGCTTCCCTCTGTGCCTCCCACACCAGCAATATGGCGTCAATAACAACGCCGCGGATTCAAAAACCAGCCCCCCGCACTGCGCCTGCGTTCCTGGGGCGGTGGCGGCCGCAAAGGCTCAGGGGACTCGTGGTTTTCCCGCCCCGGCCCTGCGGCTGGGCGGCGGGGCGGTCGCGGGGGCGGAGGGACTACAAATCCCGACGTGCCCCGCGCCGGCCGCCCCGGCTTCCGGGTTCTGATTTAAATCCCCCCTCAGAGGCTGCGGTGTGGGGTGCGGGTTAAAGGACGAGGYTGTGGGGATGGGGCGGCGGCGCCCGCGGGGAGCGGGGCTCAGCCTCGGGGGCGGCTGCTGGGCGCCCTCAGCGCCCCGGGCAGCGGCGCGGCTCGGGGGAAGGGGCGGGGGGCTCCCGAGAGGTCCYGGAGACACAAAGGGAGGCGAGAGCCCTGCTGCCTGCGCTAGGCCCCGCGGCCTGGCTACCTGCGGCCGGGGGCCTCCTGTTATCGCAGGCGCCGAGCGGGTCCGACAGCGGCTATATGTCCACAGGGCATTTGTTTGTATGCGAAATAAGGGCAAAGTGCATTTAGTGGCCTCCATGATGAGGGCAGAGCAGGGAGCATGCAGGAGTCAGAGGTACGAAGCAGGTGGAGGTGACAGCTAAGGACACGCCAGAAGAGGCCCCGGAGGTGACAGCTAAGGACTCGCCAGAAAAAGCCCCGTGATGCCGAGAGTTGTATCTCGGTGTAACCAACTGATTTCCTTGCAGTTGTGTAAAAGGCTTTCTTGCTTAAGGAGGGTGGTGAGGGAAGAGGTTCAAAGAACTATAGCTGCTTATGGGAAGAGCAAGGCTCCTTCCTGTTCAGCTTCCTAATTGAAATAAACTGTGTGGCAGTTTGGCCCGGTGGAAAAGCCAATAGGAGTCGGTAGGCCCCAAAATATATGTAACCTTCAGCTTTTCTGTATCTAATCCTGTTTAAATTAACTATGAACATAAAGATAGGTTGTTTTTGCAAAATAAAATGAGAAATATGCCCACATTAAATTTCAACACTTTGGTGTTTTTTGATTGTCTTGTGAAATGTAAGCTAGCCTTTCTCTAATGACATTTAAAAAAACTGAAACCAAATCTTACTATCATTTGGAAGCAAGTTTTTGCTTTACATGTTCCATGGGTGGCATATATTGTTAATTAAGCCACAACAGCACCCAGGCAGTCTAAACACAAATCTGATGTCTGTGCTGGCAATGTGGTTGTGCTGCTCTTAGTGTAACTGAGATGTCAGGTGGTGGAGTGACCTAGCAGAGCCTTTCTGCTCAACAAAAATAGAAATATTAATTAATAATTTGCTTTCTGTGACAGATAGCTCATGACAATGTTGGAACAATTAGGTGAAATTCTCCTTAGGTTTGCCTGGCTTGCCTTGGCCTAAAAAGAATTATAGAAAACAGGAAAATTATTCCTCTGCTGTTACCTTTTCCTCTGTAGAGGAAGCACTTGGAGTATTTCCTTGCTGACAAGCCTTTCTAAAATTAAGACAAGTTCTGGTTCTCCATAACAAGGCTCAGGAAATGTACTGATGCTATTACAGTGTTACAATTGTCCTACTATTACTATACCGATACAGCTCCTTCTGTGGATACTCTTCTTTGGAATAACGATGGCTCTTTTGCCATTCATTAATTCTCCATTTCCATTACATTTCCCTAAGCAGATAAGTTTCCCTGTGTTAGTGCAACAGTCTTAAGTATTCTTACCAAGCAGTTCACCCAGGAAGACTGAGGCAAAGTTGTTCCTGCAGGCTTTGAACTAAGGAAACCTTGCATGTTTTTCAGCATATGCGTGATGCACCTGTTTAGTTTGGAATGCCCTGTGCCCACACAGGACTGGGACAGCCACTTCTGCCTTCATCTGTGTGCTGAGAAGTGCCCATGTTCAGGTGCAATATTGAAAAAAACCTAAATTTTAGAATAACCAGCACTTTCCCACTGAACTTAATATTTTAGATATACATATATTCTGCATTCAGCAGCAGAAAAGATTTGGTTACATTAACTCAGGTGACACCAGATCCTAAGGACCATTCAGGCGCAATTTAAGTAAATTAAAACAGTCTGAGGAATCAGGCAAAACTTCATCAAGATAAGCTACTAGAAAGCAAGCTTTTGCCAGCGCTGGCAGCACTACAATTGTAAGCAATTGATTAGAACCATGATTGTCCTAATCAACAGAGTTACTCAGGCTTTATCTGACTAATTTGTTGAGCTAAACTGAAATAAGTCTGATTTAAGTCAAAATAAGAATTCACACGGCCCTTTGCAGCAAATTAAACCCAGCTAAACCAATGTAAGCTTTGCATGTAGACAAGCCCTAAGGCAGCAAAATGTCCAACAGCAGTGACAAAGTGCTTGATGGTTGTCAGGGAACATGTGTTTTTACTTTCATTGTGGCAGGAAACACCATAGGGTCAAGGCTGCAAACCACTGTTTATATTGTTCTTTCTTCTACTTACTTATTATATAACCAATTTGCAGCGTCCCATCATGTGCTACATGGGGTGCCTTTAAAATTATATATTATAAGCATATTTTTAAGTAAATAATACCCACAAATTTTATTAATGCTGGGAATGGGAGAGCTTATTTATAACTGGTGTTGTGCTAGATTTTATTGGATCTGCATTTCAAGCATGACACCTGTTAAAAAGACAAGTCCAGACGCAGGACAACATTTTGACCTTTGTACAGCTCTGAATGAGGTGGGAAAGTAACCCTTTCAGTGTCTTGCTTTGGGACTCTGATGGAAATGTCGTAGTTGACCAAATGTTAGTCTTTATGCATTCTCTTTTCTTCCCCTTCCTTCTGCCATTGCTCCATTCCCTCATTGTGTTTCATTTTCTTTTTTTTGCTGTCTTCCTCTCTTTATATACCATCTTGACTCTGCTTCCTCTTCCTTTTCCTTGAGACATCCTATTCATATGATGCAGGGTCCACATCACAGTCCTTTTATGCCATCTAACCATATTCCTTCTGCTTCACACAGTGGCTCATTTCTCATTAACCGGTTGTGCTCGCCAGGATGGGACCATCGGTTAGCTGAGCTGTTTTCTAGGGCTTGTTCCATCTCACCCCGAGTGAGCAAAAGTCACTTTAAGCAGTGTCATTGCACTTGAATTTGGCCATGCATACTGAAGGTTTCTTACTGATGTATCAGGCACACATTGTGGTTGCAGATTTTGTAGGCAAAACGCAGTGGAGGTTATCTGTCAGGACTTCAGTGAAGTGTTTGTGTGGTGCCATGTGAAAAAGGATTAGTTAAGCTGAAAAAACGGAGATTAGTGCAGGAATTGTAAGGTGGGAAAAACAGCCAAAAGAAAAATGGAATAAATTTCTCTGCTTTGCTATACAGTCACACAGATAGTGCTGGCAAAAGGGAAGGGATACACAGGAACAGGAATGAAAGCCGGAGGTCAGTGAAGGTCAGCTCTGCTTCTTTAGGTGCTGATTTATGACTTTATGCTGGTACCAAAAATTATGATCTGAACCTGCAACATGCAGTGACCTTCAATAGGACAAATATGTTTCTTAGGCCTAAGGTACTAAGATACTTCCAGCAGAAGTACAGAAATATATTTGCCAATATAAGAGACATTCAAAACACCTATTTCCTCTAAAATACTGTATATACTTCCACTCTTATATATTCAGGAAAGATTAATTAAAACCAGACTTGTCCAGAAAAAAGTGACTGAGCTGATTAGGAAAACAAGTGGAAAATTTACTTATTGCAAGAAGTTAAAGGATTGTTAGTTAAAGGTTATTGGCCCAACCAAATAACTGTTGAAGTCTATGATTTTTCTCTAAAAGTGCAAGAAGGAGGTAAGTTCAGGAGATTTTTAAGATCTATTTTAGTGACACGGACGGTGTTGATACAGGAACTGTCAATTACCTCACCCAAACTGGAAATAAGAGGAAGATTTATAACTGCCAGAGGAATGAGTTTCCAGAGCACTCTTCCAGTAGCAGTAGTATGGGTGAAAACAAACAAAACCAACCCCAAATCTTTAGATGAAGCTTAGGTGGTCTTTAAATAAGGCTTAATATTTTAAGAAAAGGAATTGTATGGTATGGTTGCTTTCAGTGGCACAAGACTATCGTGAATGACCCAGGAAGTCCTTGCAGTCGTTTTGTAATATAAGGTGGCAACAAGGAAGTCACAGTGGAACTAAACTTTTTACTTGCAAGGAGGTGAAGCAGTAATAACCCATTTGAGTCAGTTCACCTATATTCAGAATAATACATCGAGGCTATAAAAGGAAAATTACTAAACTCACTGGTGTATACGCATGAATTGTGCTAACAGACCTGGATATAGAATAATTAGGAAGCAGTGACTAAAATTTTGCAGCTCTGACTACTGCAATTACCTCGACAATTTCAGGAAAGTGTCAACACTAGCGAAGTGCGGATCAGTGCACTTTTCCATCTGTTGTCAATCACAGCCTTGTGTAGGTTCACCAAAAAAAGGAAYGGGGTGTAGGGAGGGCAGTGTCATGAGGTACTGGAAATGTTGCTGCAACCTAAAGAAAGAATGCCTTACATCCCCATGTCCTGTACATCCTTATCCTCCACTGTCAAACATTTTAATACACAAACATTTACATTATGCCTGTTATCTTCCTTCCTTTTTCTRTTGTAAATAATTCACATTTTTAAACTTCACATATAATGTTCTCTGCCTGAATTTTGGAGAAACGCTGCACCAAACTAAACTCTGCTTTGCTCTTGATCTTAAAAAATGCCACAGCACTTTAGCAGAAAGGAAGACTACACTTCTTATACAAAAATTTTTCTCCAAAATGTTCTCTTACATCTTTGTAGGACAATTAATTTTTCCTAAGTGATTATAAGGGTAAAGGAGCAGCATGGTATTACATATTAACTGGACAGTAGAATCGAGTCAACTAAAAATACATTGAACCGTAATGGTGAAAAAAATTACAGGCCAAATATTAATCATGTGAGTAATACTGAACTTGTGAATTAAGAGCCATTGAAGTCAAACATGCTTAGAGCTGTGAACGTCTCTCCACTCTTGCAGTGGACTGGAGCCCGGATCCTCCACAAGCTTACACAACCGTGTCAGGCTGAGATGTAGCGAAGGTCAGGCTTTTCTTCTGTGCCAGTATGTTAGTGAACAAACCAGCGTAGGACACAGTGACAAGTGAGACATTAACTATTTCCTACTAATTTCCTCAGGTCTAGGAGGAGGTTTGAGACACCATCCATTCTGTTCACTCGCAAGACCTAGCCCTGTAGTTTGGTGTGCACATTGAAGAAATGGGCACATACTTTTCATTGCAGATCTGTTGCTGCTTTGGAAATTTTGCATGGAAACTCAGTAGAAGCCAGCTGACAATTTCGCTTTTATTAAACTCAGTTTTCTACAAAGAACAACAAAGAACTGAGGACTTGAATTAAAACTCTTATTTTCCCAGATAATTTACTAAGGGATCAACTTCTCTGTCACTATCTTACCTGTCTTTTCCATCCTTCTCTTTTTTTCAGATAGTATCTGGCTACATTTTGTTCTCCAAAACTTCCTCCCTCCCTCAGCAGCTGACCTCCAGGATGCTCCCTGGTTTCACAGGTGGTATGTATGTGCGCTGTACCATCTATACACACCTACTGCTTAACCTGCTTCTCCACCTCTGATCGATCCACCCCTCTGCTTCCCCATCTCTGCCCCCCTCTGCCAATCCCATGCAGTACCTCTCACTCAGTATACCTTTTTTGTTCATAAAACACAACCATCTTCCACTGGCAAATTCCTTCCTTGTCCTTTCTCCACCACCACGGGTAATTCTGTCATCCTCAAAGCTCATTTGCTCCCTTTTCTCCCCCATATGAATGCTGGTTTTAGGCTGTGCTTGTTCTCATATTAAATATTTCCAATGACCCGTTTCCCCACCTCAGACCTTGTTTCCGAAATTCTTCTCAGGCTTAGGTCACCTCTAGCCTGAAGATGCTCATATAAATTACCAGCTTTCTAGAAGTTTCTCCCGGGAAATTTTTAGCTTCTCCTTTCCACTCAGTTCAGGGTCTCTCTGTTCCCCATTCCAGCAGATAAAAGTTTTCACTACCCTCCTCCCCCTTTTTCCTCACCGAGTGGCAGCATCTCGCCACCGTTGTGCCCCTTCTTGGGCCYTCTTGGTGTTCATCCCTTTGGTTTTAGGCTTCACCTTCAGGGCCCAGCATTGTTCTGCTGCTGCCTTAATTTGGGTTTTGTGTCTTTGCTCCCACACGTTCTGGTCCAGCCCAGCTTTCCTGTAATCGCTTCCTTCCTTCCCTCCTCCCGCTTCCCTCTGAGGGCTTTCATTCATGCTGCCCTTTTTGTTTAAGCCTAGAACAACTGCGCCCATCTTGTGAACCAAATCCACTCTGTCTTCATTCAGATCTCCCTGTAAAATGTACTTCTGCCATAAAGCCTATCCAGCTCGGATTCCTCAGCTGAAATATATCCCATTCCTCTATAATAAAAACAAATCCTGTTTCATAACAAAACAAAAAGAACTCAGCGAGACACTGACTACGCAATTAATTTTTGCCAGTTGCTTTCTGCCAAGAGCAACATGCTTGTTCTTATCCCGCGCCTTAGGATTGTCCTCCCCATGTGCCTCCTGTTTGTCCTTTTGTTTTGTTATCGGCTTTCAAGTCCTTCCTGAGGGCTCCTGGCCTGATCCTGTGCTCACATTGGTGTGAAGCGAGGAGTAACTCCACTGCAGCGAACAGAGCTTTGCCAAGGTGAAATTTCTGTGGAAGGCGAATCAGCCCTTTGTTTTAATATTAGCTAATAAAGCCTGTGCACAGCTCCAGCACAGTACTCTGGTTTTAATTAATAAGAATTAGCATATACATCTACATACACTCTTTTTTTCCCTTTGCGGGCTCAGCTACTTTGAAGAAAACCTCTTTGTATGTCTTCCTGGTTGTTCTATATCTTGACATTAAAAAACCCCAAATGAATAAAAACTGAAAACCAAAGTAACATCAAACTCCCACGCAAACAAAGGCTTAGCTGCTGCCGGTGGTGGGGAGCGCTGGGAGCAGCCCTTCCCGCCTGCCGAGAGGAGCCGGCTTCTAGCCCGCACTCCCCGCTGCTGGGGAGCCGTCCAATTCCCAGCCCGCCGTCCCTTCCTCCGCCTTTGCACAATTCCACTGCAGTGACTTCCCAGTCCTAATTGGAGCCTCTGGGCATTATTGTATTATTATTATTTAATAAACAACCACATAAAACACTGGTTGACATTGAAATAAGAGTAAAGAAAGGAAAGCTCTGACTCCTAGACTGTTTTCTTTTCCTGTTGACTTGGGTGGAAGCAGGAGCAGGTTTTCTATACAATAGCAATGCTAGCACAACACATGCTTACCTTTAATGTTTTAGAAAAGGCACTGCTAAGCTGGGCCCAGTGCAGATGAGAGGGCCAGACTTCCTGCAGCTGTCAATCCCTATTGCAACATAAACTGTAAATATAGAGACATAACCTGGACATTCCCAAATAAAATGCACTAATGGCTTTTCTTGCCTGAGCTACGACTAGCAAGGATTCAGCATCATTTTCTGCATTGTTACCCCCAGCATGTCCTTTGGAGTGGTTATCTGAAATGCGCAGCCATCAGGATGCTATTAAGAAGAGTAAATGGAAGAGAGAGTTTTATTTTTGCATTTGATTGCAAGTTTGAGACATTTCAGAGTGAGAGTTATCATGACAAAAGAAAACGTGGTGTCCTTGAAGTGAATGCAGAGGAGCACAACGTGTTCAATAAGGTTTTGAAAGAAAACAAAGAGCTGAAGGCCAGAACTGACTCCTTTAGAAACAAGTGTAAAACGAGACAGGATTCAAAATGCTTAAAATACTTTGGTGACAAGCAACAAAGAAGCGTCTGTTAATAGAATTGATTCTATTAAGGAAAGGGAGAGAAAATCTTGAGAACTTTTTAAAAAGTAGAGATTTAATGTGTGGGGAGTATAARAACAAAATTCTCCCGGGGCCATGACCAGGCCCCTGAATCAGCATAACTCTTTTCCTTGAAGAAAGTGAAAACTAGACAAGGGTGAGTACGTACACCCTTATTATCCTTTTTCATTGTGGATCAAAGAGGAGGAATTCTCGGGGCTGCCAGCTCTCCACTTCCCTGCAGTGAGTCTGGAGCGCGGGCTGGGTTTATTTTCTTCGGTTAGGCAATGTCTCTCTAATAGTCTAAATGATCAGATCCTATAATGGACTTCTTGTGAGATCTGAGTCTTATTTACTGGTTTGTGTGTGGTATAAATGTTTTTAAAGTATTCAGTAGGAGTGAAACATTCTTGCCATTTATAAAAATTATGTACATATATGCTTTAATTCTAGGGAGTTCACCCCTCATTTTTCCCACCATTTCATTACATGTTTGCTCTCCTGTATTATATATTAAAAGCTTCATGCAGTGGCTCACTTGCATTTACATATGTGGACTGTAATAATTCTGTGATGTTGCTTGGAACTTCTGTATGAACATGTTATATAGAGTCAATGTGGGCATGACAAATGTATTGCAGATTTTTCATAGATAAACACAGTCAGTGAATGCAAATGTTAATGAATTTGTGTGCAAGTTTTAATATCTAAGCAGAGCTTATAAGTGCATAACACCTGTAACCACAACTGTCAGTGCAAACAGGGAAACTAGTTTTAAGGCATTTGTGCTGATTTAAAAGTGCTGGACTTTGAAATACTTCAGCAGTAATGGTGGAGATGTATTCATCCTCCAGCAGGTATTTAAGTGCATAAACTGTTATTAAAGAATACAAACTTTATTAGCAGCTGATATGCCAAAGTCATCRTGAAAACAAGTACCAGAATGGTGAGGACTGCCTTACGAAACAACCTGTGGCTTTTAAAGACATTATGGAAATCTTACTGTGAAATGGATTAAAAAGTGCTGGTTAATGGTCTTAGGGAGACGGGTGTTAAGCATGGAGAATTTTTTTGGAAGGCAAAATGGGAATGTACCAGAAGGGTGCTGGATTTGCTTGCGTGGCCGTGTAGCTGGTGATAGGTTTGGTCTAGTAGCAGGGAGCTTGCTTAGGAAAGACACTGCAGGGGCATACAATGTAAGCAGAAAACTGAATCTGTTTGAATATGGAGTGCAGTAATCTTCCCCTGAAGGGAGACCGRGTGACTGCTTTTTGTGAGAGTACTGAGGCAAGAATATATTAAATTGTTACCAAAGATGTACAGAAGAAGTATGTTCTGTAAAGTTTTCTGGTGCATTTTATCAAAACTGTTCATGTCACAAAAAGAAAGAGATACACGTAAGTCCAAGACTTTAATCAACAAAAAGGCAAAATGAACCTCTTTCAGCCTTTTCTTTATTCATGAATACAAATCTTTGCTTGTTTCTGTGTTTGATGGAGGTAAAGTTATCCTTAATTGGCCTGCAAAATATTTCCTAGCTAGAGAGTTCAGGTTCAACATGTGAAGGAAATTTGTTCTGAATTCACTGGAAGTCCACTTGCTTGTTCTAAATGACACCATATTAAGTAGCTGTTGAACTGCTATAAGAAAAGTTATGTTTTGCAGAGAGAGGAAATGAAATTATATTTGTATTTGGATTTCTTTAGAGCTCAGTYCGAGTGGTTCATTCATGGAAAATCAGAAGAAGACAAAATGGCCAGCAGACTGAAGAAGCTGGGCTGGGAGCCTCTGTATCTTCCCATTTGAAAACTTTGCCTGTTGCTTGCTCCTCCAGATTACCTGGRAACACCAGTAAAAAACAAATTACATTAGTCCCATTGTATTTTAGAAGCTCTTTTGTCTGTATAACATTAGGATGATGTCAGACGTTGATTATTTGTTAGGTTGTTCCAATAAGGACAATTAATCTGGGGGCAAAAGCCAGTGAGGACCCTGTCAAACACTGAACAATGTTTTTGGTTTTCATGCACTGAATCATCAGTGTTTATAGGCCTCCAACATGTAAATCACCCTGAGGTAATCTGGAAGGGAAGGATATGAATAAGCCAATTAAATTGGCAAAGAGCCTAAGGAACACCCTGTTTAGGGATAAAATCACATGCCTGTCCTAGTGCCAGTAGTTTTGGAGAAGGAAATAGRGTTAAAATCTTTGTAGTCCATTTCTTTGCAGAGAGAGATGACTTAGAAGACTTTGGTCTTCTCCTTTTGTATGTGCGAGCTCAGGTGACTGCGATAAGGTAGGAAGTAATGTGTTTTCTGCAAGTAACTTTTATTTTGATGACACAGAAAGATGTCATCCAGGTTGCAGAGGGTGTAGGAACTAGTTGCCTCATTTATGGCAATTATTTCATATTCAGTTTTATGATATGAGCATTCAAAGGACTGAATTGCCCTTTATCTTTCCTTTTCTCTCTCTCTTCCCCCCCCCCCTGGAAAGGGAGGCACAGTTTTCCATCAGGAAGCCTCCACACAACTCAGCAGTTACTAGCATACTTTAAAGTGCTCTATATCTAAATAATAACAAAAACAACTGCACTCTTCCTACCATCTGCCAAGCCTGTGCCTGTGTGATGTAACAGGGAAAAAAAGGCGGAGGTAAAGAAAACTTTTCATTGAAAGTTGTGCAGAGGAAAAAGTATTTCCATTCTTAGTTTACTTCTTCACAGCATAAATGGGTTCTTTTTGTGGTTTTAAGAGGCTTGCTGTATTTGCTGGAAGACTAACTATGTATTTCTGCCATCCCACCCGGATCTTTGAACTCACAGGCCAATTCCAATCAGGAAAGTAGCTAGCTCCCTAGAAGAGACATACCCTGTATATGCCTTCACTGGAGGAAAGGGCCAGGCAGAACTCATGGCTGACACCAGACACGTTACGTGGGAGTGGATCATTATGACCTCCCCAGTGCAGGAGAAGCTGTAATTGGCATTTCTACATTATTAAGCATGAGAGGATTTAACTGTAAACAGAAATCCGTAGGAAATCAGGAGTCACCAGTTACACTGCTCACAGAACTACTCATTTAAGGGCAGCTTTTGGGCATTTTTCAGACACCCTTAAAAGTGGRGGAGATGTAACCTCCCCTTTTTTTCCTTCATATAGCCCATCATCTTTGGACTTCTAGAATCGTGTTCCTGGTTGAAGGGAAGTAACTTCCTGAGAACAAAAAGAGCCAGAAAGCAACAGAGACATGGGGTCACTGGAGGCACCAYCTAACAGCCCTCTGGATGCCTTGGAAGTAACAGCATTGGGAGAGCCTAGATACAAATGCACAGGCTGGCAAAAGACCCAGATAAGCATAGTTGTTCAAGGTGGTTTCGATGCCTCTCATCTAACCCCAGCCATCTGATAGCTCAGCATCTAGCCCACAYCAGTCTTTACTCCCTATGGAGACAAAGAGGCACCTTCCAGGAACAATTTGTTCCAGCCCAAAATAGGTATGAAATRGGTGTGAGGAACCTTTCTTTTTCTGTTTGTCTGCACTGAGTGCTGAGGAGGCCTAGATGACCATTTGAATTTTTTAGACAGCTAACGTTGAGTGAGATGAATCCCAACCTTATTGTTCAGGTCCTGTGCAGCCTGATCATGCGTTGCTGGCAGCAGAGAAAGCTCCAATTACTAGATGAGGGCTAGAAATTTTGCACCAGAGGGTTAGTTCAAAGATCCCTTTTGTTTTGAGCTGGAACTGGAGGTTCACTCAGCCTCTTGGACGTGTCTCTGGCCCTTACTCACTTTCAGGCATTCAGGCACTGTTCGGAGCAGTGAAAGAAACAGAAATAGCTGCTTTCACTTCTCTTGTTGGTGTATGGGCCCTGCAGAGAAACAGGAACCAAAGTAAGGTTAAGCAGGGTTTAAAGGAACAAGATAATGTTTGGTAGAGCAGGGGAAAAACACATAAGCTGGCCAGGTCTTTAACTTCAGGGCAGTGTACATAAACTGTTGCCATGTYCCCAGGAAAACAAGGGGTTTGGGAAATAGTCTAAGGCTAGGCTGCATGAAATACAGAGCACATGACACAGCATGAGTGCCTTTGTCTCAATAGACAGTGCACTAGAATCGGTATGACCTTACTCCTGCCCTTGTTAGTCTGAATATGTAGCACAGCTGTAGGACATAGTTCATCATTTATCAAGGGTAAATACAGTTCTGGATGGGAACATGGAGGTGAAAAGTGTTCTGCACACAGCGTTCGCTTGCGTGTTGTAACTTGCTGCTCGGAAAAAAACAGAACGCTTTGTCTTCTTGTAACACTGGTGAGCGACTCCTTATCATAACCTTGTGAGAGGTTTCAAGTGCGTTCATGAATAGGAAGATGATTAAGATGACACATCAAGGTTTTCTGAATACTTATTCCTATTCAGTCGCATCCTCATATTTTTCTTAGTTTTCATTCCAAAACAAGGTGTTTCTAATCTCCGGTGTGATTGGTAGACCACATCCTTTCACTCTTGGTGGCCCAGCTTGCTATGAAACTCAAGCAGAGCAATAAGAAAGTGAGTTTAAATGAGGGGCTGTCAGAGCTAAAGCAGCTAATTTAGCTGAAAGGCCCTGTGATGACCTCTGCAAAGGAGGCCTCCATTGCTCTGAGCAGTTATTGCGACAAAACTCAAGGCTAAAAATGAAGCRACCTGACTAAAAAGTTTAGTGGGAAAGAGTCTAAATGGGGGATTTAGAGGATCTAATTTGTAGGGGAGAGAGAGGAAGATGGCTGTGTAGCTGGGGAACAGTTGCAAGTCTTGCTCTGAACATATCCATAAATCATCATGCCAGGTAGGGTATTTTCTCTTCCCCTGAGTGTTTCCCAGGCTGGGAGTCTGCTTTGGCCACAGCTGCTTCTCTTCAAGAGTCCATTAGAGCCCCGAGACTGGGTTTTGAGCAGGCTGTGGAGGAAAGCTGTAATACTTGTCTCTGTCATGCAGCCGAAGAGTTACATCTGTAGCCTGACTGATGTGCCTTTTTTGAGGAGAGGACTCATATTAATTACCCTACATCTAAGGAAATCTAATTTCAGAGCACAAGGACACAGAGGGAAAAAGGAAGCCTGATTTTTCCAGTGTTCAAATGGTTGTATCAGTGCAGAGATTTGTGTCGTGGGGAGCACCTCTGGGCCTTCTTGCCGCTGGGGTTGTTAACAGAGGGCAGGAAAATGACTGAGGCCAATGGCTTCAGTGACAGACACCGAGGGAGTACAGATCGTATCTGGCATTAGGCTGAGGGGGCTGCAAGAGGCAGTGCAAGGGCTGAAA
This sequence comes from Oceanodroma leucorhoa, assembly GCA_030449065.1. NCBI lineage: Eukaryota > Metazoa > Chordata > Aves > Procellariiformes > Oceanodroma > Oceanodroma leucorhoa. The sequence goes on from JASVER010000001.1 coordinate 9,787,841, forward strand.
GGTTTACCCAGTGTCTCATTGCTTCTAGGGCTGTAAGTGAGTGCTGACCATACAGACCAACAGCCCAGGTTTCACCACACTTGCAAAGTGAAGTAGCTCTGGTGGTTCCCTTTTCTTCAAAATGTTTTACACTTTCTGCAAAGCCACGTTTGGGGTATGCGTGGTATGGGCATGCCCAGTTCGGAGGAGGTAGAAGTAGTAGAGGAGGTAGTTTAAATTTACATTGTAGCCTCATTTTCTTTATTTGGCAGGGCAAAGAGAGAAATCCCAGAAGCCATGTATCTTGAGATTTACTCCCAAGTCGGTTACAAAGAGCAAATGAAAAAAATAGGTATGCTTCTTGACGTTGCCACCCTGACCCTCATGATATATAGCCCTTCCTGTCTACTTTTCCACCTCAGCCCCCTGTTCCTACCCCCTTAGCTTTGTAGCCCCAAGGACCCAGTTAACACCTGCTCCTTGCTGTCTGGTGCCCTCTGGTGCTGCAAATTCCTGTCCGGGCTACATCACATCACATCACATCACATCACATCACATCACATCACGTCACATCACATCACATCACATCACATCACACCCTTATGCAGTTGTGGGAACCAGCCTGTACCCCAACGGGGGACTCATGAACTGGTATCTGCCTTTTCCCCATTGCAGCCTGGCTGTGGCAAGGGGCCTCTGATATGCCATGGAGCAGGCGGGGCTGGCCTGGGAGGTAGGAGGAGGTAGTCCTAGCTTCTCTAGTCCTGTTTCAGTCCTTAAAGGGGGAGAGTGGGAAATGGACAGGGTCTCACTGGTCCCCCCTCCAAGTATATCTCCCTTGCTTTACTCCCTCCCCTTCTCCAGCTTTAGCCCTCTAACTTCTATCATCCGTACTCTTTTATTACTGTTACCTTCACATAGTTGCCTGGTCTCACTGCAGAAAGCCTTCCTTCCTCCTCCAAGATACAGTTCCTTTTCCCCTAGGACACTATTCCCACCACACACAGTCTCTGATCCCGCTCCAGACACTTCATATTGCAGGGCCCATGGCTGAGGAATGCTTGGAGCTTACACATGCTCAGATCCATTGTTCAGAAAACAGGATTACAGTATCTTTGCTGTCCTTCATCTCCCCTCTAATTAATCAATGCTAATTGATTGATTGATGGTGGCTCTCTGTCATAACAATCTCCCAAGTCTGAGAAGCAGCCACATGCCTATCATTCTCACGTATCTACCCGGAGCATACGGAACATATTAACCTCCAGAAATTAGTTAGACCCTCTTCTACATTAGTTTGTACGAATTGGCAGGGCTCATTTCTCTGGACTAAAAGAAAACTGATGACAGAGGCAGATAGCAATGACAGGCTCACAGGTCATTCTCTTGGTTTTGGTCGAAGTAGATTTCACCCTCACAGGGAATGAGTGGATCACTCGGTGACCACAGACTACACGCTGATGGTAGGTTCTTGCCTGCAAGCCTGCTTCCCCACACCTGATGCCTGTGCCCTGTTCACTTTAGAGCTCCCTTCCTGAGATGGTCAAATGYTGCTCATGATAATGATGATGTTGTATTGCTGCACAAACAGGCATTGCAAATGCCACAAATTCTGCAGGTGCCATGCAGTAACAGGGATCAGTTTAGAGGGGCTGAGACTGACCAGTCCCTGTTGGTCCCCAGCCTGCTCAGTCTCTGTGTGAAACCCGGAGCGACCGAGCCCTTCTCTTCTGCTCCAGCGCTTGGCTCAGATTCCTCAGCTTTCTCTCATTAGGCTCTTTTTGGCCAGCCTAGTTGCTGGGCTTTCTGAGTTGTAGGCAGATGACAGTGCTTCCATGCTGTTGGTGCAGTTGGGAGTAACTGCTGTAAGGAAGGACCAACTTCACCTACTGTGTGGGCTGAAACATGACAAGTTGCTCGTTTGCAATCTGATTACCACCAGGAGGCCATTTGGCATGGACTTTCATGGCAAATTCATGACCTGAGGACAATCAGCCTGACAGATTTCAGTTCTCTGCCACAGGGAGCAATTGTAGAAAGCAAGCCACAACTTTTTTTGTTGTTGTTTTTTTTTTGACAAATCTCTCTTGGAAACAGCTGAACTGGTTAAACAGAAAGTAAGAGATCTGCCTCAAACTCAATCAAACCAAACCCCAAACCCAATGAACAGGCAATGAGCTGTAGGCAGGCACTAAGCTTGAAACATGTGAGCTGGAACTGATAAAGGATTGGCAGAGCTGTAAGCAAACTGAAAATGGGACCTTATAAAGAGAAGTTGGGCAATCGTCAAAAAAGTGGTGCTACCAGTCCTGTCAATGAATACTTAGATACGTCCCTTGCAGATTGCAGGTCCTTTGATGCAATGCTCACTGGTGAGTCATTTGGAGGATCACTAATTGAAGGATAGAAAATGGCCTGCTGTGACCTGCAGCCATTATGAGCTGCCCATTTTTTTTAAGGGATGTTTGTTGCAATCCCCTCTATTTTCTGCAGATGGGGTGTGGCTCTCCCATTCCTGGCAAAGTGGCTGGTGCAGCCTTTGGTTGGGAAAATATGGGTGCTGTTGCATGACAAGCTAGGCTTCCCCTGGGGGGGAAGTCACCTTCTTCCTCTCCAGCACAGCATCAGGGGTGTGACAATTCCCTAAAGCACAACGGAACTGCACAGAAATCTGGCAGCTTTATCCAGTTTGTAGTTATATGAATCTGGATCATAAAAACATCTGGATCACGTTTCTCACTACCTACCTAGCTACATAAACACAACTTGATCTTCTTAGGATCTGAGCCTTATATTCTCAGACTATGCCTCCTTTTCCTTTTTTCATCAGAGGTCTTGTGACCCTCACTCCTTGCATGATTATCTGGGCTTGTGTGAAAGCTGCTGTGTTCAAATTCTTCAGCCTGCAATCAGAAGTGACACTGTCGCTCTTTGTTCGTGTTAAATGCAGGCACCCAAAGTTTCTTTGGCTGTGATGCATTAGAGAGCTCATTCTTCATGCAGGATGGGAGGGACACCACACTCAGCCCCACGAACGACAGAGCATGGATAGGCAGCAATCCTGCAGCTGTGCCTGTGGTGGGTGAGACAACCCTTACACCGTCTTGACTCCTTTTTGCCTTTCCGCCACTCTGCCTTCCCAGATCCACTCGCTTTGCCAGCTGAAGACTGCCTGGTCAGCTCTGCTGGAAGCCTGGGGTCACGGAACAGGAGACAGACTGTGGCACTGTGCTGCAAGTATGGGAAGCATGGACTTAGTTTTGTGGAGGCTGCAAGGAGGGAGCAGTCTGGTGAGTATTTGCACAGACACTGCATCCAGTCTGGTAGGCAGAAGAAGAAATGCACCCTCCTTATTTATAGGAAGATGGAGGTGGTTATGCTAGGCCAAACTGATTAAGTCTGGTATCCTGCTTCAGGCAATGATGAACACTGGCTGCTAGAGGAGCTGCAAGAAATGCTGTAGTAAAACGAAGATAAAGTCACTCAACGTGGACATTTCTCATCGTCCTGCTGATATCTAGGTCACTAGTTAACCATGTCAACTACTAGTGACCAGCATGAGGTGGGAAGGATGAAGGCTTTACGCTGAACTGTTCCAGCTGATGTCCTACATGATTCCTCTCACTTGGCTGAAACAAAAATGAAGACAGAATGATACCCTCCTCATCCTGTTCCTTCTGAAATATATGACAAACCCCGTATTGTTATCAAAGGTGCAGGATCAAACCTGTCATTATCTCACACAGAGTGCAATAAATATCATGACCAAGAGTTAACAGTGCATCAAAAATGATCATCTCTAAGTCTTGTTGGCAGGCTTTACGTGAACTGAACCAGGTTGTCTTCTTCAATGACAATGCAGCAACTACTCTGTATAATCATTTTCTGTCACTGTGTACTGCAGGTGAAAAATGCAGGTGAACAATATTTTACAGATATGTAACTGATTATATTACAAAGAACTGCAAGAACAAGGCATTTATTTTTCACTTTTAGGAATTTGAATGAGGAGATCTCATTACCCAGAATCAGGATGCATCTTGCTTGGTGAATACAATAACAAATGGGTTCTTCAAATCCCTAATTCACAAGCATTTCAGAGAGAGACAGTTCAGCAGCACAAGAAAGATGTACTATTTCTAGAAATCTCCTGACTCAACTCCTGTCCTGTATGTGTCAGTGATTCAATAGCATGGCAGTTATAATTGAGCACAAACATACTTCTGTTAGCAAACAGGAAGAAGCTGGGCAGAAGCACCAAGATGGAAATGGGCTGTGTGGGTGCCAAGGTGGGTGGTCACACCTGGTCAGGGCTGTGAGATGGGTGATATGTGTAAGGTGGTCAGGCTTGCAGAGGGAAAATCTGAGTTGCCTGTCACTGTGTGCTGATAAGAAAGGAGGATGCACAAGGCGGGTGATAAGCTTGATGGACACTTAACAAGGCAAAGCTGATAAGCTTGATGGGCACTTAACAAGGCAAAAAGAAATAACTGCTTCATTTCTATTTCTTTAACTAGTAATTTGTTTACCTTTTCCTTTAGATTGACTACTTTTTATAAGAAAGCACTGGCTGCATCACTTAGACACAGTGTGTAGACTTCTGTGGTTTTACAGACATTGTGTGACATGGTCGGAGAGAGGATGGATTATCAGCAGGTAGCCAGCAGCCTCAGGAGAGGTTCTTGAGATTTGTGTGGTTCTATGTGCATCTCCTCAACTCCACCCGGTCTGCTGGAGGTTTGGAAAAAAAACAGGACTGTGCTCTATTTATGAAAGTGATAGTGACATCAGGACAAAAATGCATGATCCATGTAGTTCCTGAAGCTAGGGAATGCTCACAGRATATTGCTAGGGCATCAGATAAGGATTCTAACAAGTGGATGTAAAAATTTCATCACAAGTTTGTCTTTAGGAACCCAAGGAACTGCTCCTATTGTCAAAAGTGTGGAATCACTGACAACTTCAGCTGCTCTCTTCTTCCTCCTCTTATTTTGTGAACGGAGTAGGGCTCAGTCATTCAGGCTTTGTGGGAGTCGTTCTACTTGCCTGAATTGGTAGTATGCATAACAAACCGGTAGGATGGGTCAGCTACTTTTCCCGTCTTTTATTTGAAGCTCTTTAAAATGATCAAATATCTGCAGATGCATGAGCCGTCAAAATATAAATAAATGAAAATGAAAATTTTCTGTTAAATGCCTCCTTCCTCCCCACTCCAACCTCCTCCTTGGAGGTTCCTTTCTATCAGTCAGCTCCTTGCACCAACCAGTGTGTGGACACATCCCTCCTGCCTCACAATGGTTCCTTGGGGAGAGAAGTATCTGCCCAAATTATTCTAAAGAGAGATTATGGCTTCACTGATTAAACTCCTTGGGGTAGTGATGTGTCCAACAAGGCTGATGACTGCAAGTGATGCTTAGTTTCAAGCATAGTTCCAAGGTTAAAAAAGGCTCTTCTGCCAGATTTGGTTAGTTTTCCCAGTTGAAATGTTTGTGGATGACTTGCATGTGTGAATAGGTCTTGTCGGTAAGCTATCTTCCTCAAACAGTCTCAGTTACATTGGTCTTATTGCCCACTTCTGTTGACAGCCTTTTGGAAGGCGGAGAGGACATAATGAATGCAGAAGTACATCTTCATGAGTTAGGTCTTTTTCTTTTTCCCAGCACATCAATCTAAAATGGCCCTGCTGTCTTGTTGCTCTAACTTAATTGTATGGGTGAGAATTTAATTCACATTAAATTTCTGGCCCTAAATGTTTGAAGTTTAGAGCTATTCCAGAGAATAATTTTATTTCATAACAGCCTTACTCTTACTGCCATGAATGTTTCTTGATCATCTCTATTTCAGCCATGTAGAGGCACATACCTGAGCTATTCTTTGGCTAGTAAAATGGTTTCTGGCAGTCGGTGCTTGAAGACTTTTGGAATAAGATCATTTGTAGCACAGAAACATCAGGAAGGTTGGGAGCCCCTCGGGGACCTGATTGCAAGACAATCCTGATTCTTCCATTTTGTAATGTGGGGAGATCCGGCTGTTTGACAACCCCAAATCACACTGAAGCCTCGGGCAATATAACTGATTTCCCAGTGTGCTCAGGGTGATCGGTGTCCTGGACCAGACAGCCCAGGTTGTGACTTTTCTCCCTGTCTGTGCTTTGTAGGGGTGTAGGGTTCAGGGAGCTCCTTCTCTACCGCTRGAAGAATCGGCTTTATGTTCAACAAGTTCAAAAGAGGACCTTAGCTTCTAGCCAGATGTGCTGATCTGTGGGGCACGTCTGGGTGTACGTGGCATGACCACTGAGCAGAGGCTGTCATCTATGGGCCTGTGTTTGGAAAAGAGTTGTAGGACTGCTACCAAGAAGAAGCTGTTGGGGACAGCCGTGTCCATGCAGTGCTCTTGGGCGTACATCCATTCTCTCTCTTAAGCAACTGAGCGAGCACCCAAAAAGACAGACGGATGCTGTACTGTGTACATCACTTCCTAAACATTGCCCCATCTCTAATCTGCAGCTGCTGTGGACTTTCCTTTCAGCATAAGGCCGCTTTGTCTGAATAAGCAACAACAGCATCTAAAGAAGCAATAGATTTTGAGACAACTGGAGCAATCATACTTTGATCTCTGGCAAGGCCCAGGGGCTTGATTATTATCCAGTGGAAAGAGCTGAGATAAATGAGTTTTCAGGAGTAGGGAACTCAAGGAGTTCAGGCTGGAGGTGGATTAGAGTGAAGGGTTGAGGGGGTGCGCCCTCCTCCCAGGATAATGAGGTCAGTCATCAGCGAGCCACAGGGTCCCCTCGGAGCCCAGCACTTTACAGGGCTCAGATGCATTTTCTAGGAGCAGGCAGGAATGTTTCTTTCCATAGGCCTCTGCCACCTCCTTGGAAGCTGATCAAACCCGTTTTATTAAAAACTACCATTTGACTTCTAATGTTTTTATACTGATTAAGAACATTGACTTGGCTGGTTGAACAAGGGAACCGATTGTAGCTCATCTGCTTCATGCTGGAAAAGCTTTGATCGGACTGAGTGGGAGTTTATGTTTAAGGTACTCTATAAAATGAATTTCGGTGATAAGCTTATAAACTGAATTTGAACCTTGCACAGGCTCCAGAGAGAAGGAATAAACAGCTCAATTTATATTCTCTACAGATACACACCAAGATGTCCCTTTAACCTTCGGTTATTTTACCTAGGGGGTCAAACTGTTTCTTAAACTATTGGAAATTATTTGTCCAGATTAGCTGTCCGCGCTGAAGATGGAGAGCTTTCAGTGTAGCTCCCAAGAGCCCTGAAGCCAACTATAATGAATGAGTTTGGTGTTTTACTCAGAGGGAAAAAAGCTGAATGAGTTACAGAGCTGCCAAATAGCCTCAGTTCATTCACACAAACTTGAGGATAATGTGCTTCTCTTGATCCCAACATGTTATTGTTAGAATAGCTTATTTCAAGGGCATTCGTGTCTGACATCTTCCCTCCCTCATTAGTTATCAGCCTCTATAGTTATACACAGGAGTGTATTGCAATTAGAAGACACTGGTATCTGACAGGAAACCCTGGGGAGCATGTAGGGTTCATCTCCCCTTTCCGCTGAAGCTGGTGACCAAACTTGCAGGGAATCAGGTGGAAGCAAGGTCAGATGGTCATCCTGTGAAATCCTTCGGTCCAATTCATCTGGGGAGGGTGTACACGCATAGGAGTCAGTCCGAAGAGTTTGGTAACTGGTCAAGTAATTACTCCTCACCAGTGGTGTGTGCAGCGTGGATACCAGCACAGCCATCACGGAGAGTCCGAGGCTGCTGCAAACCCCAGGCACGAAGGAATCGCTCATCACAGCAGTGATGGGGTCTTTGCCCGAGAGAGATTTTCTTTAGACAGTGAAGTTGTGATCTGTCTGAACAGATGTCTAAATATTTTATCAGAGGAGTCATCCAGCTGATGTGTAAGCCTCACAGCCATAGGAAAAGAGATACTTTTGTATTTTCTTGAGGCGGAGGGCTGGAAGTGAGAAACTTGAGGTCTGGGTGTGTGATGGCCTTCTGCATACCTGCGGGCAAGTCACTCCTACCATCGCACTGCTCCTGCAGTCTCTCCAAGTCTGCTCCGAAAGGCAATTGCGGAGAYCTGGCAGCACCCTGAGCTTCCGCAGTCATTCTCCTTTCCCTGCTTCAAAACAAATCCACTTCATTTATCATAATAAAGGGAACAATCTTTTAAACCTAGATTACAGTTCATGCCCTGTGTATGTGCATCTGCCTCTTCCCTCCCAGTGACTTCTACCCTGATGCCCAACTCCAGCTAAGTGTAGAGGCCTCAGCGATATCAAAGTTTCATTAGATTTCCATAAAATTGGGAGAGCGGATAATTCCAATATCACCTCTGCTGAGAGAGGAGTCTTACCAGATATCAGAGGATCCCAGTGAGGAAGGGGAAAGAGGGACAGAGAGAAAGACATAAGAAACGAGGCTTCATTTGCTCATTCTGTTGCACACATTTTATTTTGGGTTTTCTGTTCGTTTTCTTATAACTCCTAGTTACCTAAACCTTACTCAGCTTTTGAAGTGTAAGTTAGTATACTAACAAGCAAATATTCCTCCCATTAGCCCTCGGTTGCTCTCAGCAGGGTATCCAGAGAGGACTAGAGCTCACCCGGTGTTGACTCTCCTCCCCTGACCGGGGTAGAATATAAGCAGCAAGGACACTGAACATGCCCAGGGAACAGGTCTGCTAGGAGCTGGAGCAGGCCCATTCATCAACCAATTTCACCATAGGCTAAGGGAATGCAATAATATACGTCTAAATTGGAGACAAATTGCAAAGACTAATTTGTGAACTGGGGCCCCATTCCTTGGAGTAAAGGTCTTTTGCTTTGAAACTATCTCCATTGGCTTTGCCTGTATAGAAATAACTATGGGAAAAGGCATCACAAACAATCAGTTTCTGCAAGCCTTCTGAGGGCATTGTTGACTTCTTCACATGCTCCCTTCCAGGAATCATAGACTCCCTGAACACTCAGTTTCCACCTGAATAGCTTTACTCTCAGCCTACTCTCTTCATCACACATTACTTTTTTCATCTGCCCTGAAATAACAAGGTTTAATTGGCAATCTGTCTCTGATTTAGTAATATCTCCCTGTGCATGGAAGGAGACCTCAAATTCTATGCACTCATTCTCAATCAATGTCAGCTTGGTATTAACTCAAYGTTATTACATTATTGATTTTATTCATCCCAGGAGCTACATCAATTTATCATGGAATTTACACTTCTTTAACGACCAACACAAATCAAGAACATTTGTTAGGCTTGTGATGTAGACTAGAAGGTTTTTGGAATCTGATCCTCGTTTTCCTTTACATTTGTTTAGATTTCCAGTTAATCTGAATTCCTATCTTGCCCCTTTGAACTTTCAASCAACTGTAAATACTTTTGATAAATTTCCGTGCTAAAAACTATATTGGAACATAGTTCTGAAAAAAATGAAAACCAACTGCAAAATACCCAATGCCTTCTGATGTATTGATATAACTAGTTTGGGGAAATAAATGGTCGGGTGCTTTAGGTTACACAGTGGCCACATGTAAACAATAAAATCTGTTTGTAACCTCAGTCATGCATTTTGTTCTGCTATACAGTATAACCATTTGTAGTTTTAACTCATGTCTTGAAGGTGTGTAGCAAATTAAAAACACAGCAAAGAGTTTGTTCTTTCCTATTGCATTTTACTGGCTGACTTATTTGCAACAGATGAAGAAATTCTGAGAAAGTTCATTGTCTGCTTCTGCATTTGTTCAGTCATCCACTCTGGCTGGACTCTGTGATGGCTGGAGAGATACTGAAAGGATGATGTCAGAAGAGCGGGAAGTGAAAGCTGAAGGGAATTTTAGTCAGATGCTTTGAACTGTTGTTTTAAAAAAAAAAAATTGGTTAATGTCTACATAGCTTAAATGCTGATTTTGCATTTGAGAGAAAGGATGTGGGACACCAGAGCAGTCACAGCACTGGCTGGTGTTAACCCTTTAACATTTTAGAGTCCTAAAGCACCTTTACTGTCTTTCTTCACACTACAGAGAAACCCACCACTGGCGGGAGTGCAAGATGTATGAGAAATAGCGTGGCCAACAGGACTAGGGACGTGATCGTGCCCCTGTACTCGGCACTGGTGAGGCCGCACCTCGAATCCTGTGTTCAGTTTGGGCCCCTCACTACAAGAAGGACATTGAGGTGCTGGAGCATGTCCAGAAGCCGGTGAAGGGTCTGGAGAACAAGTCTTATGAGGAGCTGAGAGAACTGGGGTTGTTTAGCCTGGAGAAGAGGAGGCTGAGGGGAGACCTTATCGCTCTCTACAACTACCTGAAAGGAGGCTGTAGCGAGGTGGGTGTTGGTCTCTTCTCCCAAGTAACTAGCGATAGGACAAGAGGAGATGGCTTCAAGGGTAGGTTTAGATTGGACATTAGGAAAAATTTCTTCACTGAAAGGGTAGTCAAGCATTGGAACAGGCTGCGCAGGGAAGTGGTGGAGTCACCATCACTGGAGGCATTCAAAAAAYGTGTAGATGTGGCACTTTGGGACATGGTTTAGTGGGCATGGTGGTGTTGGGTTGACGGTTGGACTTGATGATCTTAGAGGTCTTTTCCAACCTTAATGATTCCATGATTCTATGATTCCATGCAATCGTAAACTTGCTTTTCTGTATAATAATTTTATCACTGCTGCTGTATGTTGATCCCGTTGCTTGTGTCTGTTACCTGTGTACAGTAAAAATAAAACTTTAAGGACATACTGTTGCTTAGTAGTAAGAGGATAGAAACCAGTCGGAAACACAAAGATGGACTTTACTGAAAAAAGGACCAATTCAGCTGCATTTAACTTAAAGTGCGTGAGTAAGCTAGAAAAGGGAGGATTGCAAAATCTGTGTGCCTGTGGCAATGCCACCCTTCACTGTTACCTAACATGGTTTGGATTACATCATCAGAACAAACTTTCATCAGTTCATCACAGCTTGGTTATGTGACACTATTTTGAGCTAAGCATGGAAGTGATGCTTTTATGCAAATTTGTCCCCTCCAGAGTATTGCAAACACTGTCGGAAACTCCATTCAGCCATAGCTTGCCACAAGGTGCCTTGGGAGAGAAGACCACACCACCCAAAAATATCAAATGAAAAATTCAGGAGCTAGAAGATTTGTGCAGACTTTCTCTTTGAAGTCACCAAAGCAGGACTTTCTTGGCCACATTGCTCAGAASAGTTTCAGGAACATACAGTACCAGTAGTTCCCACGTCAACCTCCTTCTGTTTTGGATCTTATCGTCTCACGTGGTGGTGAAAGATGGATATCTAGTACCTGAGAGCTTGTGAGGTTTGAAGTAGAGGCATGCAGGAGGCAGGGAAGAGAAGAACAAGAACTTCCTTTGGATTTGCCTGGGTAGGCAAATGTTTCTATTATGTTTTTTGGTACTCTGATAACACAGCCTAGTGTGTCATCTGTGCCAGAAGCCTTATGCATGGGCTGTTTGCCTAGTGGTAGCTGTGATGGTCAAAGGGTCGTAGYGAGATGTAACATCTCTTCTCATGCTGAGCAATACAGCAGAAACCCTCCTCCAGGTCAGACCTGGGATCCCCGAAAGGCCAGGGAAGCCATGGACCAGAGCAGCGCTGTGGTRCTGGGGGCAGCAGGAGGAAACGGAGTGACTGTGAAAGGTGTGATCCACTCCTGCCCTTCCCCCTCTCCCAGCCAGGGGCAGGGGCTGAGTGAGAAGCTGCTGCAGAGCTATAGCAACAGGCTCGGCACTCGTGCACAGTGACCGGCCAACACGTGGGGTTTGACAAGAGTCGCGATGGTACCCCAGCTGCTGCTTCAAGTGGCACGGAGAGGTGGCAATTTACCCCTGAGTGTTTCCTCATACACAAGGCAGGTGTGCAGGTAAGCAAGCTCTGGCCTTTGCCAGCTTCTCACACCAAACCACAGGAAGCACTGCGCAATTTTATAAACCCATGCTGCAATTCCGCAGGCACCGGGCAATTGCAGGCGCACGACCACACKGCTATCAGATCAGCCGCTGACTTTATGCTGCCTTTATGCCGCCCGTGGGAGGATGTGATGCAGCAGAGAGGCAGAGCGGCACGGATGAGCGGCGCCTCATCCAGCACCCAGGATGCTCATACAAGGTTAACTCAGCAACGGTTTTAAACAAGTGTGAGTAGCCAGAGCTAATTTATCAAAGCTTTGCACTGTGTGGCATTTGATTTGGTGCTAGGCACCCTAATGCTGGCTTCAGCGCTGGCTGGATCACAGCTCTGAGCTGTGGCTTGGCCGGGGTGCTTGGATGGGTTGGTAGMGGTGCTTGGCTGTGCGATGGAGGTTTTGGCATGTTCACGTTCGCTACCAGCGCTGCAGCAGTGTGTGGGCTCCAGCTGCCGCGGCTACAAGTCACCGAGCCCCCTGGGCTGAGCCCTTGGGCTCTGCAGGGGTGTCTGACTTGCAGCAGCTGTGCTGTGCAACCTTGAACATTAAAATATCTTCGCTTGTTGCTCAGACTCCCTTGTTTTCCTTTCGCTCGCTCTGCGCAGCTTAGTGCTGTCTCAGGAGTGCATCTCAGCAAAGGTCGCCCAAGTCGGGTTTCCACACACAGGGAACACTTTTCTCACCCTACACTGTAACCATGGTGATTTGTTTTCTTTTAAATTCCATTTGCTTAGGTTCAATGCTATCTTTAGATGTCATCCTGTTTTGACAAATGTCCCTGTAGTTCCTGATACTATCAGGGAACTGTGGCAGGACAAGGACTGGCTTAAGTAACAGCTGCATAACTGTGTCAGGAATGAATGATGCAGCCGGTGCCCTTTCTGGAAACATTCCCATTTTTGGTGATTCTTGCTCCAATGCAGTGTCTGGCAGCCAGTCATGGCCCAGCTTACCTGAGTTTTCATCTTTCCCTCAACCTTATGCAAGTACATCGTCACTGCAGAGTTTTGCTAACACTTTGGGCTTCACAGCCTGAGAGACTGGAGAGTTGGAATGTACGAGGCTGGCAGGGCAGGTAAATGGGAACAGTAAATGGGAACGGAAGCCTGAAATCGTTAACCCTGCTGAGACCTGGGCTGCTGGCCCGGCAAAGTCCCAAGGCATGTGTTTCCCTGAGGACGACGGGACTGGAGTATAGGCCTGGAAATGCTCTTCCTGACTTGCAGCATGGGCCAGTTGTGTTCTGGACACTGGTAAAATGGGCTTCCAAGCAGAGGCTGTGGAGGCTGAGGGCAAGTGACATACTGTCCCCTGAGATTTTGTGGCTGGCACATAGTTTATGTATCTTTATTATTTAAAAAATAATTAGTGCCTCAATATTATGCACAACCCGGGAAATGTGAAATCTGAAGAGTTTTGTTGTCTTTTTTTGATTCAAAGAGAACTTTAAATTTGTGGTATTGAAGCAATGCAAACATTTTTTGTTTGTTTCTTACAACATTTTGTATTAAACCACTGATGCTCTGGATATAGTTGCCTGTCTCTCTATGGGTGTGTGTTTACCGGGGTTAACTCTACTGTACTGCCTTTGCTCATTTCAAAGCCACAGTTTTCCGGATGGTTTTTCCTCCRTGACGTGGCTGCGGTCAGGAGACACACCTATTCTCAGGCTTCCTATCATCTGTTGCTCAGTTCTTGCCCAGGTGAGGCCGTCGTGTGCACCCAGCCGTTACCAGTGCAAACAGAGAATGCTGCCCCGGAGAGCTGTTTTGCCAGCTAGAGGTGCACGGGGCAGCAGAGGGGCAGCAAGGCTGCGAGCTCTTTATCTCCAGCTATTTAAGCACCCTATGCTTAAGGGTGCTCAGAAGTGTGACCATTCAAGTTCATACCTCAGAGTCATCAAATGGAAATATTATTGGAAATCTGGCCTAAATTATAGACCATACAGTCTGACATCACCTTCAGCTAAATCATAAGGTGACATTTCCTTCCTATAATGGACTGTATAAACCTCAGCTTAAAATGGCAAACAAAATTAGCCCATCATTACCCAGCTGATTTAATGCCAGTGTGCATTCAGAGGCACAGAGGTGATCTTTAGCATCACACATGAACTTTATGTTTCTTTAATTAACTGCATCATACTGCATGTTGGCAAGAAGCCATAATGCTACTTCATCCTTCCATCGACCGAACAGCAGAAAGTTGCAGGGATAATACTGTCAAGAGACAGACTAGGTCTTAATTTAAGAACTACTCTAAATACCACCAAAAAAAAGCCATTTTAATAGTTCAATATTATATACTCAAAATGCTTATGCTGTACATTTAAGAATTCCTTAGTATAAACAGTTAGGACCAAAATCAGTGCTACAGCTGGGTCAAATGTAGCTTTCCAAACAATTTTTTGGATCCAGATAGCTACAAGCCTTGAGTGTCATGTAGGTGGTTGTAGATAGGAGGTGCAAAGTGTGATAAAGTTAGGTCAATCATGTTTACTTACAAGAACATACCTGGTTTTTCCTAAGACACAGGGAGAGTTCAGGATGTGTCAGGCTTCCTCTCCAGGGATTGCCCACATGATGATTCTCAGCTTTTTTTCTGTCTGGCAACACTCGGTACGTGCCTGGGTCCAGCTCCTTGCCCCGTCCCCAGCCCTCCTCCTGCCTTCTTTTTGCCGCCCTTCGCTCAACCCCAGGAGCCCTGCTGCTCTCTCCCTGTGTATGTCCCGATGCTGGCTTGATGCTGGGCTGGGGTCAGGAGCCCAGCCTGTCCCTAAGCCCTCGGGTGTCCGTGGAAGCCCTCCCCTGGGCTCCAGCAAGGCAGTGCTGAGGCAGTCCAGGCCGGCTCTGTGCAGGGGCAGCACAGGTCTGGCAGAGCTCCATGCTTCACTCCCCCCTTACATCTCAGGATGTAAGACTGAGACGTAACCCACGTCCCAGGAGCCGAGTACTCCTGCTCTGCCCTYGAGTACTGGCATTAAGCAAGGCTGGCGTGGTGGCAGTGCAGCCGAGGGCTCCAAAAGCGTTGTCTGTGGTGCAGCTATCGATTATGATCTTGAAAATAAGCTGACAAAAGGTCTCTGCTGATGGAGTTGCTGTGTGCACACCCCAGTTTGCCCAGGACGGCTCCGTAGGCTGGGAAGCACTACGTTTTTTCTCACCCTGAGCCAGCACAGCTATACAGGCAGTTACATTTTCTGATCTGAATCCAACAGGTCTGCTTCCATGTGTTGCTTCCCTGCTCCTTCCCCTTACACACGCCCCATGCTCGAGGCGATGCGCAGGGTGCAGCGCCCTGCATGTTCCCTTTCATAGGAAGCCAGGACCAGAAATTCCCCCACCACCCCTGCCCCTGGCAGCTCATTCCCCCATGCGGAGCCCCGGGCCGATGCCCCAGGGGCAACCATCACCAGCCGAGGGCACGGGAAGGGAGTCTCACCCTCCCAGAAAATGCGTAGGCAACTCCACCCTCGGCCCATCTTCTCTGCCCAGAATTTAGAGCAGCTTCGTGTGTTTGCTTTTGTTTTGGGTTTAAATATGTGCTTAGCTATCTGTCAGAGCTATCTCAAATGCAGGGTGTGGTGAGACTGCCTAATTTAACCCAGCCTGTGACATCTGCAGACGCATGGCCTGTCTCCATAAAGCTGTTTTATCCTTTTCATCTAGGTTGGTTTAAAAGCTGATCATTTAAATCCTTTGTCGCCACTCTTCTTCTGGCTTAATGAGACATAGTCTAAGTTTGCTGGCAATTGAGACAAACAAAGTAAACCCTCTCAGAAACAGAAAAGGCCCCTGCAGAAGTTTGCACCGTTTTGAGAGCCTGTCTTTCAAAACACCACTTCAGTTGTCTTCCCAGGAGGGATCTGGTTGCACACTGGGTCACAGTTTTAGGAAATGAGAAGAAATTGCAGGATGTTCTGGGTGCTCGTGTGAGGGCCCAGTTCCTCCCCAAACTTTCATCACCCCCCTCATCGTTTCCCATCCCGGGGGTCCTGCAAACCCCAACGGCCAGGCAYAGTGCCTGCCAGGCCAGCCACCTTCTTCACATGTCAGTGGAAACGCTCAGGCACTGAACATGAGGAGCCACATCCCCAACCCACTGGAGTCACTGGAAKAACACCCTTGGCTTTCACAAGGTTAGGGTTTCAGCCTAACCAGCGCTCTCTAGTTGAAAAGCTACAGGCCAAACACACCCACGGGATCCACAACATACGTCTCTAGCAATATGCTTCGATTTTAATGTATTTGCATATAATCTTCTCGATGAGGGTTTTCCCACTAAACTCTTGCTCTGACATGAGGAGGAATGTTTGAGACAGCAAAATGGAAAACACGGCAGGGAGATAGGAATACCTGAACAGAGGTGAGGAGGGCAAGTGTGGTTACCTTTTTCTCCACCCTGCTTTCCCTCCTGCTGGTCCCATCACCATGGGTTTTGGCTTCCAGAGTTACGCCATGGTGGCCCCAAAGGGAACACCTGTGGCAAGTGTGTGGCAGCATCCTTGTCCTCATGCTTGTGCTTTCTTGTTGTACATCGTGTTATGCCGCGTGTCGGACACCAGCCCATGGGGTCTGCACGAAGCTTGCGTGCAAATCGCAAAAAACCCAGGGCTGTTTTTTTTCTCCAGGACAAGGTGGATCTCCAGATCTCCAGAAAGGGGGATCCCATTTGAAAGAGCTGCTTCCTGCCAGGGACTTACAAAGTGCAAGGGGAGTCATGTGTTGTCTGTTGGGGACAGAAGGCAGGAGGATAATTACAGTGCTGTCATTTTTGATAGCACAGGGCAATATGCCACTGAAAGTATGTTTTTAGTCCTCAAGAAGATGATATTTCCATGTCCCAGTCTTTTATGTATTTACCCCTCTGGGAGATAGAGAAGTGCTATTACCTAATTCTCATGGGGTGAGGTTGTAGAGCACGTGAAAAATGAGAAACTGAGCTCTAGGTTAACGGCATAAACATGGGTCTAACCATCCCCCTTCAGTATTGGACTCCGTCTTGGGAAGGGGGAAGGAGATGGGCACCCTTTCTCAAGTGCAGTCRATCCCACTAAGCCAATGGCAGCTGTACACATTTCTTTCCATCTCTGTTGTTTTTCTAAGGATATATTCAGTTCACTCCTGAGGAACAAGGATCCTGGCCACATTATGTCAGTCTGTGGCAGGCAGTTGAGTTGCGAGTCCTGTATGGGGTTCAGATCCGTTGCAAGGTGCTCTGTGAGCACCACAAGTGCTTCTGTGGGCCCACCACAAGTGCCTCTCCTTACTCACAGGATTGCCAAGTCCCTGCAATACTTTCCAGATGTGTGTCAAGTCTGGTCTGGAAGAACCAGCTCTAGGTAGGAATAGACTTCAAGGGCCAGCTGGACACAACAATATGAATTAATGCCTTTTTTTTCCCCCAGATACAGCCCCATCCAAGATGGATGAGACACAGACCACCAGCAATACAGACTGTCCATTTGTTATATAATTTTTTTTTCAGAAGCTATTAATTTAGGGTGTATTTTAACTAGTGACCTCAACTGGAAAAGTACCAGATCTCATGCTGTGCATCTTGGGGGTACCCCGTCTCATTAATAAGTACCTTCATTTCAGAGTATTGTCTATTTATTTTGGAAGGTTTACCTCCCCTCCCTGAAAAAACAGAGATGAATTGGGATAAATACAGGCAGGAAATGGTTTCCCTGGCAACACTAAGAATACATAAGAACAACCTCATCATTCACTTTTATTCCTTAGATACACTTTTAAAAGAAGTTTGAGCTACATTAAAAGACATGTCCTGTTCACAGCACAGCACCCAAGTCAACAGAATTAATCAGCCCTGATTTCATTTTCAGTGAGATGGGAATTAAGTCCCTTTAAAAAACAGGGACGTAAGGTCTTAGATTCCAGGGAATGAAAGCCGAGTCAAAAGAGGAGTTCATTCAGATTCAATGCTGGTCAAAAAAAAGCCGCTTTACACAACATTCAGCTTTGCTGAAGTGTAACTTACACTAGCGAACTTCCAGCATGTCCTGTTCGGAGAGCCTTAGGTTTTGGTGAAGCCTGGGTTGGATTGTCCGTAAGCAAAATCTAATCTAGTTGTGTGACGGTGCTGGAAAGGAAGTCAGAAAAACTGTTTCTGAGAGGTTATTAGGGGAGACATCAAAGCTTGGTGCGATGTAATTTCTACTCCCATCACGTTGCACTAACACATCCCCCCCTCCCTCCCAATCTGCTTGCCATTCCTGCCAGCCTCCCCACAGGCTGTAAGGTGCAGGAGGGACATTTCAGCAACTTGGATAACTTCACCTTCCATCTGGAACAGCACGTCCAGCCTCAGAAGCCAGGGGACACCTCACTGAGCACGTCCTCCTCACCCAGGTTGGTCTACGGTCCGTGGACAGGAGGTGTTGTTCCTGAGGGGAAGCCGGGAAGCAGGGTTTCAGGCTTAGCCCTGCCAGGTTTCTACCTCCAGGGCAGGCAAGATCTGCCCTTTCTCCTCATTAAAGAGGGATCAGATTGGCCAGCAAAGGTCATGGCATCCCAAGGACCTGGTGTTCAACCTGCTTCCATGTCTCATGTCCTTTCTGGGATCACTGCTTCCCAGACAAGATCCTCCGTCCTGTATGTAAGAGCTACTTTCTTGGTTCTGATCTGCCTAAACAGCATTAGATTTGTCTTCAGTGACTGCTGGGGATCAGTCCATAAGCACAGATACAAAACATCATCCAAAAGCTGTGTTTCTACTGAACATGTTATTGATGCTGCGGAAGGAGGACTCATTGCTGATGACATCTGCAGATGATAACAGAGAATGTTTAAGGTCAGGTCATAGGAGGATTGGTTGTTCAGCTGGGTGCAGATGAACAACATGTGCTTCAACATGCATCTAACGTGAAGTCACAGATCTGGGAACAGAAGTGGCAGCACACCAGAAAGTCTCCAGGGCCTCCCTCTGTCTGGCTCATTGGAAAGAAGGCTGAGAAGAGGGCTGGTTACTGCTTACCATCGCCTGGATGAAGACAGATATTTGATGGCCGAATGCTCTTCATTCTAGCAGATGAACAGAACAAACAGTGGGTGGAAGCTGAAAGAAAGCAAACTCAGACAAAAATAAGATGCATTTTCTCATTGTGAGTGTAATAGTCATTGGACTTCAATGACTTCAGCGAAGGTTGAAGTGATTTCTCCCTCACAGGAAACTTCATGATGTTTTTCTTAAAGGTGGACCTTTGATCACTTCCAGGAGGTCCACTGAGCCAGGTTATGTAGGACATCAGAAAAGATAGTCACAGTGGTACCTTTCTGGTGTTAGACTCTATTGCATGAGGAGCAGAGCAGCTGGAGAAGGTAGTCCAATATCATGGCCAAGCTAGTAGGTTTAGCCTCTTGGAAGGACTGATGGGAAGAAAGGGGAATATATGGTGCTTCCACATCCTGCAAGGGCTCTGATACTTGCAGGAGAGTGCTGATACATATTTTCTTTTTCCTCAGGCCTATTTGAAGTGAAGACCCCCAAGAAGGAGAATGTCTTGTTTTATCAGTCCCACTGGCATAGCTCTGGTTTGTTTGGTCTCGACATCAACCTAACTCCATGCTCAGTAATATTATTGCTGCCTTGTATCAGAGGAACAGGTTGATGGTCCCTTCTGGGACAGATTAATAGCGTCTTTCTCTGAAGTAGATTTGTGTGGTCCAGCTGATGGTGTGCAGAGAGCATACCATGGCAGCTGGTGCTGGAGGAACTTGGAAGAGGATGGTGGTTACTAGGGAGGTTAGGGATTTGCAAAGAGCCCCAAAACCTGGGTCTTTTCCCCACTGATGTTGTGCCACTCCGGATTAGCTCATAATAGGAAATGATGCTGTAGCCAAAGACAGTCCTAGAAACTAACGTCACTTCCTCATCTCCAGGGGTCTGATTATACTCAGAAATGTTTTCTAAAGTTGGTTCTGCATTTTCCATCTACAGTATTACTAACCTCAGACTTTAAAAAAAAATTTCCAAAATGCTGCAATGCCATAATGATGAAATATGACTGAGGTGTGGATGGTTTTGTTCTGTAAATGAGTATGCATTATTTGTTTCAAGATCAAAATTCAACAATCGTATCCAATAATAGAATTCTGCTCTGTGGATTGAGATTCTCCCATGCACAGTGCTCGGTCTCAGGGGTGGRCTTTCCTTATCACCTCGCTCTTCTTCCCACACAAAAGCCATTTCTCAAAGGTTTACCTTTGTTCAAGAAGGGCTCAGTCCTGGGAGGCCCAATGAAGCAGGTTATGGAGGCCAGATTGGATAATGACAGCACTCTCTGGTTTTAAGCTGCAAAAGAGTATTTCCTGAGCATGAGGAGCAGGGCAGCTAAGAGAGGTAGTTTGACATCATGGCCAAACACCTAGACCCGTCTTCTGGGAAGGAATGATGGGAAGAAAAGAGAAGGACTCCCCGATGGAGGACTCTGCAGGGCCCATGCTCCGCAAAGGACTCCTCAATGCAGCATGTGAGCCAGGCAGCGGGCCAGGAGCAGGAGCAGCAGAAGCGATGGGGCATGGCCCAAACTTGCATGATCCATGGTGACAAAATGCGTGGGGCTCCTCTTTTGGGAATGAGATCCCTAAGGGCCTGGCTGTGCCCCTGCCTGCCCCGGGTGTGTGGAAGGGGGAAGTGGTGTAGATGCTCTCCTGGGCTAAGATAGAGCGGGGTTTGGCTGGAGGATTGCTAGTGCCTCCCCACCTGCCCTAGCTCTGCTCCTGCCCTGGATTAGCTCCGTGGCAAACCCCCCCCTGATTTCAGTAAGTGTTGCCTGAGCCCCTCTCTCCGTGCTTCTGTGCTTCCCTGACATGTCTAGCAATTAAGCAAAAGCCCCAGACATCCCCTTGCTCATACAATACTTTAATTATAAAGTAGTTTGCTTCTGATTGGCAATTACTCTGCCTGGGAATGGGCCTTGCAAGCGGGTGGGCCTTCGAGACCTGGCTGTCATTTTCATCTGCCTCATCCCCTTCTCCATCCGGCTGCCGAAGCATAAGGTCTCGCAGGCTTTTCCATGGAATAATAGCACTAAAATAATTAAGAAGTGGATGGGGTTGACCGTCACTGAGGCTGTAGCTTCGTTTTGTTTCTTTGTTTTTTCCCTTGCCCCTTTAATTGTTAATAGGAAACGCCTGATTCATTACCGTTGCTGGGCTAATCCCATCACACTGTGGCACCCGGCTCCTCCTGCCAGACGTGCTGTAAGCAGAGAAATGAGATAGTGGTGGCACACAGACAACCTGCCGCTGACCTTCTTCTCCTAAAGGCAGTGGGACTACCCTGGGAAAAGCACTTCTCAGAAGGACATTCCCAATCCCAGACACTGAAGTCTACATGTAGTCTGAGGGGTTGCGATGGGGGTCTCTGCAATGGGAAACAGCGGGGCAGGGACTGGGTGTGGGCAGCAGACTGCATCTTCTTGCTCTGAAATCCCTGAGGCTAAAGACCAGGGACAGAAATGCAAATGTGCAGAAATGTGGAAGTCTGTTCTGTATTCTGACATGGACTTGCGCAGCTTTGCAAGGTGCCCTGGGGTCAGGGATGGGTGCGGGAGCCTGGGCACCRTCTGTGGTCCTCCTCCCAGCCTGGGGAAAGCCTGCGGTCTCCCATCCCATGRCATCCTGGCTGGTGGCACAAGCCAGTCCCAGCTCAAAACCACCGTGATGGATGGAAGTGCTGTAGTGCAGGGTTGGTCTGATGCGGTCAAAGGCCACATGCCACCAGCAGGAGTCACCCACTGCCACAGCGGTCTCCCCGTAAGCTTTCTATGGCCAGTGACATCTGGGTTGTGCAGCATGCTCTGGCAGAGAGCAATTGACTCTCCCATGCCAGTTGACCCTTCAGACCCCATCCTAGCCCTTTCCCACATCAGGAAGCATATAGAGACAGAAGTAATTTCCTTTTCCAACTAGAAACTCCACGGGATTAGATCTTAATAGCATGCACTTTGGTTTTCCTTAGTACAATCACACCGGTCATAGGTAGTTGTTCAATAGTAAATATTGGCAAAGAACAAATATTTAGTGGCAAAGATTAGGAACTGAGCAGGTTTTGGATGAAATTCTCCCTTTCTTCTGCAGCCTCTGTTTTTTTGAGCTATTTAAATTCAGCCACTAGAGAGCAAACTTCTTCTTTTTATCAAACGGCAGTTTATATATTTCTTTAAAAAAGAATTGTACAGTTCTTCAGGCTAAAAAACATAAAAATTGAAAACAGAGCTTTTAGTTTACAGAAGAGAGAAGCTGGCTTGCTTGCTCTCTTTTTCTTTCTTTTCTTTCTTTCTTTCTTTCTTT